>JASCZW010005084.1:0-363047 GCA_034211315.2 Aedes japonicus | reverse complement strand
AAAAGAACACAGCCAAAATAGTTTGATCGTTTTTATTCAATTCGAAATGACTGTCCGTATATTGTTTTATATTCTCTGAAAGTTTCACAATAATTGGTTCAAAGACTTTTTTGGCATGTAGTTTAAAGTGATGCGAATTTATAATGGAAATGAATACTCATGACGACACCAAAGTTCTTCTTTAAAGAACGTTGGTAGTTTCTTCTTCTTCTCTAGCTTTAGTTCGCTGCGGGTTTCCAGTAGGTTGGGTCTTTCGCTAAATGGAATATTCTACTTAGCAGTGAATATTGAGATTGACATTAAGAAATCAAGATTGACAATTGGCAATGAATAGGCATCGCAACCTTTCAATTAATAAATTAGGAAGAGAATACCAAGCTGATACCGCGTGAAAAGCCAATAGTAAAAAAGAATCTGTGATCAAAGATTGAGGTAGGCAATATAATGTTCCAGTTAAAGACATTTTTGCAGACAACTAAGTACTGTGACGAAGTAAACTTGAAATATTCAAACACAATAGCTATGTATCCGTTTAATCCATGCACCCGTTGTTCATTGTTTTCACGAAACCATGTTGTCAAAAAGTTTTCTGACGTATGATGAGCATTTTTTAAAGTTTTGTTCAACGGTGGCAATTAATCAAGAAAAGTGTCGCTAAATCATTGTCGCCAAAAAGATGGAAAACCCGGAGCTTCCACATCATTTCATCGCAAAGGAATTAAATATGCTCAAGAGTATCGTTGACGGCAATTTAAAACGGTATTCTGAACGCTTGCCAACAACAAAGAAGGACAGAAAGCTTATTCCTTTAGGACCTCGGGTTCCTAGTTTGGACAAAAAAGGGTCCACCACGAAAGCTTTTATGATTTTCTCGAAAAAGTAATTGTCATCTAATTCTTGTCGATGAGACATACGTTAAAGCAACACTTCCTGGACCGCGATTGTACACAAGACTAGACGGAGAAACTATCCCAAAATCCAAGACTGCCATAAGCCTTAGACAATTTGGAGGAAAGTATCATGTTTGGAGGAAATCTGTCAATGCGACACTCGGAGTTCTTCTTTTGTGACGAGCGTAACAATCAATAAGGATGTGTACATCAATGAATGCTAAAAAACGTTTACTTCCGTTCATTGCAAGGCACACTGAAAGCACATTATTTTAGCCAAATCGCTCAGCAAGGCACAACGCTAAGGATACACTGACATTTATGAACAGTAATGATGTATAATTAGCGCCCAAAAATATGTATCCAACAAATTTTCCACAGGTTCGACCCATCGAAAAGCCTTCGTTTTAAGCTTTCGAAGAATATTGAAGCCTCAAAATCTGTGGTATTGTATTTAATTTTTGGGGCGTGAATATATTTATTTTTTAACACATTTTTGCTTGGCAGGTTTCTCGATAGGTAACTGAAACAGAACTCTTGTGGATCGCGTCTACTATCGTTGCGTTACATTTTAAAGAAACATCAATTTTTGAAGAAAAGACAAACAGTTCTGAAATGGAAAAGGATCTCCACCGAAAAGCGATCAGCCGTATTAACATTACATGAGGCAGGGTTTATCGACGAGTAAGATAGCTCCTCAGGTAAAATTGTGCCAGAGCACCGTTTTTCAAACTGTTAAACGGTTTGAAGTGACAAGGTCTATTCTCGATCGCCCGTATGATAGGTAAAATACGATTTTGTGTGATGTTTCTCATTTTCTTTTTTTGTAGCACTGCTTATTTTTATACTTCACAGTATGAACCATCATAGACGTGAAACACAAACTAAAACACGTTCAACTCGTGGTGTTACGAGTCGTTCTACTTCATAAAGGGAACTATATAATGGAAGCGGGTTGAGCCTTACAAGCAAACGCAAATCTTGCATATAGCTGCAACAGGACAATCAACGCGACAAATTGCCGTTCAAAAGTCACTTCAAAGCAGTGGCGTGCAGCGATTGTGTCCCTGTCTTACGAAGGAATGTCGACACGTCGCATTGCAATGAGAATTTGCGTTAGTCAAAGAATAGTTATGAGAGGCATAAAAAGATTCAAGGAAATCGTTCTAATGAGAATCGCGTCCGATGTGGAAGGTCTTGAATTACAACTTAAAAAAAAACATTGATAAACAGGTGTCCATTTTTCTTAATGAACAATCATTATATCTAGCAGTTGACCTACCGGGGATTTGACAACATTCGAACACTCTGCGTGAGGTTTTTTTTCACAATTCAAATCACAGAATTAGAAAACAAGCCAATATCCGATCCTTCCCGCTACAGAGTCAATGAGGTTCCAACACTAATGGAACCGCCATCTTAGTTTTGGGCTGACGAAGGATATCTCCAATTAGTGAAATCGAGAAAATTTCCAAACCACAAAAATCCTAAAACGGCCCTAGGCAAACTTTTACTTCAACCACAACTGAATTGACAAGGAATCAGATAACCAACTACTATTTCATGGCATCTTTTCAAGCATCAAATGCCAATATTTTTTTTTGTAAATTCAAAAAGAAGTCTTTTATACCCGTATACCGCGCCCAAGGCTCAAACTTTTGTAGAATTCACAAAAAATAAAAAAATAAACTACTTTAAATTACAATAACAAATAAAAACACTAAATACATCATCATCATCGAGGCAAAAAGAATTGTTTGTTCGTGCCCCATAGCAAATTTAAAACATTGAGGGCTTCAAATGGTGAGTTGACAACTTGGCAGGAGGATGCGACCGAGCTCCGGTCCTCACAAGCCTACCTCACACCTCCACGAGTCATATGATCACAAAAGACTGCCAGCTGAAACATGGAGACGCTGGTTGGCGTAGCCTCGGCAATGTTGTCAATCTGACAATAGCGAAGTGAGGGGTGCGAGGTATTCAGGTCATCAGGTATTATATAATAATTTAAAATTTAAAATTCATTTTTTCTCATGTCATTGTCTAAATTTTCTGGTTCATAATGGATGCGGAAATTTGTCTACAATTGCAACAAAACAGCAGTCGGCACAGATTTTATTTTTAGTTTATATTACAATATCCCTTGACTATATATATTATCATATAGGACATTGTTTATTCATAACCATTATCAATCTTCTGTATCATCATCATTATCATTTTGATCATTCCTGGTGTTTTCAGGATTTATATTTTAACATATTTTTTTTATAATTTCACCTAATAGGTTATATATACTTTTAATTATTATGTCTTATATTTCCAAATATCATTATGATTTAGAAGTATCTAGTGCCTTAAATAAAAGAAGCTGCAACGGAATCTATGGTAGGCTTTTGCACTTATTACCTAATGTATTTTTCAATTCCGGTTTGCAAATGGACCTTTTCCAAATCTGAGCTGTTTGCCATTCGGATTGTGTCTGATGTTACAGTTCAATTTTTGTCAGTACCGTATCATAACTCACAATATCATTATATTTGATGATATTGTTGTATTGATTTTACTTTATAGATGATATAAAAATTGCTTCTTGATTAATTTACGTCCATTTGTTTTTAACTCCCTGTCAATAAAATCTTCTCTGTTTTCCTTACACATGATCAATAATTATTAGGCCAGCAAAAATAAAAGCGTATTGCTGTAATAAAAATCAACACCAAGCAGCAAATAGTGAACATGGCAACAGTAAATTAAAATGTATAAATGTAATTTTTGTAAAATTTAACAAACTTTTTGAGGATACCTTGAATCAAGATTTTGGGAAATTTCTGCTATCGCTGAAAACGAACGAAAACGTGCTTAAGCGTGAAAACACAGAATTCTCCACTTCAACACTTTACAACATTTCTTATATATCAGGATCCAGCGAAAGAGATCATAAATAATTGATACTGAGTGATTGCAGTACTTTTCATTTACATAAATATATACACTATTATATAAATATTTCATGGGAACGGGAGGGACCACCAGGGCACCCGATTGAAGCACTCTGGATGGGGAGAGTGGAAATGTCAACTCCCCATTGCTAACAGTTTGTGAATAGAGGGCGGGCTCTTATCCCCGCCCATTGGGGCATCCTCATGTTAGATAGCTTGCTCTTTTGACCAATTGTTCAATCTTGTTGTTGGAAGGAGATTCTTTATATCCCTGTGGATACGTATAAGTGATGTTGCCTATCGATCCACCCAACCCCTTTTTGGCCCTTCATACAATGGCAAGATTAGGATAATTAGTGGTTATTAAAGCTTGATCAAGTCTTACAGCGAGGAGAGCTCACTGCTGTCAGACTTAGTTTCCGTGCTACAATAGGTGGTAGTACATATCATACATCATACATGGCAAATTTAAAACATTGAACGGGATCGTAGTATGCGGTCCTCGAATTAGTACGTGAAAATTTTTGCTGTGTCATTTTGTTTCGTTTTATTTTAATTTTATATGAGATTTTACAAGTGTATAGAATAGTGTTAAACTTTTTATTTTGATGATGATTCGGTCACCAAAGAGTTGCTCGCAGTCCATTACGAGGCTTGTCTGGTGTGAAAACAAAGTGTCCCCGCTGGAGACGGAATTCCTTGCGGCAGGAGGAGCTCGTGTTCAACCCCGTCACTCGGAGATGTTTGCTTCATGTTTGCGATCTCTTCAAGAACAGAATGTAATCTAGAGGAACATGGACCTACTCTGGTTGCTCGTTGTTATAACCACAGCAACGGAATGTTCTGGAAACCGGGTGAGCTCTTTCCATTTTTTCCATCAGTGTCCCACTCCAATTTTTTTATTTAGAGAAAAGTTTTTGTGTATGAAGTTTATATTTTTGGTGGGCTGCAAAAGATGAGTTAAGATGAGTTAAGGGCGTGGCTTCCAGTCCTCACAAGTTCCGGTCTCGCGCCTTTACGAGTCATGCGATCACAGGGGATTGCCGACTGAACAATGGAGGCTCTGGTTTGGGTAGCATTTCAGAACCATTAATCTTTAGAGCATGGACCAACATGATAACGGACATTGAAGGCTCAATCAGCATTTGGGCATTTCAGCATAACATTTGCATTGGGGTTGACCTTTCAGACATCAACTTTGCTGGAATTTCTTGTGGGACAGCCACGAATTTTTAGTTTATTCCATTTATAGAGCGTTAATTGGAAAAGGCCACGAGCGGTCTTGTTTTCTCTGCTGTCAGTCTGTTTTCTCTAGTTTTCACTTAATTTGAACAAAATCATTTTTAACCAGTCCGGCAGCGGCAGTAAAGTAAAGTGCTATAAACGGTGAAGTGGAAAGTGTTGAAAAATTCGGGAAAAGCGCCCGATCCGGGACAAAAATTATGGTTGAAACTATCTGGAGCCATTTCTCTTGAATGGCTTCTTTTCTGTTGTTCTCCTGTTGAAGTTGCCTTTTTTGTGCGATCATCGATTGCCGGCTGGTGGGCACCAAAACTATTGCCGTGGTGTCGTTTTGTGATGGTAAAAACGGATGACCTCTTACAAGTTGATTAACAGGAGTTTCTCCTAAGTGTGTTGTAAACATGGAACCACCCCGGGATCCTATTCCGGGCACGGGGTTAACGTTGGCCTGCAGCGCGCTTTTTTGCAGTATGGTGCTCCATCTAGTGAAGCACCATATTGCAAAGGATGAGCGTTGTAGGTTAGCGTTGGCCCCGTGCTTGGAGTGGGGTCCCGGGGTGCTTAAGACGTTCCTACCCTATGAAACAATTTCTTTATGAGCAAGGGGTTGTCTTGAATTCATTAACTACTCGCATACACTCTCCTATCTACTACGCCTTCCCTTTCTCTTGTTACTATTGCATGTTATCTGTTATTCGTGCATTTGTTGTTGTGATTTAATTTTTATTTTATAGGTGGCATCCGTGTAGTTGTTTCTTTTTTTAATTCTTCCATGTTAGTTAGGTGGAATATGCAATACTGGTGAATTGAGGATACGAATGTTATAGATCTGAAGCTGGAAGGGAGCGGCCCTGACATTTCCAAATGTCGCACGTAGTCAAGTGGCGCTTGGCTTCTATAATTAAATGTAATGGGATTGGGTTAACGCGTGGAGACTCGGAAATGACCTCTCATATACGTCCGTCGAACCATTTTGAGCGGCCGCAGTGAGGATATCACAATGAATATCTTACATGTGCGTCGCATGTTGCCAATCAATAATGCCTTCTCCCTTTTCTCTTTCATGTTCTTTTGCAATGTTCCCTATCCAATGACCGCGAGCAATGCCATATGGGGAAAGCACAAGGATACCCTGGTGGAAGCAGTACGCTAACCAGTCAGACCCCGCAAAGGATTTTCAGACAATTGGTGGTAAGTTCTCTTAAAACGCGGAGCGAAGCTGGTAATTGTTATCCATTTGGTCCTTATATCACTTTATTCTGAACCTACATCAAAAATAATTTAATCTTATTATAAATTATATATCTATATGATCACATCACTTATCAAGGTGAATCCTGATCCATCAAAACCTACCCTACTAACATACAAAATCCTCCTTCCTGTGACCTTTGTGGGGATCCAGAGGTAAACACGGTCCCTAAACAGCAAAGGTCACACTTACTTTCCTTCCCTATTCCCACCTGATTGCAAGGACGTGGCCGGCGCATGAAACTGAGTCACTGAAACGTGTACAGTGAGAATGGTCGGTTACTCCCAGTCAGTTGATTCATTGTGCAATTTCACTGATTCTGATCAATCACGGAGTAGCAACCATTGATACGTGCAGTCAGTCAAGCTAAGCTAAGCTAAGCATGGCAAATTTAAAACATTGTACTATAAACCATACAAAAATATCCTTTGTAATAACATCGTCAAGAGTAAAAAAATAACAGATTAGCTGTTCAAAAGGCAGCTTTGACGTGTGAAATACATTACCTCTTAAAATCTGTTGGTGTTGCTGCACATTTGATGTGTATAGGCATCGAATTGAAAACATTTCTACCTTTTCTTTCTTTCTGTAGAGCCAAAACACAACTGCATCCATTTATTAGGATTATTGTTGTATGACCCATATTCGATTTGATGCATGTCAAATATTCTGTCACAATTAAGATGTGATGGACAGTGGTTGACATAACCCCTGATCCCAGTTAGGCTCGGGCTCTAGTAACCCCTTTCCAAATATTGACATCCTTTGATTGAATAATGCTCCACAATTGCAGAGTATATGTTCTGCAGTTTCAGTTTCAAATTGGCAAAAAAGACATTCTGTAGAATGAATTATTCCAATTTTGTATAGGTGATACCTACTCGGGCTGTGACCAGTTAACAGATCAGTTATTACCCGAAGGTCTTTTTTACTAAGATTTAGTAAGATCTGGGCTTTTACAGCACTTTGTCTTATAAATCACTTGGCTTGTCTGCATGTATCCGTAGCGTTCCAGTTTGATTCTTCCATGGACATTTTCCAATTTTTTATTTCAGTCATTTATACCTTTAAAAAACAACGAATTCTGTGAAGCTCCGTACAAAAAATAAGGTCTTCTAACATCATCCGCGTCTCTAGTGTTATATCTATGACTATCACTTCCTCTTTCAATTCGATTACACAAATATCAAGGCAGAAAACCGTTTATTACTTTAAAATTGAACACCATTGTCAAATACACAACTCTCTACTTCACCGATCGCCACTGTAGGGCATCTAACAAAAAAGAGGAGGAAGTGAATCTGTTACATCTCAAGATCAAACGCATGATCTTATTTTGCAAACGGTGTAATCTCGATATTTGTGTTTGATTAGTTAAAAACAAAATGGAAGGGCAAAATTCAATGTTAGGAGAGATGATAGATTTGTACAATTGTATTTTACTAGCAATAGTTAAATCGTTTTTCAATCGGCAGAGAATACCGTACTTCTTGGCTATTTTCTTGATGACATCGTCAATGACAGAGTCAAATTTCAATCTATCATCAATAATTACGCCAAGATATTCAATCGCACGAACGCGATCAATTGTCTCATTATCAATATTAACAGAGACGTCTTCGATAATTCGATTCCGTGAAATTACCATGAATTTAGTTTTACTTATGTTCAATTTCAACTGTTTGTTCTTTAAAAACGAAAATCTGCATTCAAATTAAACGGCCTCCTCAGAGCTTTTAGCTGCAATGAACAACACGGTATCATTAGCAAAAGGATTAATATCACAAAATCGCAAGACTCGTCGCATGTCATTAATATACATAATGAATCAAATGGTCCCTAATACACTCCCTTGTGGTACGCCAAGGCTGTTCTCCACAGGGCTCGAAACAGAATCATTAAAAGCCGTCCGTTGAGTTCTGTCAGACATATAGCTTTCACATCTGTATGCAAAACCTGAAAATCCAAAACTTTTGATTGATTGTAACAACAAGGGCCGAGAAATCGTTTCAAAAGCGCGTTTCAGATCCAAAAACAGCAACAATCGTATCTTTACGCGCTACATTATTTTTCCATTTTGCTAACACTAAATTTAACGCCGTTTCACAAGAATGATCTTCGCGATATCCCGATTGTTCCGGCGCAATCAAATTATTACTATTTAAATACGTTAACAGCTGGCATTTACAACAAGTTCCAAAAAAATTTCAAAAGTGTGCAACATGTGAATAAGACGAAACTCTTCGGCTTTAATCTTTCCAGCGACTTTTTGATAATCTGCGTTTAATTTTAGTAGCGCTCAAAGAGGAAAAATTTAGAACCTTATTTCTTATTATCTTGCGGCAGTTCATTCCTTCTTCGCGCCCTCTGTTGGATATGACATTGATTTATAAAAGAATAAGAAAACAAACTGTTATCAATTATGTATGTTTGACGTTTAAAATTTAATGCTTCTGTGTTAAACATTTTCCTCCTACCGTTCGACCAACTGAGATGTCCTGCAATAAAGCTGCTTAGTAAAAGAGTACCGTTTGTAAATCATGTGATGTCCGTGAAGTTTACGGTGCTCCTCGAAGTACCGTATCAAAGAAAACCAGCCCATCTTCCTTTTTCATAAGGAGATAGTGACCATACAACAAGGTTATTCAAAGAAAGCGAATTCCTTTTCTGGTATTTTTACCGTTTCGTTCTGGATAAAACTTTTTGTTTTTGCTTTGTTCCCAAATCCAGCGAAATTCAATCACATGTTTTACTAGAAAGGGAAACTTATTTTGTTCTGCTACTGAAGTTTTGTTGCCGAATGGCCTCAAGGCACGACATAAAAGATTTTGCTGTTTGCTCGTACCGACCGGTGAAAGCAACGAATTTCAGAGCCAAAATTAATGGCTTCCCCTCGAGCAATCTGTACTGCAAGACCATTTGTTATTTGTGTATATATTGGGTGGTACGTGAAGCAATGTAATCACGGCATCTCTGTTAGAGTAACATTAATAAAAGTCACTATCTCATTGCCGCTCGTTCAAGTGCTTTAAACTAATCTATACCGCGTTTGCGAAAAAAAGGTCTCCAAAGAATTTAAAATAATAAAAATAAAACTTAGAACATCGTTTGATACACTAGTGCATTTGTTCAAAAAAAATCCTGTAATTTTTGTTCCTCTATTTTCCAGCGAAAAACTGTTGGGGAAATTGAGCATTCGAAGAAGGCGGATAATTAGTCTTCGACTAATTGTGCCTCCAGTGTAGCCGTATATATCTTACTCGAAGGCTGTTAATTGGATCGCTTGCATGCTTCAGATTAGTTTCACTCACGGTTGCCCTAAGTAATTTTACATTCATGTAACGATCGACGCTGTAGGTCGGTAGCACATCACAAAGTTTCCTCCATTTAATTAACTGTAATCGGGTGGAATTTTAGCAAATGCAATATTCGGAGATGTGCCAATCTGGTGTCCATTATTGTACCATCAAAACGCGTACGAGTGAAATTCACACTTAATTAGCAGATGCTCATCCTTGTGCCTGAGTTTGAAAATCAGGAGCTGGGTCTGTCTGGAGATGTTGGTCTGATGGGAGAGAACACGAGAATTCCGAAATGATATTCAGTTTAACTAATTGACTTTCATGTTGAGTGGGTAGAATAGAAGAATATAGGCATTCATTCCAATGATCTCGACCCAAACAACTAATAAAGCATTCAACAGTCAAATCTGGCGGATTGCCATCTAAACATAGTAGAATGTCTTTACTGCATTGACTCGCATATCACATCATAGCAGGCATGGATGTGGTTGTCAAACGTTTTGAATGTTCACAGAAATAAGACACTGGCATTCCTACTCGAGGCCCTAACTAATCGAATTAATGGAAGACACATTTACACATGGATTGCAAAACTGTTGGATTCCTGGTTCAGAAATTTGATTGATCTTTATGCTCACGGAATATTTCCAACAAACTCAAGGTTGCAATTGTTTTAGGATATGATAAATAGTTGGAGCGAACATCGAATGGAATCAGACTAATCTGCAGTTGTTGCCTAACGAATTCCATAAAGGTATTCGGAGCATTTGTCCTTAGGTTGTGGTGATGATCTTGCATTTATCACAGTGATTTAATAATCAAATATTCCATACCCTAATCTGGAGAATTGTTTGTTAGTTTTTTATCCTTATGTTTTAAGTTTTGTTCATTCCGTTGAGTAGGTTATTAAATAATTACTAGACAATTTATCAAATTTCACAATCAATGATAAAAGTGACATAATTTATAAAATGTTTAGGAATTTCTATTTTCTCTTTTCTTTCCACGGTATACGTATGTAGTCATACAGCCGGTATGCAGTGTTACCTAGAAACCTCCGGGTTAATAATATCAGAAAGTTTGTGGCTTGGACATTAATTTATGATTAACTAGCTGAACCCGGTGCGTGCGCTGCTACGCTTGCAACTAAATGAAGGAAAATTCAATAGAACTGGCACGTTTATGGTTTTTTTCGAAGTGAGTTGTTTTTTCTTGACTAAGTAGGGGTTCAAACTTCTATCAAAACATGCTTCTTATCCGAGAAACACCCGTTTTGTGTTTAAATAAGCTGTTGTTTGGGAGCCCTCCCTTGCAAAGGGGGGTGGTTTCTCAAACCACCAAACAATCATTGCCTTCAAAACCCCCCACATTCCAGATTTGGTTCCATTTGCTTGATTTTTTTTTCCCTTGTTGGGGACGTATTGCCACTGTGACCATTGATTTGATTTAATGTGGCGTGTCCTCCTTTTTATGTATGCCATATTATCGCAATGGTAAGTTACTACTTGGAGTAACTACCACTACGGCAGTAGGCAATTTTCCCAAACAGGTACTACATTTCTTATGAAGTGTACCACTTGATTGGGAGCAGCGTTCCAGACCTCACAGGGTTCAATGAGCCCCTTGTCAAAAAATCTGCATCGTTTATTGAATAGTGCAACACAGTCGCGCATTAAATGCTTAGAGCTTTCACTCTCTAATCCACAAAAGCGGCACTTATCTTCATGAAGTTTACCGATGATTTTCAGGTGATATTCACTCGGACAATGTCCAGTTATCAAACCAGTGTATATTCTCAAGTCATGTTTCGAAAGTTTAAGTAACTTTTTCGTATGAGAAGCGTTAGGCTTAATGAACTGTTTGGATTGCCGGGCATTGGAGGTACTATTCCAGATAGCCTGTACTATGCCCTTTTCCCAGTTCTTTAGTTCTACTTTTAAGGCGCAAGAAGATAAACCAATAAATGGTTCGGGCCCTATGAATTGCATGGATGACCCTATTTTTGCCATCTGATCAGCTTTTTCGTTTCTTTCAATTCCGCAATGACCAGAAACCCAATAGAGGTTAACCATGTTGCGACAGGACAATTGCTGTAAAACTTGTGCACATTCCCACACCAGCTTAGATGTGAATGTTTTAGATTTTAAAGAATTCAGAGCTGCTTGGCTATCTGAACAGATGCATATGTTTGCATTTTTAAAATTTCTTTTCATCCAGTATATATGCCATACTTGAAATATAGCTATAGCTTGAAACACTGTGTATTTTCCAATTGCCACATACAAGTTTATCCCAGGACCAGTTATACCAGCCCCTACCAAACTATTTTGCTTTGAACCATCTGTATAGAAGATTGTTGAGCCCGGACGAAAACCCGGTTGTCTTTTATCCCAATCAGCACGAGTAGCTGCATGGACTGTGAATTTATGATTGAAGTAGTTTCTCCTAAGCATACAATCTTAACTTATCAATATTAAAGGATTTATCGAAAACTCTTTTAGGATACTTAAGTGTCCAATAAGATCTCCATCGAAGAAATTCATGGACCGTTTGAGCCTTAGAGCATTTTTTTTCCGCATCCTGTAGTATAAATTGATCTAAAGGAAGAATGTTGAGTAGAGCGTCTAGTGCTTTTGAAGGAGTACTATGCATTGCCCCAGTTACAGAGATAGTAGCAAGCCTTTGCAGCTTGTTTGCTTGATTAGTTCTCGAACCATCGCACTGGGCTCATCGATTATAATAAAAATTTGAGTTTAATTTGTTTGAAGCCCCCCTTAAGAAAGGGAGGGGTCTTGAACTACCATAGAAACATTCTTGCCTTCAAAACCCCCACATGTCAAATTTGGTTCGATCTGCTTGATAGTTCTCGGGTTATGAAGAAATGTGTGTCTCATTTGTATGACAGCGCCCCTTCCTGAGAGAGTAAGGGTCTCAAACAATCATAAGAACCTTCCCCAGCCCCAAAAACCCCTTCATATAAATTTTCACGTTGGTCGGTTCAGAACTTCTCGAGTCTATAAGGGTCTGACAGACAGACAGACAGACAGAAATTCATTTTTATGTATATAGAAATCTAGCCTCCAAAAACCCCCATATGCTAAAAAAAATTCCATTCACTTGATTAGTTCTCGAGTTATGCAGAAATTTGCTTTTATTTGTACGGGAGCCCACCCCCCCCCCTTTTGAAGTGGGGAGGGGTGGTGAAGTGCCATAGAAGCCAAAAACCTCAACATGCCGAATTTGGATTCATTTGCTTCATTGGCTCTCGAGTTATGTGAAAAATTATGTTTCATTTTTATGGGAGTCTCCCCTTCCAGAAGGCGGAGGGGTCTCAAACCACAATAGAAACATTTATTTCCTTCAAAAACTTCCACATGCCAAATTTGGTTCCATTTGTTTGATTTGTTCTCGAGTTATGCAGAAATTCGTGTTTCATATGTATGAGAGACCCCTCTTTCAGTTAGCGTGTTTCATTAGTATGAGAGCCCCCCTCTTACAGAGGGTGGAGGGGTCTCGAGTTACTTTAGAAACATTTCTTGCCTTCAAAAACCTCTACCTGTCAAATTTGGTTCCATTTACTTGATTAGTTCTACAGTTATGCAGAAACTTGTGTTTCATTTGTATGGGAGCCCCCCCTCCCCTACCAGAGAGGGAGGAGGGGTCTCGAACTACCGTAGAAACATTTATTGCCTTTAAAATCCCCGCAAGCCAAATTTGGTTCCATTTGCTTTATTAGATCTAGAGTTATGAAGTAATTTCAATTTCATTTGTATGACAGCACCCCTTCTAGGAGAGGGGAGGGGTCTCAAACTACCATGGAAACATGTCTCGCCACCAGAAAACCCCACATGCCAAATTTGGTTCCATTTGCTTGATTAGTTCTTGATATATGCAGAAACTTCTGTTTTATTTGTATGGGAGCCTCCCTTTGTAGAGAGGGGAGGGGTCTCAAACTACCATAGAAACATTTTTTGCCTAAAAAAACTTCCGCATGCTAAACTTGGGTTCCTTTGCTTGATCAGTTCTCGAGTTATGCAGAAAAATGTGTTTCATTTGTATGGGAGCCCCCTCTTACAGAGAAGGGAGGGGTCTCCTACCATCTTAAAAACGTTCCTCGGTCTCAAAAACTCCTGCGTACAAATTTTCATGCCAAACGGTTCTTCCGCTCGCGAGTTAAATCGTGACAAAGGAAACCCCAACTCATTTTTATTATATAAGGAGTGTATCGAAAAGTAGTTATAAACATTCGATGCGTTATTACGCATAAACTACTGTATATATTTTTAGCGTGTAAGCGCCATTTGCTTTGTTTACATGTCAAAAATGATTATTCGGTTCATTCATTTCCGTTGATAAAGTTGTATTCAAAATGTCGCGAATTGAATTTGAGACTAAAAAGAAAATTCTGCACACTTGGTGCACCGAAAAGGGTGTTACTTACAACCAGATTGCGAAAAGAGTAAATGTTCACCCGGCAAGTGTAAAACGCATCATCGAAAAGTTTGGTAAGGAGTGCTCCCTCAAGGATTTACCAAGAAGTGGCCGGAAACCCGGCTCCAGCAACCCCGATTTGGACCAAAAAGTTGTGGATTATATTCAACGGAACAAATATGCCTCTACTCGCGATCTAGCCAAGAAGTTCAGGACCAGCATCGGAATGATTCAACGAATCAAGCGCAGGAATGACTTGAAGACGTACAAAAAGCAGAAAGTGCCCAAACAAACTCCGGAACAAAAGTCTCGTGCCAAAACCAGGGCTCGAAAGCTGTACAGCTGCATTTTTGGACAATGTCGACCAGTGCATTTTGATGGATGACGAAACATACGTTAAAGAAGATTCAAGAACGCTACCGGGGCCGCAGTTTTATACTAAATCTGTTGGGGAACGTGTGCCAACCGCAGATACGACTGTTGCGATGGAGAAATTCGGTCAGAAGGTGCTCATTTGGCAAGCTATTTGCACATGTGGCTTGCGTTCTTCAATTTTCTATACAAAAGGAACTATAAATGCTGAGATTTATCAAAAGGAATGTTTGAAGAACAGGTTGCTACCATTGTATAGAAAGCACCAGTCCCCTCCTCTCTTCTGGCCAGATTTGGCATCGGCACATTACGCCAAATCCACTCTACAGTGGCTGACGGAGAATAACATCAAGTTCGTAGAAAAAGACATCAACCCACCAAACTGTCCCCAGTTGCGACCGATCGAACGCTATTGGGCAATAGTCAAGCGTATATTTAAGAAGGATGGTACAGTGTCCCAAAACATGACCGATTTTAAGAAAAATTGGGCAGCGGCATCCAGGAAGTGCACAAAGGTCACTGTGCAGAATTTGATGGCAGGTGTCAAATCAAAGGTACGGGCATTCTACAGAAATGAACATGATGACTAGTTTTTCCGTTTGGATCTTTTGTAAACATGTTAAGCTATAATAAACTGAAATAGTATGTTAATTTTAACCATGTTTTCATGCCTATTTTATTATTTGGAAGTTTATAACTACTTTTCGATACACTCCTTTGATTAAATCCACGATGAATTGGAAAGTGGCTTTCGGTAAAGTTGGTGGAAAGCACAGATAGCACACATTTTCGTATGTCACGAAACCAAACAGTTCTATGGACGAGAACACAAAGTTTGATTTTCCCAGAGTAATTTCCATAGAAACTCCAGAGTGAGTTCAAATTATGGGAGAATGATACAAGTTATCTGGAATTGAGTTGGGTGGAGCTGAATTGATACTCTGAACTCTCATGATGTACGTAGTTACGTGCTTTTCAGTACGTAGATAAAAGCTTAAATTAATTATCGTCATTTTTTTTCAAAAGAGATTTTATGTTTTACCACGTACTGGCGATAATAAAATCTCAGTCATCAAACTAGTTAGAGCACTTCTCTTCCCCACATTCAAAGCGCAATAGTATGAAATAAAACCGCCAATTGACTAGTTTTAAATCTCGGATTACTTTCTGTGCAATGTTGTATCTGTTCAAGTGACATGATGCTAAAACTGGATGCACTAGCATGGGTCTCCAATATTTATTGAATGAAACATTCACGTAAGAGACAGAATGGTTATCTAATGACTGCAAAAAATGCGTTCATGGTATTCATGGCTCTATTGAAAGTCCACGCGAATAACCAAATATTCGACAAACACTCTGTTGCGTAACAAAACCTAATACCGTTGATCAAAACGCATCGAAAAACAACACACGACCATTCCCTAAAAAAAACCAGACCGCGACTAATTCTCGTTTCCAGGAATTTTATCGCAAAAACGTGAACTAATTGCCGCTTATGTGATTTGGTTCACGGCGTATGTTTACTCGTTCTCGAATTCATGAGCGCCGTTTACAGATCCGACAACGGTTTTTAACGTAGGACTACGTTTCTCTTTTCTATACCGGGTGGCATTCCAAAATTGAAAAAATAAGAGCGTCACGCAAAAGTGAAAGGTTTTTGAACGCTTATACCTCTTGTTCGACTAAACAGAATTACTTCATTTAGACGCCATTTGATTAGAAAAACTCACCAAATTTTCGCATTAAAATTTGAAAGAACTTCCATCGGTATAAGTAGATCAATTTTTCAATTCAAAATGACCTACTTTTGCTGCCCTACAAATTTGCATATCAATAGGTTGAAAAATTTGTTTTCCCTGGCACGGTCGTAGGAAACGAGTAGCAAAAGTCTTCTTCTTCTTCTTCAAAATAACTTTGCTTTGTTGCCGGTGTCTGGTTTTTCAATTGTGGCCCGTACCCCCCGTTTTCGTGACTATGCTATCAATGCTAGACAAGTCGAAATACTCATCTTACCTAGCTCAATAATTATCAACCATATGTGTTATGGTAAGTATTTATTATTTGCATAGTACCATTATTACTATACACCAACGCGGTTATATCCCTGATATAAACCACCTCTAATATTTTTTCGTGAAAAATGACAAATCAATCCGGGAACATGCAGTGATTTATATTTTTTTGACGTAGACTATGTCTTACGGCAAGGGTAGGGTGTCAATTGAAAATCTAAAATATTGCGACCGTCACGAAAAACCGTACGTTTTGTACGCGAATAACTCAAATAATACACGATAGATTTACATGATTTCTTCTACAATCAGTCGGAAATTTTACCGCGCTCCAATTCAATTGTCAAACATTATCTTCAAACAATAGTAAACAGTAGAAAATAACGCAAATATAAGGTGATGTCTTATAATGTAATTTTGCAGAGTAAATTTACCAAATTTCCTATCACAGATTTCAAATCGAAGCAAGGAACGTCTTGCATCATCTTCTTCTTCTTTGTATTAGAGAGAGACTTTAACCAATCATGTCATTCGTCTCTCCATGTACGTCTCGCATGCAGCTGAGAACGGCATAAGCGCACACTGTGTGTGCGGCACACATAGGAAAATTTTGCCTCAGTCGTTAGGCAGCATTGAAGCTGTGCGGAGCTGGTAGCTGGTCGCAGGCAGCTGGTCGCAGCTGCTTCATTTGCCGGCAGCGGAGCTGGTCGCAGAGGCTGGTGGTCGCGGAGCAGCTGATGGTAATATGTACCAAGGCTCTCCCAAACAGCGATCGTCGCGATGAGGTAAAATGGCGGATTATGGGGGTGTACAATCACGTCGGTTTGTGCAAGCCGCCACCTTACCTCATCGTGACGATTGTTTCGCCGCGACTTCGAAAACGCTGCTGTTTGGAGGGAAGCGTCTTTGTGACGAGCAGCAGTAGGTGAAAATAATCTGTCCTTTTGAGGACAATAAATTAAAATAACAGAGTTGTTTATTATAGAACTAATCTTAAATTCAGTTCGGTGCTCGATGGAGGGCGAGCCGTCGGTATAAATTTTACACAGCTGGTTTGCGCAATCCGTAAATTAATAATCTGTCCTTTTGAGGACAACTAATTTAATTGAAAAAGTTGTTTATACAAGAATTAAACTTTTATTTCGTTTGGTTTGTGTGCCTAATATCATGGTGCTGATTCTTTCGCTACAACTGCAAAAACGCATCCATGGATGGCGAGCCGTCGGGAAAATTTTACCCAACTGGTTGGAGCAATCCACAAATAATCTGTCCTTTTGAGGACAACCAATCCAGTTCAGAGAGTTGTTTTTATAAGAATTAAATTAATATTTCATTGGGTTTGTGCGCCATTTAATCTAGTGCCGATTTGTTCGTTGCCAAAAACTAATTGGGACGCTGGAGAAGGTCCTTAAACTCGAGGTAGGAAATTGATATTTATTACATTTACATCAATTTGACAAAGTGCATGTCATAATAGCAAATGGATATCTCTCTATGTTATCGCTCCCTGTTTTAATAAATTTCAACATAGAATTAATTGTATTCTGGTGATGACATGCGCCGCGTGCTTTTACATCATACGAACCTACACATGATATCGATACAACTAATGCGCTGAACACGTTTTAATGCGTGTTTATTTTATATTTATAAGAATTTATTATACATTAACCAACCTTTTCTCCCATACTCATTGCAAAGAATAATGATATTTTATAAAACTCACTCTCTTTCTTCTGCGAGATCGAATATGTTCATATATATTTCGATTTCCTTAACGTTTTAGCCATATTGAATTCACTAATTTACCTGATATTGACATAGAAACATGAATAATAATTTCACATGAAAACCATAGACCATATTTTAGGTACGCATTTAACCTTATATTCCCAACTATGGCCTAATGTATTCATCACATAGTAAAATGTAGAACATAAAAGTTTTCAATGGAAAAGTAATGGTGAGCGGTTGTGTAATTTTCGATGGGCTTATTCATACCAACACCTATATAACTAAATGCATATAGTGGGAATTTTAATGTTTTGAAATGGAACGGCCGATTGGTCACATGAGAAAGTCATTTAGATGTTATAAAGTAGCTTTATATTCCGTATGGTATACCGAATATAGCCGAATGCCCGGAGTGATTATATAAATAAATGCCCGGAGCGATAAAATAAATAAACTTTACTGAAATTCGTTCGAACAAGAATCCTTAATGATATCCATATCCATCGAAATTTGTCGACTCAATAATGTTTGTTGGTGACTTTTCATGGTCCAGTACAGCAAACGCCTTGTTAAGCATGTCTTAGCAAAGGCATAACTAGTTGAATATCGTTTCTAGCTAAATTATTGTATGAGTTATAGTTAAAATTGTAATCGTGCGCTTCATAATCGACTGAGTCAAGGGACATGTACCCTATATACTTGTTTATAACCTTACAACAACTACAAGATAATTTTTTGTTTTTTTCTGTTTGATAAAACTTTCTGAACTTTGAACATTTTTAGAGACGCTTACACATCTAAAAATGTTGCAATTGGTTATTGTGTTTTCATAACAATCACTAAACCTGTCGGATATGTTCTGATAACGAATTTTATCGTAATTTGAATTCTAGAGTATTTCAATGTTTATTATTATCCTTGAAATCTAGAATTGATAAAATTGCATAAATTGCAAATCTATGATTCTTTGAAGTTGAGTTATGCAAAGGCATGCTACAACTCAGATTGTATACAAATGATCCGAATGGTATGGTATTTAAATAGTGAATGTTGAAAAGGTATCAAGGTATCAGTCAAAATATATGTTTGTATATCAGGGCCACCAAAGATTTATAAAGAGGGGCCACCAAAGAGTTATAAAGAGTGTTCAAGAGAATTTTACCACATACTGACTCCATAAATCCAAACGGCCCTTTTCAGGGCCACCAAATAATACCTCAAGAGCGTACAATAGAATTTTCTTACATACTGGCTTCAAAACGCTGGTCTAATGTCCCATAAGAGCCGCGCCCGTCATATTGTGACTTGAACTGCTTCTATCGGTAAGGGTAAGCGACCGGCACGAATAATTGAAACCCTTTTAACGCTAATAATAGCCACACAGAATTTCCCTGACATTAAAATGCATCACTTGGTTTAACGTAGTCTACGTCAACCGGTCGTGTCTTGTACACAACCCCACTGATTTTTCAAAGGTCAGGTTTGTGTACTGTGTATAAGAAGCCACCAAATTCAATGTGCAGTAATTTAACAATAACTACGTGGCGTCTTTTTGATTTTAATGCTAACCATGCACTTTTACCTATGAAGTTCAGTAAATTGTCAGCAGAATCAAACTCAACCCACACCACCTGTTGCGTTGTATTGCAGTGGACTATAATTACTGCCGCCACCATGTAGCGTAGCGAAGATAAGGACTCCCCAAGTGGAATCCAGACCAACCAACCAAAAAGAAAATTCGTTCTGCCTTGGCTCTGAAAAGAGCCACCACTCAACTCATTGATTGGTGGAACGAGGGTTATTTCGGCTGGAGACAAACTAGAACACAGTTTTGATTTCACTCCATTATTATTATTCTTTTTCTATTAACAACTTATATTTTCAGCCGATTTCGGGTTCGTCTCAGATTTCTTTTTTTGCACTGCTTCTAGTTTTATAGTGTTGTTGTTGTCGCTGTTCTCATTCTCGAAGTCGCGCTGCTTCCCTTAAAGACGTGGCCAATGCTGCGGAAATTTGCCATTTCAGTACGCTGCATTGCGAACTGAACACCACCCATCAGTTTTATCATAGTAGAGCTGTCAACCTCACATATGCAATGTACAATATTTTCAATGTGTACGGGTCATGAAAATTGTAACAAAAACGTTTTATAAATCCAAGCATATTATTTGCTCTGTTGATGATAGTACTGTAATGTTCAATGAATGTAAGTTTCGAGTCCAAGATAACTCCTAAGTCTCTTACTCTTTTACACTTTTCAACTGGCTGATTCCTTTAATTGATAGTTATGTCTGGGGTACTTCGTTTCCTACTAAAAGTTATCGAATTACATTTGTTTACGTTCAGTTGTAAAAGATTTTTGTTACACCATACAAAACAAATTTATATTTCTCTCTGGAATGTTATGATATCTTTTTTATTTCTTATTTCTAAAAATAGGTTCATGTCATCAGCATGAATAAAAAAAATTAACGGTTTTAGAACAAAGGAAATGTCGTTTACGAACAAAATAAATAAAAGAGGACCTACATGACTGGGGGACTCCAGAGGTTATTTGAATAGGGTTTGATTACTTCCCTTTGAATCCAACTATTTGTTGATGGTTAGTGAGATAGAATTCGAGCAATTTGAGAATTCCTGGCTCAATTCCCATTTTTTGCAATTTAAATAGAAGCAAGGGTATGTTAATGCGATCAAGAGCCTTGCTGAAATCTGTGTAAAGAATGTGTATAAACAGCTTCTACATGGTTACCATTATCCATTGCTATCAGCGAGTAGTTAACGAATTCCAGTAAATTTGTGCTAGATGATCGTCCTTTGAAGAACCCATGTTCCTTGTTAGTCATTCTGTTTTTGATTGAATAATAGCTTCAAAAAGCTTAGGAATGCAAGAAATAATGGCAATACCACGATAGTTACGTATGTCAGATTTTTTTTCTACTTTTAAAAATAGATACTAGGTAGGAACTTTTCCATACTTTGGGAAAGATCCCAGATTGAAATGACATATTAAAAAGCCAAAATAAAGGTGCTGTAAGTTCTTCATAAATACGGGGGGTATTTCATCTGGGCCAGAACCGTTGGAAACGTCTAATTTATTCAAACCTTTCAAGATGTCTTGAAATTCAACATGACTAACTCCAATGTCTCTTGAAAATTCCGGGAAGAAATCGAAATATTCATAATCACGATCATCTTTAGCAAAAGTGGTATAGATTTCTTGGAAGAATGTTTCAAATAGATTGCCAATTTCTTATGCGTTCTCACCAAAATTTGAGTTAAGATGCATTCTAGATGGGAAATGGTCAGATTTTATTTTAGTTTTAACATAATTGGAGAATTTGTTTGGGCAAGACTTAATTTGAGGTTCAGTTTTTGAATTGTGTTCATCAAATGTATTTTTTATCATTAGATACATTAGATACAGCTCAGGGCAAATACTCAATTAGTTTGCCAGGTTATTGCTGTTGCTATCTTTTTTTGTACATTTTGTGTGCTTTTTGCTTCCGATTTCTCAATTTTTTATTTGTTGATTATACCAAACTGGCTGAATTGAATTACCTTGTCACCTTATTTTTTTGAATGGTACTTGTTCAAATATTATTTCATACAATTATATATAACAAACCTCAACAGAAGTCTCAATATTTGTTTCGTTCTTAAAATGGTTTGCCAATCCATTTTGTTAAGTTTGTGTCTTATGATATCATAATTTGCTAAATGATATTGATATTAACGCAGTCTACGTCTACCGGCCGTGTATTAAACACAACCCTCTTAATTTTTTTTGTTCATTTCTTCATTGGTGGGCATCGGAACATTGATGACGACCGTAGAAAAATGAAGGCGTAGTCTTAAGTATTTTTTTCCATTTATATGATACTAAACAACAATGTTTTCCTTCCATCTTCATTTCAATTTGCTTGATTTTTCATTCTCTAACTTTTCCCTTTACACTACTCATAAGCTTCTGCACAGTGCTGCCATTTTTACCACTTTTGGCAGATCTTTCTTAAAATTTTCAAAACTATCGCTTGTTACATGTGATTTCTCATGTTTGCCTTCGTCAAAGTCCAGAAAGTTTCGATACGGCGAATCTCTGGTCAGTTTCGTGGATTCATCTCCTCTGGTACAAATACGACATTGTTCCTTTTGTACTACTCTAGTGCATATTTAAAGTAATGGCAGAGGGCAAAATCAGGCCAAAAGATCGTAGGCGTATTATGTTGTTTGATCAAGGGTAGCAACCTCTTTTGCAGACACTCCTTCACGTAGATTTGACCTTTCATTGTGATTATTGTAATGAACGGACGACATGTCTTTCCATATCCGCATATGGCCACACCATTATCTTCTTGCCAAATTTTTCGGTGTAAATGTCTTTCACTGGTTCAGAAACATCCTTTTCCTTCGGCGAGGCATAAAACTGTGGCCCCGGAAAAGTTTTATGTAGGTTTCATCGTTCATGATAACACAGCCTGATTTTTTGGTCAGCAGTTTGTCGTACAGTTTCGAGCCCTAGGTTTCATAGATTCAGCCTTTTGGTGCTTCGTTTTGGCGTTTCTGCTTCCGACGCGTAACATTCGTCGCAGAAGTAAAGACTATATTCGATGAAATTTGGACACACGCAATTGTTCGTAACTTTTTAGCGTGTGGGTAAAAATTATTGAAATTTTAACTGAATGTATTTCATTGTGTTGTGTCAATTGTGTAATGAGTTTCGTGAAAATCTGTCGAGTGATTTCAGTGATGGCTTCGAATGAAGAAATAGTGCGCCAACAAATTTTGGGCACTCACTTCGAAAACCCAAACGCTTCTCATCGATGGATCGGAAAACAGCTCGGAATCGCACATTCAACCGTATCTCATGTGATTAAAACGTTCAAGGACCGTAAGACAACCAAGCGGAAAAATGGTAGTGGCAAAACACGCGGCACATCAAATCCGGAGAAGACCAGGATGGTATTGAACCAATTGAGGCGTTATCCCAACATTTCGATCAGGGATGTTGTGAAAAAGGCGAAAGTTTCAGTTTGTTTTGTGCAGAAAACAATGGAACGTTCTGGATTACATGTGTACAAGGTCCAGAAGGCACCGAACCGGAGCGATAAACAGAACTCGGTGGCCAAAACTCGTGCAAGAAAACTACAGGGAATGGCTCACAAAACCGTTCTGCATTGTGATGGACGATGAGACCTACATTAAAGCCGACACCAAACAAATGCCAGGACAGGAACACTACGTCGCCACCTCTAAGTTGGCCGTTCCGGAAAGTGTACGGAAGAAGAAACTGTCGAAATTCGCCAAAAAATTCCTTGTCTGGCAAGCGATCTGCGGATGTGGCAAAATGAGTCAGCCGTTCATCACCTCTGGGACCGTCAACGGACAAATCTACAAGGACGAATGCCTCCAAAAACGACTTCTGCCCTTCTTGAGATCTCACGATGGCCCGACACTGTTTTGGCTGGATTTGGCATCCACTATGCCCGGCCCGTCTTAGACTGATACAATGATAATAATGTAGTTTTTGTACCAAAAGACGTCAACCCTTCAAACACTCCGGAACTTCGCTCAATTGAAAAATGTTGGGCAATCATGAACGTAAAGCTCGTTAAAACTCCAAAACTGATAGAAAATGAACTTGAACTAAAGAAAGTGTGGTTAAAAGTAAGTAAGCAAGTTTCCCAAAATTTGATGAAAGGGGTCAAGGCAAAGGTGCGGGCATTTGGTTTGGGAGAAGAGGTTCAATAAACCAATGATGTCAAAACTTAACCATTTAGTAGTACTTAATTTCCAGAATGTTTGAAAAGAATCGGGCTCAAGGAAAATTTTTGGTGACCTATTTTGTGTGTCCAAATTTCATCGAATACAGTCTTTACTAGGATTTTTCACCACATCTGGGACTGATGCTGAAGTTTGATGCTTAAAATAGTCCCTTACCTTTCTGTCGATTGTAGGGTCAGAAGGACCGGGTTTTCTATCCCGTTTTGGAGAATCTATGAAAGAGCACTTGTTGATACTCACACTTTCTTCCTTAGCCAGTTTTCTGATCGAAAGACCAATGACTGTGCATCGTTTGTGCACAATCCGTTTTCTTCAATCTGGAGTAAAACCACAAATTTTCAAACTTCCGTGTGAAAAATTAAAAAAAAAATGACAATATAATTTGGATGTAAACAACATGACGCAGCCAACAGTTGGTTGAATATAGCATGCATTTTGTATTGACGGTTAATCATAAGTGTATTTAAGGTTTGCATTAAAAAAATGGATAGAAGTTGATGAAGTTTGTCAGAAGCAGATAATTTCTCATCTCCATGCGAAGCTCAAGGAGTGGACGGTAATTTATTGCTAGAACGAATAGAAGTGAAGAGAAAGTGTATTGATAGTACCGTATAGGGCAACGGCAGGCTTTGACATTGAAAGATGAAAGTTTAAAAACGAGCGGAGGGCATTGAACGGTAGTATCCGAATCAGGCACATAACCCTTTACCATACTACCCAATGCAGGGTTGGCAAGGAGGAGGAAATCCCCTTGACTGGTAAAAGGTTATGCAACCGATCGGGCTCTTATACTACCTATTGCTTTTATCTGGTTCTAGCGATTACCTTTTACTAATTATCTGCTTCTGACAAACTTCATCGAAGATTGTTACTCCGCGCATGGGAGAATACAAAAAACAAAATCAAAGTGTGGATAGAAATTGCCGATTTTTCATGGGTTTACCTTCATCCGCATTGACAAAACTACAGCCATTACACATCAATCATAGTAACTCATGAGTCTGCAGACAAAATTTGACAGCTTTATCAGTTCAACTCTAACCGTGATGGCAAAAACAGGAAGTGTGCTCCGAGGTGAAGTTCATTTCACACACCAAGTTCCCCAAGAAGGTGCTGTTGTGGCTGACAATCAGTGAGAAAGGGATGTCAAAGCCTCTCTTCTTCCGTTCTGGACTGGCCGTGAACGGGGAAATTTATAGTACGAAATGCCTGCCGGAAGTTGCGTCTTTCATCAAGAAAAACCATAAGCGCGAAGACGCGGAGTTCTCGCCGGATCTGGCGTCGGCCCACTACTCGATCGTTGGAGGAGATGGAGCAGCTGAATATCGATGGGGTACCCAAGTCGGCGAAAACGCCCAACGTTCCCCAGCTGCGTTCCATCGAGAATTTCTGGGCCAACCTGAAGCGTAAGATCTACTCCAACAATTTTGTCGCGAAAACTTAGGAGGAATTGATAAATAAAACGAAGAAAGAACTCAAAAACATTCGCACACGCATGTTTTCGGCGAGCAGCATGTATTGCTCCCGACCGTCCAAAAGTTCGAAGAGGAGATGAAGAAGATTTCTTCTCTATCTGATTCGATCAGTGGCGTTCGGGAGCACATTGCTGCTCAAATAAACAACGCGTTAGCTACCGGCATGGATTTGTTGGGGAAAAATTTGAATAGTACCTTAGAGAAGGCAATTTTTGAACTTAATAAATCAGTGGGTAAAGAATTGGAAAATATGAAATGTTCATTTTTTGAATTTAATTCGATTAATAAAGTAGCTGCAATGAATGTTAAGCAAGGTACATCAAGTACGGCATCGGAGCCGAGCCTGAATCCCAGAGGCAAAAAGCGTCGAGTTCAGGAAGACGTTAGCGAGACGTCGAATGATGTTTTTATTGAAAGTATTAGTTTCGCGGATGTAGTCAAGAGTAATTCTGGGACTAATAATAATAATAATAATAATGATAAAAATATTAGAAAAAAAAGTAATGCGAATGAATTCAAGAAAGTTACTCGTAAGGCTCGCCCGGTCATTGTGATCAAACCGAAAGAGTCCAATCAGAACAGCGATGATACTCGCAAGTTTTTAAACAGTAAATTGGATCCAAAAACACACAAGATCCGTAACTTTAGAAATGGGAAAGATGGCTCTATTATAGCTGAGTGTGCAACAGGATGCAACGTTAATGTTGTGAAGGATGGCATTATAAGCGATGCTGTTGTTCCCTCATCGGTGCCAAGGCTTAAAGTGATTTTCCTCCGATGACTTTATTCGGATTTTAAAAGATCAAAATGAAGACATCGCGATTAATGAAGTTAAAGTGATAAGAATGTATGAAAATCCACGCTTCAAGTACAATAAGTTTAACACGGTAATTGAAGTTGATAAAAACACCTATAACTTTTTATTGACCGCGAAACACGTTAATGTTAAATTTGATTGGTGTCGTGTTGTTCCCGAGATTCAAGTTTTGAGATGTTTCAAATGTGGAGCATTTGGACATATGAGCATGGATTG
This sequence comes from Aedes japonicus, assembly GCA_034211315.2. Classification (NCBI taxonomy): domain Eukaryota; kingdom Metazoa; phylum Arthropoda; class Insecta; order Diptera; family Culicidae; genus Aedes; species Aedes japonicus. The sequence continues at coordinate 336,575 of JASCZW010005084.1, read as the reverse complement.
TAAAAATAATGTAGCATGCTCTAAGTGTAGTGAAAGTCACACGACATCTGAATGCACATCAACTGCTTTAAAATGTATTAATTGTAAAAAAACGAATAACGAACGTAAAACGAACTTGGACGTAAACCACGGCGCGTTTAGTTATGAATGTGAAATTTTCAAGCGATTGTATGAACGAAAAAAAAAACAGCCTGCATTTCAATGAATAGCAGCCAAGTTTCAGTAGCAATGTGAGTAAATTCGATATTTTGTACTTCAATATTGCCGGGTTGTCTACAAACTACGTAGAATTGCGTCAGATTGTAGAACAAAAACGTCCAAATTTAGTCTTTTTATCAGAAACACATATAGTTGACATGCAAGCATTTGATCAATATAGTATTCCGGGATATAATGTGGCTGCTTGTTTATCACATTCTAGACACACTGGCGGCGTTGCTATTTATGCTAAAGAATCAGTTCAGTTCAAGCTTCAATTGAACGAAGTTTGTGACGGCAAGTGGTTTTTAAGCATTGCAGTTGTTCGAGGCATGCAGATTGGTAATTATGGTGTATTGTATCATTCTCCCAGTTCTAGTGACCAGCGTTTTATTGAAATTTTGGAAAACTGGTATGAGATTTTTGTAGATTCTAGTAAACTAAACGTGCTTGCTGGTGATTTTAAAATAAATTTTTGTGACATTAATAATTCGAAGCATTTGAAACGATTAGCAGATTTCTTTAATTTAAAACAATTGGTTAATGAATATACGCGTATTTCCAGACACAGTAAAACTTTGATTGATCATGTGTACTGTAATTTTGATTCTGTTAGTGTTGTTATAAACTCTGACTTGAAAGTAACTGATCATGAAACCATTATTATTAACGTTGAAGATAATATTAATGGTGACAGTGATTATGTGAAATTGAAATGTTGGAAAAAATATTCGAAACAAGCTATTTCACGACTCGTCGAAAGAAGTGTGGATTTTCATATAAATACCGGTTCTCTAGATCAGAAATCAGCTGTTTTGACAGACGTATTAAAAATATGTACCAATAAACTAGTTGAAAATAAATTTGTGTTAGTAAAGAACTCGAACAGCTGGTACAATTTGGATCTTTTGCGTCTCAAACGTAAAAGAGACAAGCTGTACAAAAAATGGCGTAGAACTAATAGAAATATCTTTTGAATAGGTACAAAGTCGCGCGTAACAAATATTCGCAATGCGTTAAACAAACTCGTTGTGAATATATTCAGAGGAAAAATTGATTTGCATCAAAACAACAGCAAAGAGTTATGGAAAATTTTGAAATCTTTGTTAAAACCTAGTAATTGCAAACCGCGATCCATAACCTTCAATGGCACATTAGAACAGTCAGAGGACACCATTGCATGTAGATTTAATGAATATTTCGTCGATAGTATTTTGTCAATCAATCAATCCATTGATTAAGTAGATGAGCCAGACGAAATAAAACAGCCGATTAATATTAACTGTAGTTTTGAAAGTTTTCACCCAATAACGTTAGAGGATCTTAAATCTATTTGCTTGTCTTTGAACAAAACGGCTGGAGTGGATAACGTAACTGCAAGAGTAGTACAAGATTGCTTTAATGTCATCGGAAACAACCTGCTGGACCTTATTAATGAATCGCTGCAAACTGGGCACGTGCCACAAGTTTGGAAAGAATCTTTAGTTATTCCCATTCAAAAAGTCGCTGGAACGATGAAAGCCGAAGAATTTCGTCCTATTAACATGTTGCACACTTTAGAGAAAATTTTGGAACTTGTTGTAAAAGGCCAGCTGTTAACGTATTTAAATATTAATAATTTGATTGCGCCTGAACAATCGGGATATCGCGAAGGTCATTCTTGTGAAACAGCGTTAAATTTAGTTTTAGCAAAATGGAAAGAAAATGTAGAGCGTAAAGATACGATTGTTGCTGTTTTTTTGGATCTGAAACGCGCTTTTGAAACGATTTCTCGGCCCTTGTTGTTAAAATCAATCAAGCGCTTTGGATTTTCGGGTTCTGCATACAGATGGTTCGAAAGCTATTTGTCTGACAGAGCTCAACGGACGGCTTTTAATGATTCCGTGTCGAGCCCTGTGGAGAACGGCCTTGGCGTACCACAAGGGAGTGTATTAGGGCCCATTTTATTCATTCTATATATTAATGACATGCGACGAATCTTGCGATTTTGTGATATTAATCTTTTTGCTGATGATACCGTGTTGTTCATTGCAGCTAAAAGCCTCGAGGAGGCCGTTTCACATTTGAATGCAGATTTACGTTCTCTAAGTAGATGGTTAAAGTACAAACAGTTGAAATTGAACATAAGTAAAACTAAATTCATGGTAATTTCGCGGAATCGAGTTAACGAAGACGTTTCTGTTAAAATTGATGATGTAACAATTGATCGCGTTCGTGAGATTAAATATCTTGGCGTGATTATTGATGATAGATTAAAATTTGACTCTCACATTGACGATGTCATCAAGAAAATAGCCAAGAAGTACGGTATTCTCTGCCGATTAAAAAACGATTTAACTATTGCTAGTAAAATACAATTGTACAAATCTATCATCTCTCCTCACATTGAATTTTGCCCTTCCATTTTGTTTTTAGCTAATCAAACACAAATATCGAGATTACAGCGTTTGCAAAATAAGATAATGCGTTTGATCTTGAGATGTAACAGGTTCACTTCCTCCTCTTTTTTGTTAGATGCCCTACAGTGGCTATCGGTGAAGCAGAGAGTTGTGTATTTGACAATGGTGTTCATTTTTAAAGTAATAAACGGTTTGCTGCCTCGATATTTGTGTAATCGAATTGAAAGAGGAAGTGATATTCATAGATATAACACTAGAAACGCGGATGATGTTAGAACACCATATTTTTTTTACGGAGCTTCACAGAATTCGTTGTTTTTTAAAGGTATAAATGTTTTCAATTCGATGCCTATACACATCAAACGTGCAGCAACACTAACAGATTTTAAGAGACAATGTATTTCACACATCAAAGCTGCCTTTTGAACAGCTACTCTGATAACTTTTTACTCCTGACTAATTTTGTATCTTGACGATGTTATTAAAACGGATATTTTTGTATGGTTTATTGTTAAATGTTTTATATTTGTCAAGTGGCACAAACAAACTATATTTTTCGCCTCGATGATGATGATGGATTTAAAGTTTTTATTTTGTTATTGTAATTTGAAGTAGTCTTCATTTTTTGTGTAGTCTTCAAAAGTTTGAGCCTCGCGCGCGGTATACAGGTATAAAGGACTTCTTTTTGAATTTACAAAAAAATATTGGCCTTTGATGCTTGAGAAGATGCCATGAAATAGTAGTGGATTGTCTGGCTGATTGTCGGGGAATTCTTTGTCAGTTCTGTTGTGGTTGAAAGTAAAAGTTTGACTAGGGCCGGTCCAGGGTTTTTTCGGTTTGGAAATATTCTCGATTTCCCTTATTGGGGATATCCTTGGTCAGCCCAAACTAAGGTGGCGGTTCCATTAGTGTTGAAACCTCACTCGGTAGCGGGCAAGATCGGATATTGGATTGTATTTTGATAATGTCCTTATACAGGATTCTGTGATTTGAATTGTAATAGAATTTTCTGATCGCTGGGTTTATTTGCGAACATTTGTGGTTGACATCAATAGCTTTTCACAATTATATCGCTGTAAAGCAAATGAACAGTTTTGGAAGAAGTTTATATCTGTAGAGACAATCAGTTCGTTTTTGGTTTTGCATAACTGGTTGAATTGTTTTAAATAAATTATCTAATAGATAAATCGTCTAGCTCAAACCTTTGTAGGGGTAAGTGGCGGGACCATCATCATCATCATCAACTCAAAAACATTCGCACACGCATGTTTTCGTCCGCCATGGCGAATGTTCTGGTTAACTGCCGGTAGGCCGCTAGCAAGGGCGTAGAATTTTTTTGCACCTTCCGAAGGAAATTTATCAAAAGCAATTATGTGTCATATTTTTTTTTATCATCACTATCCGAAGTTGCAAACGTTATAATTATCGGAACAGTCTATAGTCGGTATATTTTTACGGCTGAGTGCTCATTGTATGTTTGCTGACCGTTCAGTAAACAAATCTTTTACTGAAAATCTTACCGAAGGTACAGACGTTTGAAAGTCAGTAAAAGTGTTGCTGATTACTGTAAAGATCTTGCGGCGTCTCACAAGAGAGTGTATTAACGCTCATTAAATTTATTCAATACATACAGGGTGCGGCAGAAAATTATGCGTAAATTTATTCTATATTTTTCAAATCCCATTTTCAATTAATTCAAGCAATAATATCAACATTTTTGAGTACAGTTATCTTTATAAAGTCCTTTGAAACAAATTTATTCAATGTGTCCTCTGTTTTTATTAATAACATCCTCGAGCCGACGCCGGAAGCCAGAGCATGCCTTTTGGACGTATTCCTCCGACAATGACTGCCATGTGCGTGTTATGGTTGACTTCAGGGTTTTCACACTAGGGTGTGATAAGATCTGGACTGCTAGGGGGCCACAAATCCTTCGGTTAAAACTTCATGTTATCGTTCAACCATTGTTGGGTTCGATTGGACGTGTGACACGGCGCTCCATCCTGCTGTAGGACAACGTTTTGGTTCTCGGAAAAGTTGGCCTTCACCCAGGGAAGCACATGGTCCTTTAAAATACCGATATACACTTCGGTATTGATTTTAACTCCAGCATCAATGAGAACAGGCGGCATTTTCAAACCGCCAAACATCATGACACCAGCCGGATGTTTGGTTTGAAATTTGAATTTCACTTTTTCCGGAACGTTCTTTATTTTCTGCGGTGAAATGAACCGGTCCGTGCGGCTGTTGGCCACAGTATCGATGCTGAAAAGCTTGTCGTCGCAGAACAGCATTATCATTTTTTCCTTCTTCAACAAGGAAAGCAATCTCTTCGAACGCGTCACTCGTAGTACCTTGACCCGGTCCGTAATCAAGTGGCGTTTCACTCTCTGGCTCTGGAAGATGCATGCAGGTCTTCTTTGATGATTCTCCGCATGGATTTCTCGGAAAGATTGGCTTCCTTTGCAAGTTTTCTTATGGAACGCACCGGGTTGCGAGCAATTTTTGCACGGACCGATTTGATCACGTTCGGCGTGCGTGCAAAGCGCGGACGTCCGCTTCCTGGCTTTCCCTGCTTAGGACCATCCTGCAGGGACTTTTTTATGCGGTAAACTGTTGCCAAATGGCACCCTACCACCTTGGCAATCTCTTTCGGATTCTTCTGGGCGAGCAACAAACTGGTAATCACTACTTTCGTGAACATTTTGACGAATTTGCAATAAAACAAATAGAATGTTTGGATGCAGCACTTGAAAGTAAACATAAACAAATACACTTTCGACAGAAATTAGTCACTAGCTTCACGAATTAACCCAATGTTCAAGTTTGAACATTTTCGCATTATTTTCTGCCGCACCCTGTATATGATATATATCTTACGTCTTACGGTTTTGTGATATACATCGTAATCCACAAAATATCTGTCATAGTACTATGTTAAGGTGAATTAAAGGGTGATACGGCCAAAATTTGGTCAAGGGAAAACGCGTGTAAATCGGTGAAATCGTTTATTTAAAAAATCAAATTAAATTTCTTTTTCAAGTTCAATTAGTATAAAATTCAGGAAAAATATTCAGTTAGGCTTCCGCTTTTCCAAATCCGAATTGCCGGGCCTTACGCTTGACCCCTGCCATCAGATTTTGTACAGCCAAGGTCCACCTTCTTCGCCGCAGAAAGCCAGTTTGCCTTGAACTGCTGCTCGTCCTTAGCAGTTTTTTTTTGTCTTCTTTAGGTTCCGCTTGACAATAGCCCAGTATTTCTCAATTGGGCGGAGCTCTGGCGTGTTGGGAGGGTTCTTGTCCTTGGGAACCACCTGCACGTTGTTGGCGGCGTACCACTCCATGGCCTTTTTACCGTAATGGCAAGATGCCAAATCCGGCCAAAACAGTACGGAACAACCGTGATTCTTCAGGAAAGGCAGCAGACGTTTATTCAAACACTCTTTCACGTAAATTTCTTGGTTGACAGTCCCGGAAGCTATGAAAATGCTGCTTTTCAAGCCACAGGTACAGATGGCTTGCCAAACCAGATATTTCTTTGCGAACTTTGACAGTTTCGTGTGCTTGAAAATATCTGCTACCTTTCCCCTTCCTTTTGCCGTATAAAACTCCTGTCCCGGAAGCTGCTTGTAGTCGGCTTTGACGTAGGTTTCGTCGTCCATTACCACGCAGTCAAACTTCGTCAGCATCGTCGTGTACAGCCTCCGGGATCGCGCTTTGGCCGTCGTATTTTGTTTATCATCGCGATTTGGAGTCACTACCTTCTTGTAAGTCGATAGTCCGGCTCGTTTTTTGGCTCGATGCACGGTTGTAGACGATACACCCAGCTTATTTGCGGCATCTCGGAGAGATAGGTTAGGGTTTCGCTTGAAACTACCGGCAACTCTCTTTGTCGCCTCAGCGGCTTCCGGTTTTCGATTTCCCCCCGATCCAGACTTCCTGGCTGTCGACAAATGTTCCCCAAATACTTTAATTACATTTGTAACGGTTGATTTGGCAACTTTTAGCGATTTTGCCAACTTTGCGTGCGAGTAGCTCGGATTTTCGCGATGCGCGAGCAAAATTTTGATACGCTGCTCTTCTTGCTTGGACGGCATTTTGACAACTGAAGAGTGAATTCCAAAATCAAAATAGGAGCAACATTTTACACACACACACCTTCAAAATGAGGGGTGTTCAGATTTTTTAAATGCAAAATTGAAAGAAATACGTCAAGTTGATATTGACCAAATTTTGACCGTATCGCCCTTTAAAAGGAACAAAACATCAGTTGTGTTTGGTCCCGTGGGTTTTCCACCCGCATCACAAATCTCATCTCTAGAAGTATCGCTGCTAAGCTATTCACCTCAAGAAACACATCATCTATGCCGCTGTACGTTTCATGATTCATTTGCGCTCGAATGAAATTAATCTTCACCTCATTCATTGGTATATCGACTGCAGGCACATTTCACTGACTGGAGGTACCTACCTACCTAACCTACCCAGCATATGACTTTTGATTCTTCTTCGTAGCAACAGATGTGAAAACCGGGGAAAACTGCCGAAAGCAGTCCTTTGTTATTCGAACTCTTGAAATATTCCATGCGTTGTTTTGTGGGTTGTTTCATAAACAGTATACAGTGCTGATCCGATTTTGTCAGCCCCGTCGCGTCTCGAAACATTATTTTCCATAAATTCAAAGCAAATCACTCTTATTCGTCTTCAAGATCGATGTTTGAGATTTATTTTTGACCTATTAAACAGCTGAAAAGGCACAAAGCTTTTGACGAACATAAAAAAAGTTTTCAGAAAAAGTGGGTTATGAAATCGGATCATCTCTGTACATATCACACGTTCAAATTCCAAGTCTGTACATGGCATGAATCAAGAAAATAATAGAAGGGCCAGGTTCTGGTTCTGAAATAACCTTTCGAGGTAGTACTTTTTGTTGAATGACCACTCCTGCTCGAACGTGCACACTGTAATACCGAGGCTCGACAGTTGTTTGTCAAATTTGCGATTTCCCATGCACATACAATCGAGTTCCGGGAAATATTTCCTTTCGCCGAATTTCATGAAATCGCTCAGTCGGATGGTGCTGCTTCATCAATATTTATTGAAACTAAATGTAGTTTCCGTGCGAGCACCTTTAGAAGTCTTACTTTCAACGAATCACTGCAGATGAAGCTTGTTAATCGTTGCGAATGTGTTTGCGTCTTAAGATGGCTCATGAGCGAGCATGTTTACCTATTTCAAATATGTCTGAGCAACTGATTGTCGTTTTGTTGTAATATTAGATCAACATTCATGAAAACGAGAATTTATGATGGTTGATTTGGAATTGGCAGGCCTACCTATCGAAAAACTTGTACTTGCTAGAACTGGCCTTTATTATTGTTGGTTCCTTTGTATTGGGCTTATGGAAATGCTAAAGATTGTTTCAATTTTGAAAAGCTAGGTCATAATCTAATCAACCCAACTTCGAAGAAACGTCATTAATTATCAGGCCCTCATTGGATGTATAGACTACACACGATGTTTCTAGGAGAATGGCTAATGAAAAAATCAGGCGTGGGCTCACGGCAAAACTCGCTCAACTTTTCAAATCGTCCTAAGTAAGAACGACTTCTCATTTTCTTTCGATAATTATGGCGTCAATTGCGTTTTTCGGTTTAATTTAACAGATCGAAAATAAATAATACTGGTCAGAAGACAATACACAGAATTCTCGAAAAATATAAAAACCAATATGATAACATAAATTTATAGTTATAAATGAATAAGAAAGCATACAAAGACTCAAACAAAGGCACTCAGAACTTTTCAAAAATTAGAGTGCGAAAAGATGTTACTAGCTTTCTAGCAAAAACGATGTTCAAACTAATCGTCACCAAAACCCTTCATAAAAACCGTGAGGATGTGGCCGGTGTCCCGTTCTATGGATAGCAAGAATTAATGAACTTGTACATTGGCTTTGACATGCATCTTAGTTCTAAAAACCTATCTACAGTCAGGTCTCCTATAGTTCAGTGGATACTTCCATCCACTTACTCTTATATTTTGGCTGTTCTGCAGGATCTATGATAAACCGAAAATCTGCCGTCAAAATAGGATGGATGGATACCTCTCACCAAACTATTGGGGACCCAACTGTAGCTCTGTGCGGTTGCATTAGGACAGAGGAGAAACTACGATGGAAATCTTTTTTTCGTTCGTTCATTCATTTCATTCATTGAACAGTCTTGTTCAATTCTTTTCATCCCAGCAAAACAAGCTGCAAATCAAGGCGCAACAACATTTCTAAAGATTTTATTTTTCCTCGTACAGGATTGGGGCCATCCAGAAGCCACATGGTCCAATAGGAGGTGCAATAGGAGGGCATGTAATTTTTTCATCGACGCATAGTTTTGCATCTAAATAGCATCGCCACGAATTACAGTGCTATGTTTTTTGTTAATCATAAAGCATCAGTTCACATTGCATAACAATGGTGATGTGCTTATTTATTTTTATGTCATATGCTTTCCGGCATTTATAATAATAACTTCAATTTTTTCGATGTTCTAAGACTCAGTTTCGATGAGACACATCCCAAGTAACAATTTTAGTTTTATTCCAGCCGTATAGCACTCTTCCCGGCTTTGTTCATAAAACTACATTTAAAACTATTTCGTCCACCAACACCTCCTCTATGCATCTTTAAAACCGAAATGTGTACAAAGTGGACCACTCTTTAGACGGTTGTGAAAACAAATTAATAAAACCTTTACAAGATCATAAAGATTTTAAAAATGTTCTAGTGAGAGATGTTATGACCACTTGAGAATCATCATCAAACCTATTGGCTACCTTCAAAACCAGCATAGGGCCAAATGGCCACAGCTGTCAAACTTCACGGTGCTTGGTTGGTTTTTGTTGTTCTGCTTTGATCGATTCTCTGCTCTTTTGATTCAATAAGCAGTAAATAATATCTAGGAAAAAAAGTTCTAGTGTTGCAGGAAATTTTGTTGGATTGCAAAATATGCAAAACGAATTGAGGTTTTTCACAGCGCACAGAAATTAAATTATGGAGGATATTGGTACGATAAGCGCCGAAAATTAATGCGCTTCGGAAATTATGCAAGTTTACATCTACAAAAACAAATATATTTGATAAATTAATCATGAATTTCATGAAATTTTATGGAATTAAATAAGGTTATCTAAAAGAATGCCAAAATTGGTCTTCGATCTACAGGTCATTTGAATTTCATCTAAAATTTGGTGTATTTATTTTTCTACATTTCACTTATTTCATATATTTCAATATAGGGATAGGAAAAAATCACAGTTTTGACAAAAAGCAAATTTATCATCGCAACGGCTACTATAAAAACTCTTTGGTCATTCGGTGACTTCCTTCAATGCCAATTTTCCGTTAAATGCATTTACTGCAGGCAAAATAGTTTCAAAATGCTTTTTCGATTGACCATAATAAGATAATTTGAATGATTCCTGAAACGGCATTTCAAAACAGCATTTTACGAGTTCATAAAGTCAAAATAAAACCTTTGATAGGAGTAAAAGGAACTTTAGAAGACAAGGTTTTAAGATTGCTGTAAAGAAGATGTGTATGTTCTCATGAACCTGACATAATGTGGAAACCTATTGGCACTTCTTGGTACCGTAATTAAACCAAATTGATTTCCAGTGGCTTTCATAAGACTTTAATAAAACTTAATAAGGCTGGATGGTTTTGGCAATGATACTTGGGATATATGAGTTAAGTGGACGAAATATGCAAAAAGGGCTGTGTTTGAATTATTTGCTCAAAGCTTGAACAAATATGAAACGTGAGAGTAGGCTGTGCGTGAAGAAGACATTTCAAGCCGAACAATGCATTAGGTCCTAAGTAACATTGAGAGATTCTTTTCGTCGACTCTCTTTCGTTAATAGTTTGTCTACTAAACGATTTGCTGATGTTTTGACGTAGACTACGTCTTACGGCAAGGTTAGGGAGTCTTTTTTTTTTTTTAACATGTTTTATATTTCCAATTTATTTGTCTTACATTCTAATTTTAACATTTTAAGTGTTTTAGCCCATTGGGTTAGGGTGTCAATTGGAAATCTTAAAATAAGCGACCGTCACGAAATATTGTTATAAATTAAACGCTAATAACTTAATAAATGCTCAATTGATTTTCAAGACGTTTACATCAATCTGTTGGAAATTTTCCCGCGTATCAATTTAATTATCAAATATTATCTGGTAATAATTTAAACTATTGAAAATAACCAGAACAAGAGGTGATGTCTTATAATGCCAATTTTTCAGAGTAAATTTCCTTAATGTGCAGTACTTTCCTATCACAGATTTCAAATTTTAGTAAGGAACGTCTCATACATGTCAGTGTATGATATATGAGGGGCACACCTTAAAAAAATTTCATTCGCTCGGCAGCCACGGAGCTGTGCAGAGCGGCATTGGTATTACCCTGGCAGCTGGCGGTTGCATGTACCTTGCAGAAGGGGAACGCGGGCACGGGTTAGTGGCTGTCGCTAGCGAGTGCAGCGTTGCCAGGTGGATTTATACAATATCGGTATAGCTTATTAAAAAATATCGGTATTTATCGGTATAAAGTAAAATTCATTTTTTTTTTCAAGTGAACTATAGTTTAATTTTGACATAAGATTACAATATATTTTGGCTTCTATTTTCAAATTTTATATGAACGTAAACAAAAAAAATAAAATAAAAAATGCATTAGCCATTTTTTTAGTTTTACCATCTCGAGGTTGAATATGTATACTTTGAACAAATATACTTTACAATATATATTTTTTAGAATACACACTTCTTAAGATGTTATTAAGATAACAAAAGTCATGTATAGCGATAAGGATTTTGAGCCAACTCCCATTGTGCTAAGCACATCCCTTATATTTTTTTTAAATAGATTTTAACACAAAAACCGATTAACTCTAGTGTATACCGCTTCGAATTTTATACACTTTTCCATTCATACCACTGGATTTTTTAGTCACGAAAAGCTTAGATATGATCGATTATTCAACACTGCTTCTTGAGCGCATAGTGTATTTAGCGCACGGTAGTATTGTAGCGCTCTACCCTATCAATAAACTGATAATTTCTTTGAAAATTCCATATTAAAAAGCATAAATGTATAAAGTATTGTTGCTTGTTAATATAGGACTGATGAGTTTATTTTTATTAAAATTACAACCTGTCTTTATTTGTTAACGCATTTAATATCATAAATAAACTCGATAGTTTTATCACAGACATACAACCATAACACTCCAAATTTGTTCATGGTACATGCATTTAAGACTAATTCAAATGTTTCTCGCGTTGAGCTTCGAACGGGCGAACTGCATATAGCGATTTCTCTTCTTTGATCCGAAAATAATTGATAACTACAGGTAAACGAGTTGGCATATCTGTTGCGATAAAGGATAACTCCGTCTTGCAAGTTAAATACTGAAACTTGCTTTGACTAAGATATTAGCCAAAATCGACTAAGATAAATTGATCAATGCAATTACCTCCGTATGAAACTCAAAGCGCTGTTTGATAGTTGGCATGTAATTCCCTTGCGTTTGACGTATAAGAAATGTTAAATGTATTGTGGCTATCTGTGGTTTAATTAAATGATATGAAAATAGATGCCATTGGCTAAAGGATTTGCATGGAGATGATAAATTATCTGCTTCTGAAAAAACTTCATTAAAGGATAATGTTGAAACTTAACACTAATGAAATGTTATGTGTGACTGAATGAAGCTTTTTTATTCCTTTATTTTGTTTTTTTATTTATTCAAATCTGGTGCAGTTTTAATTGAGAAAATATTTTCTGAAAAATATTATAGTTTCAGTTGAAAACCGAATTTATCGACTAGCGAAAATCGATTTTACTCTCGTTCTGTACGTTATACCTAATGTCGGAAGTAGTGCACTGTATGGTGCACCAGATGCGTCGTACAGCGCACTACTTCCGACATTCGGTATAACGTACAGAACGAGAGTAAAATCGATTTTCGCTATTCGATAAATTCGATTTTCAACTGATACCATAATAATTAATAAGGGGTAAGAAATCTAAAAAAACACGCTAATAAATAATAAACCAAATATAATGTTGAAATAACTTTCATTAAAAATCGGTATTTATCGGTATAAAAAGTTGGAAATCGGTATTTTCAGAGCCCTTGTCGGTATATCGGTATTGAGAATAAAAATCGGTATAAATACCGATAAATCGGTATACCTGGCAACGCTGAGCGAGTGGCCGGCTGGACAGCCATTTTTAATGCAGTCGTGTGTTATGGTACGCTCGTGCCAAATTTGGAGGGAAAAATGTATGAACCAATTGATCATATCACGATATGATGTTCATATATATGTATAGATATGTATGTCGATAATATATAAGTATATGTAGATAATATAAAAATACCTACACAGTTAAAATTATTTTGTAATTTTCAATCTATTTTCATGCACATAAATGGAGCATGCAAATAACTTCAAAATCACATGAGAACTAAAATTTACACGACTTGGAAATTAAATCATAGAATTTTTGTTAAATTGAATTTTACATGAACGGCTTCAGATGACGTTGATTTTTACATACAAGTTTATTTTTCACGTAAGCCAAGGAGAGACAAAAGATGAGTGAGAATTGATTTGCTGATTACCCCAATCAATCTAAACATGTAGGATCAAGTGAGAGGTGAAATCTGTATGGATAAAAAACGTCAAGTTTTAAATCATGAATGCATTCTTAGGAACTGGTTGATTTAATTCAAAATGATATTATATTTTCAATCACGTTCTGTTCATGCATTGGCAACAATAGAAAAACTTTAAAACTCAGTCAATAAATCCAACAAAGGCAGATTATTTTTGCTGGGTAAAACCGGATAATAGACAGTTGCTCGCGAGTAAAAGCACGATGAATTCGTAGACGGAAATACAATCAGTTCAATGAAATCAATTCAAATGACACGATAGTTATTATTTTGTTGACTATTTATCACGAAACCAGGTGTAAACACCAGAATTGAGGTTTAGAAACTGCAGTTACAAATAAACGTTTTCTTGTGTCCTCTGCTTGGGTGGAGAATGACAGCTAAGCAAAACAGTAATTCTATTCGATACGTTTCGATGGAAGTAGCTTTTTCTTTACACGATCGTGTAAATTGGTATGATAATGAATTGGAAAACGAGTGCATGGTAATTTATTATTTTTGCAACTTGTACTATACATGTATAAACCAATTATAAAAAACGTATCTTCCAATCTTTATTAATGCTCCGGTTTTGTGCACGGTTTTCAATTCAAAATTAAGGAACGCAATGCTTTACATTGGTATATTTTTACCATGCAGACGTTTTACATCGCATGTAATTTTGATTATTTTTTGCTGTGTATATCTAGATGATATAGATAAATATGTAGATAATATAGATGTATATGGTGATGATTTTGATGTATTTGAAGATGATGTCAATATACATGTAGATGATATAGAAATGTGGGTGGGTGAGAGAGAGAGAGAGATCTTGTTGGTTGCCTTCTTTTGGTAAGGCGCTACGTGCAAGTGCAGATGCGTTTACAACTACTGGGACGCGGGAGTAGAACCTTCAACTCGAGGCTGTTTCACTAGTTAAAGCTGTCTAATGAGTGTACAATAACAACAGCCGGCGTCGGTGGTGTAGTGGTAAGCGTGACTGCTACTGGCACCCCAGTGGATCTGGGTTCAATCCCAGTCGACGTCGATGGTTTTTCTGAGGCGAAAAAATATTGGTCACGTCTTCCTTCGGAAGGGAAGTAAAGCCGTTGGTCCCGGCTCATAGTCATGAGTCGTTAGGTAGGGTTCAGGTGGTAAAGTCGCGTCTCCCTGGCGTCGGTGATTGTCACCATGTGAGGAAATAGGCCGACGGAAAAAAAAAAGAAAAAAAAAATGAGTGTACAATAGAATTTTCTAACAAACAGCATATCTTACGATCTATTAGTAATACACCCACATTATTTTGATAAGACGGTAAGGGTATGGGTCAAATAAAATTTGGCGTTTACTAGTTAGTTGTCCACGCACGGGAATCCTCTTCGGTAGCTCTCACGCCTGGCAATGGCGGATGGATTGATTTGGGGTAGGTCACTGGTTCGGCTTTACGGTGGAGAAACTCTTCAACTCTAGCCTTGAAAAAGGCTGATTGTGTGGCTTCGATCGGAGGGAGAAATTGAAATCTTCACTGCGTCGCGTTGGCTTTTTAAACTATATTTCAGACGGTTGTTCACAAGAGTTTGGTTTAAACCGGAATAATGTGACCGGTAGTGCGTGTTGCTTTTATATCCAGCTGCTTTGCGATCAAGAGTTGTCGCATGGTGGTATTCTATGCCGATTGAGGTGATACTAATGGAGTGTACTGGTGCTGTGTAGGGTGTATAACAATTGTGTTGGCATTCCACTACTGAGTGGAATGCTGTTCTATCATTTTGTTCACGACACTAGTGTTTCAGTCTATTAGTTTTTATTTTATTTTTTTATAGTGATCAAGTGAAGTGTTAGTTTGAATTTTCAAAGTTTTTCCAATAATGGAGGTAGTCAGGTAGTCAACCAACTCGACGATCTCTAATCGAGAATGAAAAGGACAGGTACAACGTCCACAAGGAAATCATGGAAATGGCGACAGTGTTAAAGCGGCCATGATTGCTGCCACACGTGAGCAGGACACATTGAGAATGAGCGAAGAGACTGCCGAAAAGTTTCTGAAGGACACGTTTAGACAACTGAGAAGGCTGCGGTTGAATCACTGAACACGCCGTAGGAACCTTAAAATCCACGCTCGGAGAAAAGGAAAAAGGATACACAATTAGAGAATGAGGAACTGAAAAGCATAAAAACGAAGAAGAGAAAGGAGGAAGCAGTAAATGGCGCACTGTCGATAACCAGAAAAAGAAAGAAGAAAAACAGCACCAAGTGAAAACGTAAATAGAGTTGAATCAGATACCTAGTTCTCGTCGGAGCGAAGTAAGGGTGACGCTTTAATTGTTGAAGTGTACAGTCAAACGGCGTATGCTGAACTGCTCCGCAAAGTGAGAACTGAAGGAATTAGGAGAGATTGTGGGGAAAATCAGGCGCACCCAGAAAGCTGAAATGCTCTTTGAACTTAAGAAGGATCCTATCCTGCCATCAAGTGTACAGCCTTCAAGACGCTCGATGAAATCTTGAAGATGCACCAAATTCGGTTGAAGAAGGCGTACGGTGCCCACAAACGGTGGTTGAAAGGAGCTGTCGTGACAGCTGCAGCCAACAAGCTGTTGGATTCGAGTTGAGTAAAAGTTGGGTGGTCGCTGTGCTCACTGAGAGTCGTCCCTCCAGTTTCAAAAGATTTGGAGAGATGCTTTAAGTGCGTGGTTTCTGGTCAACAGATGGCGAGCTGCAAAAACCCTGACAGTTTTGATCTGTGCAGGAAATGTTGACAGCAGGGTCATCTTGCAAGATAGTGCACATAGTAGATGTATGCTTTGCAAAAAGGACAACGAAAACGACCACATGACGGGCGGCTTCAGATGCCCAGTATATGTATAAACAGGCGACAGCAGGTCAGCATTAATAGAGGTAACCCAAATTTACATCAATCATTGCGACATAGCAACTGTTGTGTCAGTCAACAACAGAAAGAAAGTGTGACGTCGCAATCATGGCGAAACCGTATCGTGTTTTTCCCGATGATAGAAACTGCTGATGGATCCTCGCATGCAAGCATCCAAACAGAACGTTGACGCAAAGTTTCGTCAGGAAAACTCGAACTCGGAAATTGTACCAGCAGGTTTTGATGAAGTACCAAGGATGCCTGCTCATCGACGATGAAACCTACGTCAAAATGGATTTCGGACAGCTTCCTGACCATAAATTCTACATGGCGACGGCATGAGGAGATGTTCCTGCGAAGTTTAAGTTTGCTTTTATGAACAAATTTGCCGAAAAAATGGTGATTTGGCAAGGGATATGCAGCTGCGGAGCAAAGACCAAAGAGTTCGTGACGAATAAGACGATGGCTGGAAGCTGTTTAAGGAAGAATACCTCAAAAACCGCGTACTACCTTTCATTAAAGCCCATAAAGGTCCCGTGAAGTTTTGGCAAGATTTGGCGAGTTGCGACTACAGCCGAGAAGTCATCCAGTGGTACCGCGATAATAACGTAGATTTCATCGATAAAAACATTAATCCACCAAACTGCCCGCAGTTCCGGCCCATCGAGAGATTTTGGGTGATTATGAAGTGGACGCTTAAGAAAAGTGGAAAAACGGCTCGGGATGCGACTCAGATGATCAAAATGTGGAACAAATGTGCCAAGGATGTGGTCTCCGGAAGTGTGCAGCGTTTGATGAGAAGAATAAAGAAGAAAATGCAAATTTTCATTAGAAACGAAGAGAAATGATTTGTATTGATATTTCTAACTAAAATAACACTGAATTACCTTTGTTTTGTTGTATTAAACTTATTTGTACATCAATCCTTTACCGAGATACAGATGATTTTATTATTCCGGATTCTATATGGACATAGCTTTAGATTAGATTAGATATAACAATACATAAATTTTAATAAAGGCTAATATACAGGGGATGATCAAAAAGGAGAAGACTAGCAAAATTTTGTCCAGATTCAAAGTGATAAAGTTCGCTGAATAATTTACCGATTTTGATGAAACTAGAAGCGTTCGACGGGGAATTTATTCTAGTTTTAGCATGTTTAATCAAAATTTGATATGACTTCCGGGCACCGGAGATATCACGGATACTTTGAGGTTATTTTAAATGTGCTAATTTTCTGCAGCTCGTTATTTTTTATGTTACTTGAAAATTGGAAATATTATATTTTTCTCAGAAACTAGAATTTATAACAAGTCTGTCAGTGGTTAAAGATCGTGAATCGGCCCATAAACAACCGAGATATGGTCATTTCCGTAAAATGTAGTTTTTTACCCTATTGCCTGACACTTCTTATGTTGAAAAACTCCTTTTTAATTTATCTGTAACTCTGCGTACCCTTAACCAAATTAGATGCAACTTTTTCCATACGATTACAAATTTATCCTAGTTTTTGGAAGAGTAGCGGACATTTCGTTATTTTCCGTAGTTCCGGATTCATTATCGGGAATCGTGAAGGAAGTACCCTACCAGTGTAATGGCCAGAGTTAGAACTGCATCAAACCTGGCTTGCGACATATCAAACTTCATGATTTTACAAACCAATACCACTGGTAGTCAACCTGAGAGTATTCTTTCACATTGACCACACCTGGTGACGTTCCGGATTCCGGGTTCCCCAGGGAAGTGGCCAGATTTCGAATGATGTCAAACCCTGGCTTGCGACACATCAAACTTCATGATTTTACAAAACAATAACTAAACTAAAAATAACTCAAAATTAATAACTCAAAATTAATTGAAAAATAACTCAAAATTAATTTGGCGTACGGAACCATCGACCTGGCGGAATAGAACTCAAATTGGGTATTATTTTTTATCCGTGTACATGTTTGCATAGAAGAAGACAAAAGGTGACAGGATTGAGTGCTTGCGCATGGGACAAATCAAGGTTAAGTGCTGAAGTGTGCAGTTCAAAATGCCATTAGAGCTTACGGAATTTCAACGGGGCCGTATAGTCGGTGCTCGAGAAGCCGGTGCTCCGATCGCTGAAACATGCAAACTGGTTGGTGTTGCCAGGGCCACAGTTTGCCGGCTAATGTCGGAATATAAAAAACATGGAAAAACATCGCCTGATAAAAGTAGCTGTGGACGGAAGCAGAAGATGGATGACCGGCAGCAACGTTCGTTGAAGCGCATAGTCAAAGCAGACGCATTAGTGCTGTTAAAGCAACTGCTGCTTTGAACAATGCGCTTCAAGAACCAGTTTCTACATCAACTGTCCGAAGGGAGCTGCACGACATGAATCTTTACACTCGTGCGGCCATTTCTAAACCGCTAATAAAACCGCAAAACGCGGTAAACAGGAAGCGCTGGTGCAAGGAAGGAAGGAATGGACGCCAGATCAATGGAACCAAGTTGTGTGGTCGGACGAATCATCTTTTACCTTGTTTCCAACTACAGGTCGATTGTACGTATGGCGTACTCCTGGAGAAGCCACAACCCTGGCTGCCTTCTGCCAACCGTTAAACATGGCGGGTGTCAGTTATGGTATGGGGTGCAATATCGTGGCATTCTCTTGGGCCTTTAGTTGCTATGAAGGGAAAAATAAAGGCCAAAGATTATCAAGAAATATTGGATGACCAGGTATTTTTTAGAAAACCTTCACAATATACTTAAAATAACACAATTGCCCAACAGGTGCTGCCAATGATGAAGACCATCGTTCCTGATGGCAGAGGAATCTTCCAAGATGACAACGCTCCAATCCACACTGCTCAAATCATAAAGGCGTGGTACGAAGAGCATGACACAGACTTTCATCACCTTGATTGGCCAGCACAGTCACCAGACCTCAACATTATCGAGCCACTTTGGTCTACATTAGAAGCACGCGTGAGAAGTGTATTTCCACCACCATCGTCTCTAAAAGCGTTAGAGAAGGTTTTGATTGATGAGTGGTATAAAATACCTATCGAAACAATCCGAAAATTGTATGATTCCATCCCTAGGCGTATCCTAGCCGTTTTGAATGCGAATGGTGGACCCACGCCTTATTAAACGCGATTTTCCTCTGAAACGATCTATCTAATCAAAATAACTGAATTATTGTTAGCATATCCGAACTTTTATATATTTTCGAAACTATGTTTGAATAATTTGCCATTGAATCCTGATGCCCACAATAGAAATCTCAGATTCGACACCAGTGGTATTGGTTTGTAAAATCATGAAGTTTGATGTGTTGCTAGCCAGGTTGGACATCGTTCTAAATCCAGCCACTTCCCTGGGGGAACTCGGATCCCAGAGCGTCACCAGGTGTGGCCAATGTGACCGAAAACTCTCAGGCTGAGCACCAGTAATCTTGATTTGTAAAATCATGAAGTTTGATGTGTCGCAATCCATAGTTTGGAATCGTTCTATATCTCGCCAATTCCCCGGGGGAACCCGGAATCCGCAACGTCACCAGGTGTGGCCAATGTGACCGAATACTCTCAGGTTGACCACCAGCGGTATTGTTTTGTAAAATCATGATGTTTGATGTGTCGCAAGCCAGGGTTTGACATCATTCAAAATCTGGCTACTTCCCTGGGGAACCCGGAATCCGGAACGTCACCAGGTGTGGCCAATGTGAAAGAATTCTCTCAGGTTGACCACCAGCGGTATTGTTTTGTAAAATCATGAAGTTTGATGTGTCGCAAGCCAGGGTTTGACATCATTCGAAATCTGGCTACTTCCCTGGGGGAACCCGGAAACCGGAACGTCACCAGGTGTGGCCAATGTGAAAGAATACTCCCAGGTTGACCACCAGCGGTATTGGTTTGTAAAATCATGAAGTTTGATGTGTCGCAAGCCAGGGTTTGACATCATTCGAAATCTGGCTACTTCCCTGGGGGAACCCGGAAACCGGAACGTCACCAGGTGTGGCCAATGTGAAAGAATACTCTCAGGTTGACCACCAGCGGTATTGTTTTGTAAAATCATGAAGTTTGATGTGTCGCAAGCCAGGGTTGGACATCATTCGAAATCTGGCCACTTCCCTGGGGGAACCCGGAATCCGGAACGACACCAGGTGTGGCCAATGTGAAATGTCTGCTACTCTTCCAAAAACTAGGATAAATTTGTAATCGTATGGAAAAAGTTGCTTCTAATTTGGTTAAGGGTACGCAGAGTTACAGATAAATTAAAAAGGAGTTTTTCAACATAAGAAGTGTCAGGCAATAGGGTAAAAAACTACATTTTACGGAAATGACCATATCTCGGTTGTTTATGGGCCGATTCACGATCTTTAACCACTGACAGACTTGTTATAAATTCTAGTTTCTGAGAAAAATATAATATTTCCAATTTTCAAGTAACATAAAAAATAACGAGCTGCAGAAAATTAGCACATTTAAAATAACCTCAAAGTATCCGTGATATCTCCGGTGCCCGGAAGTCATATCAAATTTTGATTAAACATGCTAAAACTAGAATAAATTCCCCGTCGAACGCTTCTAGTTTCATCAAAATCGGTAAATTATTCACCGAACTGTATCACTTTGAATCTGGGCAAAATTTTGCTAGTCTTCTCCTTTTTGATCATCCCCTGTATGTTTTCCTGGATTAATCGTAAGAATTCTGATCCCCTACTTCGAAGTAATCCAGACTAGCGTGTGGGGATTGAACTCACGTTAATCGCTGCAATGAAGATTCTGAATCATGCTCCACGTGCAATAAAAAAAAAATCAAGCTGTTATTCAAATCTGTTGCCATTCGATGATGGACAGCTTACACTTTAGATAATGATTATTCCGAACTCTTCATACTTAATCAAGCAAAAGGTGGCACTCCTGGCTTAGAGATACAGTAAAAAAAACAAGACTAAACCTTTGTTAGTTTGCATAAATTGTTGTAAAAAATCTTTTCTGGTCTTGCTGGTCATAAAAATTATATAAATTTCTTCTTAAATACATCCATTTCAAAACTCTTTTCTTTTGGATTGAATTAATCATAAGCCATGTGATCCCAGCTGGTATAACTGGCGGCGTGAAATATTAAAGTACTGACTCACTGTTGTATAATTTTCCATTGAAGATTTTTTGTTCAAGTATGCATGAAACTTCCTGGGTTGGGGAGCTGCCCTGATTTGCATCTCTTGGAAATTCAGAAAATACACAGGTTTCTAACTATTTGGCCCAACATTCAGTGTGCAGTTAAAGAACTATGCAGTATGAGTCGTAAACAGCAATCATGCAAGCAAAAAATCATGCATCATAAAAAGAACGCAGCAAACAATTTAATTTCAAATCTGACCCATGAGAAATTTCGGGATCTTTGAATTTTCTTTTCTGCATTTTTTTTTCAGAACGAAGTTTTTATGGTTTGCTTCCCTCAATTCAATTCAAGTTAGACATTTATCGTGGAAGTTAATGCAGAGAAAATCTGTCTAATAGCAACATTTGTTTTGCTTTTGTGTGGCTGCTGGTGTCGATTCGGGTGAACTTGAGTTGCCCATTCGTGGAATCCACTCCAGAAAGCATCTTCGTCTTGGCGAGGATAACGAAAGTTCACGAATGAACGTATCTTGTGTGGTACCGGTCGAATCGCAAATTTTCACTTACTATTGGGATGTACTTTTTAGAAGGTATTCCGACTTACAGACGTTCAGTCACCGTTTGGATAGCACAGCCTCTGGAGGCATCTTATCCTTAAGACGGCAACGTCTTATCGTATCACGAGTCAGACCGAGGATGTGGCCGCCGACATGTATAGTTAGATAAAAGAAGCTAAGTTGACTGGTGGCTTGTGTGGATTATTTCGTCCGTCAGAGTATCTGAAATAAACGGGATTGAGAGTTATGTTTCCAATAAATGAACGGATGTAGTGCAAACGGCAACGGAAATTAAATTTTACAACCGAATGAAAGTTTTGAGATCGTGGTGTGGTCTAGCATAGGAAATGTGCGAATGATGCTGTTTTTCCTCAAGCTGTGTTTGTCGTTGTGCTAAGCAATGCATCCCATCGACATGATGAGAATCAACCTCAGTGGAATATTCGTGAAGGTTTCAAATTAAACTAAAAAGGATGTGTGTTTCGAAATATGCCGAACAACTCAAGTGTTAATAGGATTTGGGAGGGAAGTGTTCTGGTTCAGATGGTTTCTTCGTTTGAGATAAACCAAAGTTGGTACACGACAATTAGTGATAGTGTCTTGAATGGGTTGCTGGAAAATGATCCAGGGGAATCCAATCTGACAAACATACTGCTGAAAACGACAACCTATTCTTCGTATCTATCTCCAACTGCAGTGTCCCGAAGCAATGGGGAAGATTTGTTGTCATATCAAACTACATATCTACCTGAAGTGAAACACTCCTCGAGGGACTCCATTTATGTTATAGACCAGCAAACGTTCCAATACTATGCAGAAGTGTTGAGTGTGATAAACTTTTACTACATTCCCTCTTTGGTGCTATTCGGAAGCATAGGAAACATACTCTCTGTGTTCGTGTTCTTCAAAACTAAGCTAAAGAAGTTGTCATCTTCGTACTATCTGGCTGCTCTTGGAATGAGTGATACGTGCTATCTAGTGGGTCTTTTCATACCCTGGTTGAATCTGGTTGATATTAAGATCTACACCCTCGAAGTGTACTGTCAGTTTTTTACGTTCTTCAGCAATTTGTGTAGCTTTTTGTCAGTGTGGTTTGTGGTCGCCTTTACGGTGGAACGTTTCATAGCAGTTTTATATCCGTTGAAGCGGCAGACAATGTGTACTGTTCGTCGTGCCAAGATAGTGATAACTGCACTGACACTGATTGGAGTGTTTATCAGCACGCCGGTGATTTTCTTTGCTTCGCCCCAGTTCTCGCCGGCCATGAATGAAACTATCTGTGATATGCGAGAGGAATATAAAGTAAGTTGAACTGACGTATTTTGCCCTTTTTTGTGGTTCGATTGTTATGGTTGAATTAATTCGTTATGGCTTGCGTTCCCTTGAAAGGAGATAATAAACATGCAAGGATTAGAACGATTAAGACGTAGGATTATTATGTGAACGTATTGTATTTTGTGATCTATTATGTGGACGTACCTTCTATAATTCTACTGCAGCCAGGATGGTTAGGCATCCTGCATGAAATGAGAATGATAGATAACGTCCAACCATTGTTTTCCTGGTCAATGATGACATTTACATATGAGATGTAACATAAACATCAAAAGGTCTAGGCCTATTGCATAGATTTCTTGTAAATGATTTAGATATGATCATAATATTTTTTTTTTTGGTTCCGGACTGTTTGACGTCTCCTGTATTTTTTATTTATCTGTAGTAAATCTATCTATATATAAAAATAAATTTCCGATCACAGCAAGCTCTGACCACGAACGGTTGGGCTTTGGTGAGCTGTCACGTTTTTTCAGTATTTTTTGTGTGATGAAATTTATCCTTATTAGAATCTCAATAATAACCGTGCTCCCATGCACATAACCGGCTCCCATGCACATAAAACACAAATTTCTGCATAACACTAGAACTAATCAAGCAAAGGAAATCAAATTTAGCATGTGAGAGTTTTAGGAGGCAAATAATGTTTCTATGGAGCATTTGCAGCCAGAATAGCAAACAGGTTGGATCCTACTCTTTCCGATCTGAATGAAATTTTGTCCATATGTTGGTTTTCTATAGGGGCGTTTTTAAAATGGATTTTTTTTCAACTTTTTTTTTCGCAAATGTTCATCTGATAAAAATGTCGTTTTAAAAAAGTTTTAGGTAATGGAGAGTTCTTCAAGAAAATCATATATTGAAACTAAAAAAAATCGTAAATTCATGCTTAAAACACATAAAACGTAAGTTTTCTCAAAGGACCTCCCCTTCGTTCCTCATTATTTTTTTTTATAAAAAGCTGAAGTTATTTCCTTAAGGGGGGATATACAGTTAGAACGAGAAAAAATACTCATTTTTGATATTTTTTTTTTTTCAAGGGGAAGTTTTTACGCAAACCAATCGAAACTATTTTACAATTATAAGTGTATCCATGTAGTATACAAAAATATTTTTTTCAAATTTATTTCAACAAAATGGCGGCCGTTAGAGTGCGTTGAAAAAGTCGTTGTGTTTTGCTTGTGCCGGCTCTCCTGGTCCCAGTTTTAATCTGAAACCTGCTACCCCAAAAACATTACATTAATTACACTTACAGTTAGTAGATGAATTGAAAAAAAAAGTTAAAAAAAAAATAATTGCACTCTTGGCGTAACTTTTTTGAAAAAATCCACATTTTGTCCGCCATTTTTTCACATTTTTCCATATTTAATAATAAAATATGACAACAATTTTTAATTCATATAGAAGGTAATACTATTATAAAGAAATCCAGTAGGTTTCCGCTCAATCGATTCATTAGTTTGAGAGTTATCGCCGGCATAAACACCGAAAATGCAGTTTTGAGAAAAACGCGTTGAAAGTTTTAGTTATCGAAAAATACCTCCCGCGCGCGAAAAATACGTTTTCGAAAAACGATGAAAAGAAACACTTGGAGTTCGAATTTCGAAAAAAGGGATTCAGGAGCGTATTCTACGGGAATTTTACTAACTGTTCACGCAAAAAGAAAAAAATGAATTTTTTGGTCATCCTAACTGTACATCCTCCCTAAAGCTGGTGAAGAGTTTTTGATGGCCACTTCTTTAATTTTTTTTATTTTCAGTTTTCAAATATTTATGAATGTTTTGAAAATTTAAAAAAATGTTTTATTTTTAATATACCATAAACAGATTTTTTCATCATTTTTAATGAAAAAGCATAAACATTCTTTTTTTTTCGTAAGCCTTGCCGTTTTCAAGTCATTGATTTTTTTATATAGCACTTTGTTGACTTTGTACCTATCTTCATTTCAAATGTATGGCAGACTCCATTGTATTGAAATGTACCTATGGAAATTTGTTCTAGGCTCGGGTATGAATAAAAATTTACCTGACTGCTGTTTTCTCAACGAAAGGTTTAAAAAATCCCGATATATTAATCGTTTTTCCAACAAAAAATATGTTGAGTTGGATCATTTACTTCAGATAGCATCAGTTTGTATCGCTTCCATTGCGTCTAAACAGAAAAGGGTAAGGCTGACAACCTCCATGTTTGAGAAAGATTTGTTTCTTATTCAATAATATATCATGTAACATACATTTTATTATGGAAATCACGACTAACATTTGAAAATGGCTGAAATAATTTTAGCAACAAAATTTCCATTTAATAAAATTCGCAAAAACTTCAGAACGGCTGGGTTAACGAAAAAGTTTTTATGTGCTTTGTTATTAAAAAGAAATACGTAGAGTCTATTATTGGTAAAGTTATATTAGAAAATACGTGATTTCCCAAAATTAAATAATTCCATAAAAGTTTAAAAACAAAAATTTAAAAACTTTATGAGGTGACCTTCTTAAACTCTTCACCAGGTATTAGGATATAACTTAAAATTTTTTCAAATTTTTTTTTTGAAAATTCGAATGGGGGGACCTCCAAAAAATCAATTGTTTAGGTTTTAGCAAAAAAATTATTTATTTTATTTTCAGTGTCTGTTTTTTTTCTTAAAGAACACTTGATGACCTGCAATTTCTTTTCAGACATCATTTTGATCAGAATAGTTGTTTACATTACATGATTATTTGAAAAAATAAAATTCATATATTACACAAGCCTTTTCAGAAAATTAATCAAAGAAATTTAAGATTTTTTTTTATGAAAAATGTTATTTTGCGTAGAAACTCACACATGCATAAAATTTCATTAAAACCGGAAACTGTCGAGAGCGTTTCTGGCTGGAAATCCTCTATGGTGGTTTGAGACCCCTCCTACTCTAGAAGGGGAGGCTCTTATACAAAAGAAACAGAAGTTTCTGGATAACTCAAAGGCTAATCAAGCAAATGAAACCAAATTTCGTAGGTGGGGTTTTCTGGAGACATTATTTTTATTTATTATCACCGCCTTCGACAACAACATCGTACAGACTGTACTTATTCTAACTTAACTTATGTAACTAAACAATTCGTATAATTCGGTTTTTAAAAATACTCCTGGACATGTTAAAATCAAACTCGTCAGAAATTTCATTGAATGACTGAATACAAGCGTCAAGAGGGTTGTTGTAACCGTAATTGGTTCGGTGATACGGAACAGCAAGCAAGTTAGAGTTCTGAAAGCGTCGTGGAGCATTGTTCAGCGGTGCCTGCTCAAGAAGCGCCGGACAGTCGATGACACCGTTAATGACGTCGAATATAAATAAACGCTGCATTTTCACGCGTCTGGCAGACAGCAAGCCTATGAATTGGCATCGCTCGGGATAGGGAGGGAGGTTGTTTGAAACGTTCCAGTGAAGTAGCCGCAATGAAAATCTTACGAACTTTTTCTGTACTCGTTCAATTGAAAGAATCTGCGCTACGTAGTACGGAGACCAAACCGGGGAAGCATATTCTAGGATGCTACGCACCAGCGTGCAGTACAGTGATTTCAAAGCATGTACGTCAGTGAATTCAGAAGCATGTCGACGACTGAACTCAAGAACAGAAAATGCTTTAGAAGTCGTAACTTTGCTGGTTCCACATATGTATTTGCTTCAAATATTATGGCTCTGTTCAAAAATAGGAACGGAAACTGATTTCCAAAACTTCTATATTGATTTTCTTGGTGATAGCACGACCTATTGAAAATTTACTCCAGAGATGCTTTGTTTGTTTACTTTCTCTCAGCGACTCAGCGAAACAAACTTTTGATATTCGTAAGATTGCATTATGATTTTTTCCTACAAGGAATTAGTATGAATTTCCTGGTATGCACCTGGTATGCAACCTGGAATCGAACCTAGAACGTTGAGTTTACTGGTCTAGTTATTCTTAACAAAAACAACGTCATGTCAAACAAAATCCATTCTTGAGTCAGGCATATGAATTTCAGAAGCATCGTTCATAAGTTGTACCATGTAAAATTCTTTATCATATTTGCCTGAGTGTACGTTAATAAGCATTATTTACATTTATAATGGCATTGTGATAAACCAAAGAGTGTAACACAGAAGAGAATATCTCATTTTTCCTTTCGACCTTATGACAATTTTCTCTCGAATTGATGATGGTAATTTGCCTTTTAATGCATGTTTTTGATTGCTTTGCTCTTGAGCATGAGCATGAGCATGAGCATGATTGACCGCCCGAGGTTGCTACTCCGTTTTTGCCAGATAAGCTGTTATTACACAGAGAGCCAACAGATGATGCTTGGGACTAACATACATCTTCAATGTGTAAAAACTGGTGATCTCAAACTAAGGCAATACCGTCGCCGGCCCCGTCCGAATGCAGGTCAAGTAAGGAAAGGGTAGGAATATGTTGAAGTGCTACTCTCTTTATTGGAAGCCAAGGACACCTCTGCACTTCCACGAGAAATCACTGGAATTTTGGATAACAGGATTGGGTAGCAGCAGGGTTTGTTTTTGTTAACGATAAGCTGTAAAGTGATTTGAACCTGATTTAAAACAACAGTAATGATGCCACTGGGGTCACTCACAAAGTGTGATTGTGGTTTTTCATTGGGAAAACAAAGGGATTTTTAATAATGCTGAAAATCCGATTTTGACCGGTTTAAACCAACAGTAGGGATGCTATTAGGGCCACTGACAGAGTGTGATAGTGGTATTTCATTAGGAAAACAAGTCAATTCATCTCAACACTTGAGAGCCAACTCGGACCGATCTACACCAATATTTCGGATGCCGCTGTAATCACTTAAAAAAATGGGACAGTGGTTTATTTATTCCAAGATAGGGTGGCCCGACGAGCATGGCGAACGAATAATTTGGATCACAATTAATTATGTCTGGATCAACAATAGAAAAGGGCCCATCAACATTTGTAAACAAACACTTCTGAGCCCGTTTTCTCGCAAGCCGCTGGCTACACACGCAAACCTACAGAATCATCGTGTAGGGGAAACTTTCCCCTATATGATGATGGTATTGGTTTGCGTGGGTGGCCTACGCTTTTCGAGGAAATAGGCTCAGAAGTGTTTGTTTACAAATGTTGATAGGCCCTTTTCTATTGTTGCTCCAGATGTACTCACCACCGACCCATCTCACCCGGCGTACCACGACTTTTCATACTCACTCGATCACTCGCGCAACGAACAACAGGCAACCGAAACAATAGACCAATCGCTACGCCCGATAACACAATATTGCGGAATGAAGTGTCGACACAATCGATTCAACCAATTAAACTGATGGTTGACGCAAACCTATTCAAAATAAATTTTATTAATATTGATACAATGGGTAACAATTACCTGTCTTGCTCCATGTCCGTCCGCCTGTAACCAACT
The DNA here is from genome assembly GCA_034211315.2 of Aedes japonicus. Classification (NCBI taxonomy): domain Eukaryota; kingdom Metazoa; phylum Arthropoda; class Insecta; order Diptera; family Culicidae; genus Aedes; species Aedes japonicus. Next base: position 307,988 of record JASCZW010005084.1, on the reverse strand, counting down.
CCGCAAGCGTCCGTGCGGTTTCCCACTGAAACCGCTCCACATAATGACATCAAAACTTTTCCGCAAACAACAGAACGAACACTCTTTATATCCCAAGCGGCTTGTTCGGATCGAGAGCGCACACAACTTCTTAAAAAAAAAAAAATAGATACCGAGCTATGCCCGATAGTAAAGGCAACAAAGCATCGAACACGCACTCATGCCACCGAACAATAAATGACTGAAACAATAGATAACGCGCTATGCCCGTTAAAAAAGCCGAAATCAAGGTGATACGACGCATATGGTGACCTTATTATTTAGCTAATTAATAATGACCCAAACTACTCGATCGCAGTACAATCACAATCATATCTCATAGTTTTCATTGGGAAAACAAGGAAATCCTTAACATGGTGATTCGGTGACTATGGAGAACCAATAGTATGGGTTAATTTTTTTTTTAATAATCATTTATTTGTATAGGCTCAATCGAATTAACTTTACAGAGCCAAATTTTCATACTTTTATACATCATTTATCTTAAAACTTAAGTTAGGAGGGAGGAGCCGATTACTCGCGGCCGTCTCGAGGTTAATAGGAATTACAAATTACGGATGGGAAGAGGGTGGGAATTTAAAGTATGGTTTACATAACATATTAAATTTAAATTCTAAATTATCTAAACACTTATAACTATACAATTTATGGTTTTCTTTTGACTTGAACAATTTTTGAAAAAAAAAACACACACATACACATATAAAAAAAAACTTAAAGTAAACATACAGGTTAAACTAACTACAATCTAAGGCTAATGTTAGTCAAAAACACATAAATGAGTTTCATGTACTCCAAATCACGTACAGCCAAAATATCTCGAATTGGCACATTGGGTTGTCTACCTCGAGCCCGAAGGGAATCATAAAGCCTCTATCTGAAACCACGATGCTCAGCACAAGACCAAATAACGTGATCTGCGTCCTGATAGCCTTGTCCACACTCACAGAGATTGCTGTCGCTCAGCCCAACCCGGTATAAATGAGCGCTCAAAGAATAATGATTGGACATGAGGCGAGACATGACACGAATGAAGTCTCGACCCACATCCATCCCGCTAAACCAAGATTTCTTCGACACCTTGGGGATGATAGAATGTTGCCATCGCCCCAAATCTCCTTTACTCCATTTATGCTGCCAGCTGACGAGTGACTGTTGACGAAAAATAGTAAAAAATTCGTTGAAGGCGATTTGTCGATCACAAATATCGCCTTCCATAGCGCCCACCTTTGCAAGCGAGTCCGCTTTCTCATTGCCCGGAATTGAACAATGAGAAGGGACCCATACAAAGGTGATGATAAAATAACGCGAAGATAAAGCACTTAGAAGCTCCTGTATTTTCATGAGAAAATACGAGGAGTGCTTTACCGGCCTCAAGGAGCGAATAGCCTCTATAGAACTGACTATCCGTGAAAATGAAGTACTGATCCGGTGTTAACGAGGCAACAATTTCTAGCGTAAAGTGTATTGCCGCTAATTCAGCGACATATACGGAACAAGGAGCATGAAGTTTACGATTGGCGCTATAAATTTCATTAAATATACCAAAGCCTGCTGACTCCTCTATCAAAGATCCGTCAGTGAAGAACGATTTAGTGGAATCAACTTGGCCAAACTTTGCAGCAAATATCACAGGAGCAATCATAGAACGATGATGCTCTGGGATTCCACGAAGCTCCTGCTTCATGGATAAATGAAAATGAACCAAATTGTCGAAATCGGAGAAGCAAACACGATTGGAAATGTTCGGCGAAGGGCTGACATCCTGTGTTATGTACAAATGGTACAAGGTCATGAAGCGGGTTTGAGGATTCAACTCAAGGAGCTTCTCAAAATGTTCGATTACCTGAGGGTTCATAACTTCACACCTGGTGAGGAGCCGGAGAGATAATTCTGAAAACCGATCCGAGAGTGGCAACATGCCAGCCAGCACTTCAAGACTCATGGTGTGAGTCGAGTGCATGCAACCTAACGCGATACGAAGACACCGATACTGAATACGTTCCAGTTTAATGAAGTGCGACCGAGCCGCTGACTGAAAACAAAAACTACCGTATTCCATAACCGACAAAATCGTTGTCCGGTACAACGTTAGAAGATCTTGCGGATGTGCTCCCCACCAGGTCCCGGTAATTGTGCAGAGAAAGTTGATCCTTGGCTGGCACTTTCGCTTCACATACTCAATATGGGATCTGCAGGTGCACTTTGAATCGAACCAGACCCCAAGATATTTAAATGACATAGAATGAGTTATCGGCTTACCCCAAATTTGAAGCTTAGGTTGTGCTGGGTTATGCTTCCTAGAAAAAACTACCAACTCAGTTTTCTCCGTAGAGAATTCGATACCTAGCTCTAGAGCCCAAGTAGACAAATTGTCTAAGGTATCCTGTAAGGGTCCTTGCAGATCGACCCCATTGGGTCCCGTGACAGACACTACGCCGTCATCTGCAAGTTGTCTCAACGTACAGTTGTCACTTAGACAACCGTCAATGTCTTTGACATAAAAATTATACAAAAGGGGGCTTAAACATGATCCCTGGGGGAGACCCATGTAGCTAAATCGTGAAGCTGTAGAGGTTCCATGAGAAAAGCTCATATGTTTCTCTGACAGCAAATTGTACAAAAAATTATTCATTATTGGTGAAAAGCCACAAGCGTGGAGTTTATCTGAAAGAACTTCAACAGATACTCAATCAAAAGCCCCCTTTATGTCCAAGAATACAGAAGCCATTTGCTCTTTTTTAGCAAAAGCTAACTGAATATCTGTGGAAAGCAACGCGAGACAGTCGTTCGTTCCCTTACCCCTACGGAAACCATATTGAGTATCTGAAAGCAGGTTGTTCGTCTCAACCCATTTGACCAGACGGAAAAGGATCATTTTCTCCAACAACTTTCGAATACAAGATAACATCGCGATGGGTCGATAGGAGTTGTGGTCGGACGCGGGCTTACCAGGTTTTTGAATGGCAATAACTCTCACCCGTCTCCAATCATCCGGTACAATGTTGAGTTCCAGAAACTGATTAAACAAGTTCAACATGCGCCGCTTCGCGACGTCTGGGAGGTTCTTAAGCAAGTTGAACTTGATCCTATCAGCCCCTGGAGCCGTATTGCCACACGAAAGGAGTGCGAGAGAGAACTCTACCATTGAAAAGGGTTGGCTAATCTCATCTATCGAATTCGTGTTTTCGCGAGGAATCATCCGTGCCGGCACAGAATCTGGACAAACTTTTCGCGCGAATTTGAGGATCCATTGGTCCGAGTACTCTTCGCTCTCGTTGTTCGTAGTTCGGTTACGCAACCTTCGCGCCGTGTTCCAAAGAGTACTCATCGACGTTTCGCGTGATAGCCCGTTCACGAATGTTCGCCAGTAACCGCGTTTCTTGGCCTTGATGAGGCTCTTAAGTTCGCGTTCAAGAGCCGTGTATACTTCGAAGTGCTCAGGTGTTCCACGTCTACGGAAAACTTTAAACGCGTCGGACTTTTTACGGTAAACCTCGGTGCATTGTTTATCCCACCATGGAGAAGGAGGTTTTCTGCGAGATGACGTCCCTGGAACTGGTCGAGTTTGAGCTTGAAGCGCGCTGTCTAAGATCAGGTTGGAGAGGAAGTTATATTCTTAATGCGGTGAAAGCCTTTCTACCGTCGTTACGGCTTCATCTACTGCTGTCCTAAAATTTGTCCAATCGATGTGACGAGTAAGATCATACGTGACGTTAACAGATTTCGACGGATTGAACCCGGTGGCAACAGAAATTTTTATGGGCAAATGATCACTACCGTGGGGATCTTGAATCACATTCCATGTGCAATCCAACGATAATGAATTCGAACAAAGTGTGAGGTCTAATCTACTGCCAACTGAGGATGTACCAGCCAAACGTGTTACTTCTCCATTGTTAAGAACTGTCATATTGAAGTTGTCACAGAGGTCATATATCAAGGAAGACCGGTTGTCATCGTACAGTTCTCCCCAGCCTGTACCGTGAGAGTTAAAATCTCCCATGATCAACCGTGGAGAAGGAAGGACCGAACATATATCTGAAAATTGTTTTCGATTTACTGAGGCTCTAGGAGGAATATACACAGAAGCAATACAAAGGCTTTTATTTTTAATAATAGCCTGACATGCGACAACTTCAATACCTGGAATAAGAGGAAAATTCACTCTATAGAAGGAGTAGCACTTTTTGATCCCCAAAAGTACTCCCCCTCCACGCGAATCCTCACGATCAAGACGAATAATATTGAAATCATGAATTGGAAGATTGATTTCGGAAGAGAGCCATGTTTCACAAAGAGCGAATGCATCACAACCGGTAGTGTGAGCTAAAAATTTGAATGATTCCAATTTAGGAATCAAACTTCGACAATTCCACTGTAGAACAGTGATCAAATCCCCGACCTCATTTGGAAAATTATCCATCGAAGGAAATGATAGCTGCAAGGAGGGGCCACTTAATTGTCAATTGCTTCAAAAGGTCTTCACTGTTGGAAGCATTGCCAAAACAATGCTTTTGAGAGGGTCAGAAATTTCAAGGTTCTTGAAGATACCTTCGGCAATGTCATCAAATGAGAACAGCCCACTTGAGGAGGGGGTTTCTGTTCTTAAAATAGGGGCGTCAGGGTTTTGGATGTCCCCGGGAGAGATGGAAAGTCCTGGGTGTAGTTAGTACTACGGAAACCAGGAGGAATTGTGTTTTCCTTTTTCCACCTCTTTTTGAAATGGGCAAGCTGGTCTCGGGCTTCTTTTCAACAACTTTCCGTGGGCGGACGCGTCTTCGCTTCCTTGAAGCACCTTCCGGAAAAGTGAACGACGTTCCCTCTTCAGCCGAATCAAAGTCAGACTCGTCATCTGACAGAGGAGCAAAGGGATTTGTATTGGCACTGGGTGATGGTGAGGCTTTTTTCACCATTTCGGCAAAAGATTGCCTGGAACGCTGTTTCAGCGAGCGTTCTAATTGTTCCCCGCGTTGTTTGTACGCCGGGCACGCCGAGAGAGCATGAGGAGGAGATCCCTTACAGAAAGCGCATTTTGGTGTTCTGTCTGCGCACGCGCGATCCTCGTGTTTCTCCCCACAGTTGGAGCAGCGCGCCTTATTGCCGCAATGGGAGGTCGTATGTCCCATCTGCTGGCATTTCTGGCAGATCATGACCCGAGGTACAAACAACCGCACAGGTAGCCGAAGTTTTCCCAACTCGACGTATTGAGGGAGGGCTGAGCCAGAGAAGGTCACGCGAAACGAGTCTGACGGTGTAAACTTTTTTTCACCCTTATTGGTCGACACTGCGCCCAGTTGGCGCACATCCAGTATCTTAACTGGTGACAGCAGAGGGTTCTTAAATCGACCAACCCCCCGCTTCAGCAGGATCTCAGGGGTCAGACTCGTATCGGTGACCACACCTTCGATTTCAATACCCCGAGCTGGGATATATACCCGATACTCGAGTGTAAAAAACTGAGAGACAGCAATCTCATTCGCCTGCTTAAGGTTGGACACAACGACCCGAAGTTTATTCGGTCTTACTTTTATTATCTCGGTCACGGCCGAGAATCGCTTCGTCAGATCATCAGAAATCTGACAAACATTCAGAGGTTTCGATTTGGGCTGAAAATAAACAACCCATGGACCAGTTGAACTGTCTGGATAAGCACGTGATCTGGTATCTATGAGCTACCTCATCATTTCGTGCCATAGATGATTCATCTTGCGATAAATCATCCATGGCTCGCTTGTGGGAGCTTATCACGCTCAACCACTAACGTTATTATCTACAATCAATCACAGATAAACAAACTAAACCTAAAAAAAAAAAAACTAAAACTAAGTACACTCTCACACACACTATCAATCACTCTCCACACTCACACACACACACACTACGATGAAAATCACTTATCTTATATACTACTAAGAAAACTTATCTTATATGTATCACGGATCTACTGCAGCTGGGCGACGAATGTGTGCTGCTGCTGCCGAGCGACGATGAGTGACCGCGTGTACCGTCTAAGCGTGGAGCTGAACGATGACGATGATGTTGCTGGTCGGTGGTAGTTGGTGGATGGAAGAATCCCAGCCTGTACCGTGAGAGTTAAAATCTCCCATGATCAACCGTGGAGAAGGAAGGACCGAACATATATCTGAAAATTGTTTTCGATTTACTGAGGCTCTAGGAGGAATATACACAGAAGCAATACAAAGGCTTTTATTTTTAATAATAGCCTGACATGCGACAACTTCAATACCTGGAATAAGAGGAAAATTCACTCTATAGAAGGAGTAGCACTTTTTGATCCCCAAAAGTACTCCCCCTCCACGCGAATCCTCACGATCAAGACGAATAATATTGAAATCATGAATTGGAAGATTGATTTCGGAAGAGAGCCATGTTTCACAAAGAGCGAATGCATCACAACCGGTAGTGTGAGCTAAAAATTTGAATGATTCCAATTTAGGAATCAAACTTCGACAATTCCACTGTAGAACAGTGATCAAATCCCCGACCTCATTTGGAAAATTATCCATCGAAGGAAATGATAGCTGCAAGGAGGGGCCACTTAATTGTCAATTGCTTCAAAAAGGTCTTCACTGTTGGAAGCATTGCCAAAACAATGCTTTTGAGAGGGTCAGAAATTTCAAGGTTCTTGAAGATACCTTCGGCAATGTCATCAAATGAGAACAGCCCACTTGAGGAGGGGGTTTCTGTTCTTAAAATAGGGGCGTCAGGGGTTTTGGATGTCCCCGGGAGAGATGGAAAGTCCTGGGTGTAGTTAGTACTACGGAAACCAGGAGGAATTGTGTTTTCCTTTTTTCCACCTCTTTTTGAAATGGGCAAGCTGGTCTCGGGCTTCTTTTCAACAACTTTCCGTGGGCGGACGCGTCTTCGCTTCCTTGAAGCACCTTCCGGAAAAGTGAACGACGTTCCCTCTTCAGCCGAATCAAAGTCAGACTCGTCATCTGACAGAGGAGCAAAGGGATTTGTATTGGCACTGGGTGATGGTGAGGCTTTTTTCACCATTTCGGCAAAAGATTGCCTGGAACGCTGTTTCAGCGAGCGTTCTAATTGTTCCCCGCGTTGTTTGTACGCCGGGCACGCCGAGAGAGCATGAGGAGGAGATCCCTTACAGAAAGCGCATTTTGGTGTTCTGTCTGCGCACGCGCGATCCTCGTGTTTCTCCCCACAGTTGGAGCAGCGCGCCTTATTGCCGCAATGGGAGGTCGTATGTCCCATCTGCTGGCATTTCTGGCAGATCATGACCCGAGGTACAAACAACCGCACAGGTAGCCGAAGTTTTCCCAACTCGACGTATTGAGGGAGGGCTGAGCCAGAGAAGGTCACGCGAAACGAGTCTGACGGTGTAAACTTTTTTTCACCCTTATTGGTCGACACTGCGCCCAGTTGGCGCACATCCAGTATCTTAACTGGTGACAGCAGAGGGTTCTTAAATCGACCAACCCCCGCTTCAGCAGGATCTCAGGGGTCAGACTCGTATCGGTGACCACACCTTCGATTTCAATACCCCGAGCTGGGATATATACCCGATACTCGAGTGTAAAAAACTGAGAGACAGCAATCTCATTCGCCTGCTTAAGGTTGGACACAACGACCCGAAGTTTATTCGGTCTTACTTTTATTATCTCGGTCACGGCCGAGAATCGCTTCGTCAGATCATCAGAAATCTGACAAACATTCAGAGGTTTCGATTTGGGCTGAAAATAAACAACCCATGGACCAGTTGAACTGTCTGGATAAGCACGTGATCTGGTATCTATGAGCTACCTCATCATTTCGTGCCATAGATGATTCATCTTGCGATAAATCATCCATGGCTCGCTTGTGGGAGCTTATCACGCTCAACCACTAACGTTATTATCTACAATCAATCACAGATAAACAAACTAAACCTAAAAAAAAAAACTAAAACTAAGTACACTCTCACACACACTATCAATCACTCTCCACACTCACACACACACACACTACGATGAAAATCACTTATCTTATATACTACTAAGAAAACTTATCTTATATGTATCACGGATCTACTGCAGCTGGGCGACGAATGTGTGCTGCTGCTGCCGAGCGACGATGAGTGACCGCGTGTACCGTCTAAGCGTGGAGCTGAACGATGACGATGATGTTGCTGGTCGGTGGTAGTTGGTGGATGGAAGAATGCACGCTTCACACGATGGGCTGCTGGTATGCGTGCCGTATAGATTCGGAACAATATGGTTTCTCGATCGTGGCAATATTGCTAATTGCAATTAATGACGCTGTTGCACCACTTATCACACAATGTTCTCTTCTTCAGTAAATCAAAACTGATTTCACTCGCGACGATTCCACTGGCGATTGAGAAATTCCTTTTTCTGAAGACTAAACAACTCGTAAAAAGCTTCCAAAACAACGGAAAGCGGACCGAACGAACTGTACCGTTCGCGTGTTCACTGGGCAATGAGTATGGGTTAAAACCAACCACAAAATCAAACACGATCTACACCCACAGCAACTAAATATATTACCTGACCGCAATTTTATTGTTCTACTTGTTTCGCTCACTCGAACAATCGCGCCGCTAAACAATAGATAATGCGCTATCGAATCGACACAACCCTTCACAGCAGATGCGCAAAGCAGAGACTCTGTTTTTGATTGCTTTGCTCTAATCGATTAAGTTAAAAGTGGTTTCGATACTTTTTTCTTATAAACTGAATAAAACTTTCGGTTGAATTTCCCAACGTTCATGCAGTTTTTTGTTGAAATGTTTTCTTACACGGGAAATAATCCACACACATTTATTGGCAAAGTCCATGGAAAACTCCACATGATATTGATGTGTTCACACATAAACAGAACCCTATGAGAAACACAAATGAATTAAATATGATAAATGAAAAGTATGTGTGACCACACGTAGTGATTAGGTATACACATACACTCAGTAGCAAAAAAAAGCCGAGCTAAATTTTCCTTCCAAAAAACGCGTTGTTCAACCTTCTGTCACTTTGTCAATTATCAATATTTTTAGCAAAAAATTTCACAACACTATAACCAATGTATATGTGACCAAAATTTCATGTTGATAAGATTTATAAATTTGAAGTTAACATATGTAAAAAAAGTCATTTTTGGACATAGCAATTTCAAAAATCCGTATTTCTGTGAAAAATATAGATAGCATATTATAAATTGCTCCATAGCTTGAAACAATACATAAAATTATGTGGACAAAATTTGAACTCTTCTCATCAAGTGGTTTGGACTACAGCTGGCGTCAAAGTTGACGCACCAACATGAGTATTTCCCCTTTTCACCCGATATTGACCTTGCTGAAATATCGGTGCGATAAAAAAGCCGAGGTGAATTTTATTAAAAATACTGGATAGTACTGTATACGTAGTTTTCACTAACCAATTCATATTGAATGTCATAATTTTAAAGTTCTTCGTGGGTGACACTAGTTATTTGGGATATTTCACGCGTAACAAATCATGTGTATTAATATGATGATAATCATATGAGTGGTTACAAATAGCTATCATTTATTGCCCGCATTGAAAAAATGCATGTGTCGGACATATAGATATTATCATTGCTTTTTTATCAGTGTATGATTCTGACACCAGGATTTTTTCTTTCTCGTTATGCTCGTTTCATTTCACAAATTTCAATCCTGTATCGTGAGATGAAGACCAATTTTCACTCCCCTACCATTTTGTTCGGTGCTTTTTAAGTTCAGCTATCTTAATTTTCTTTCAACGTATCGAGTAAGTTGGCAATAGTTGTGCATTTTATACTGTTTGTTGTACAGTTATCAATGTTCAGTTTAATCATTGGTTGAATGTTGCTACTTCCAATAATCTGTAATGAAAAAAAGTTTTCTGTTGATTTTTTTCCTTCTTAGGTATTAATATTCAGTGAAAACAGACTATTGCCAATCTGCATCAATATCCGTACAGTCTATAAATCCAGTAATATTATTTTCAATTAATTAGTACATTTTTGCCCATAATTTTCACAATAACAACACATGAACTAATGTTTCAATTTACGTGCTGTTTCTGCATGGCAATCTATGAAAAATAACTTCCGAAAGTGTCCGGATTTATGGAATTTGTGTCCAGAATTTGCTGCAACAGTGCATTAGCTTACCACGTTGACAACGTAGTAACTGAATTTTTCATTCTGCAAACGGTTTAGTATTGTACAATGGCTTCGAAGGAACTAGGGACGTTCTTGGCTGGGCAACAATTGTCCAACTACCCTCTTTCATTTTTCCGCATTTGGCTAAATGAAAACCATCACCACTCACGAAAGACATATTTCACGCTCTTGATCGCTTCTCCGAATAATGGACTCTGTGCCACTCCAATAATTTATTTAGGAATGGATCAGCGTGACACCATCGAAGCTACGCATTTTGTGGTTTATGTCTGCCATTGTCCGCTTTTATCTCGAGATGTGCCATCAGTCCTTTTTCTGTCCATGATGTTAGTGAGCAAAATAAGAAACCAATAAATTTAGCGGCAACCAAGTGACATGGCTTTAAGCTGTAGAACGGTGAAGAGCATGGCAACAGACTAATAGAAGTAGGATTTTTTTCTCGGATCCAGCCAGTTATGAAGTGGACCCCACATCAGCAGTTTGTCAATATATCCATCAGTGTTATTAAATATGGGCGCACCCGGAATGATTCAAGTTTTGAGCTTTGGCGAAAACTTCTGTCGTTTGGAATCACTCCCTGTAGTCTGATTGATGACGCACCAACAAACGAGTATTCACAGCCCCCTGATCCTACAGTTTTTTTACGGCAATTTTGATGTAATTAAAAACATGGAAGATGTTTTGGGAGATTTCATAAATTTTTATGTAACGGAGATTGGATTTGTTAGCACTATGGCCTATTGCAGATCTATAGTCCCTAAAATTTGATTCGCCCGTTCCAGAAATTGTTTTACAGAACTCTCCGTCTGTGCTATGAAACGGTGACGAACAACTCGACCGGAAACTGATAGCTGAAGAGTGTCCTGGATCTAATCCGTTTTGCGCTTGCTGCCTCTGCCAGGGCAATCTGTCTCTGCTTCGAACGCTCCTCGAGTAATTCATGATTAGGGCTTTAGAGCTAACTCTCGATTACCTTCTCAAACAGACATATCTGATGTTGTAAACAAAGAGGGGAAGTAAAATTCAAACGTAAATTTCTCAAAACGCTTAGCATCCTCACGGAAAGTAGCATCAACGTCATGCTAGGGAAATGTTGCTCCTTGGTGGCTTTAATTTGCATGAAAACGCTTAGAATTTCAAGAATTTAATGTTCGAATCTTACTTCACCTCTTTGTTTACAAAATCAGATACGTCTGTTAGAAAAAAGTACTGGAGAATTGTAGACAATGACTTTAAATGTCAATATTTCAAGAATCCCTACATGCCAAGACTAGAATAAGGAGTGTATCGAATATAAGCTATCCACATACATTTGCGTTGTACGCATGTATATGTGATGGTTTTTTATGCTCTGAACACTGCATGCTGTGCGTTTGACTGTCAGTTTTCTTTTGTTTACTTGTTTGTGCGGTTCAAATTCTGTGTTTTTAAAATTTCGCGTATTTCAAAGGAAGTGAAAATTAAGGTTCTGGACACATGGCTAAGTGAGAAGGGTATTACTATGCGAAAATTGGCGAAGCGGTTTGGAATTCATCATGCGAGTGTTAAAACCATCATTAATAAGTTTGGGGAACACTATTCTTTGGATGAGCTACCAGGAAGAGGCAGAAAACCAGGTTCTTCCAACCCGAAACTGGAGCAGAAAGTGGTATCTCTAATCATGAAGAACAAATCAATGTCAATACGTGATTTGGCCAAAAAAGCAGTAACGAGTGTCGGAATCCAAAATATGCGATGCAACACTTATCCGGAACTTGATGAAGAGCATTCGATCCAAAGTTCGAAAATACGTGAAGGAATAACTTAAATTTCATCCGGTCTTCATTATGTTCAAGTTTAACCTCGCACAATAAAGGATCAATTTTTTGTATGAATAAAATATCGGTTTTCAACATAATTTGAAAGAAAGTTTGTGGATAGCTTATTTTCGATACACTCCTTACGGATAATTCGATAAAAGTACCGAAAACCACAGAAAAGTTTAAAGTTATGCACATACTAATATTATCGGTAAACATGTATTACCGAAATTTCGGTATTGTTAGAAAGAAGGGAAAACCGCGAATAATAACTTATTTTTTACAATTCTTCTTACCGAAATTATTTGCAGCCCACTGAGAGCATTTCAATCCAAATTTAAAAATATAACGATAAAGTTTGTGTTTACAAAAACCCAAAACTAAAAAATTAAGTAAAATCAAACGTTTTCTTTCGGTAAATTATACCGATTCTTCAGGCTTTGCTATCAAAACCTTCTTTTTGGTAAAATTAAAACCTTACATTCCCTGCTAGATACTGATTTCAATGCGCGAAAGTATTTTGAGATTCGAGAAAAATCGACGATTAGAGTTATTGTTTACAACTGGCTTTCAGACGCTAATCATGATTTATTCGAGGTTTTACATTTTAGAAGAATTTTACTTCTCGTTGCCTTGCTGATACTTTACTTTCTAGCGACAGTCCAGTGCAATTCACCGTTTTGTTCATCACGAGCCACCAATTGCTTTCGAAATAACTGCGTTTTGTTTTTTTTTCAACTGAACCTCATGCGATCACGGGAAAAAAGGTACCACCAGGGCGAGCTGTTTGCTTCAAACATGTCAAAATATCAAACTATCAAAATATCAGCAATCGATGGGCCTTACGATGGAAAATATTCAAAAACATATCGCGTTTTGAAGTGGGCACTTTTATTTTTTCACTTATTTCAATAAAAATTGATATGTCTTCTTCTTTTAGTAAAATCCTTAGAGAATATAAAAAGTAAGATATCAAAAAAGACACCAGTGTTTCGACTTTAATTTGAACCAAATAAATAAGAGAGATTCAAAAACTTTGATCGAACTATTTTGCCTATCTTACTTACTTGATACTTGAGGGGCGAGACAACTCCTCTTTTTAAATCTACGCCGATTACACGATTCTCCTTCAGTCATCCGGGACGTTAAGGTTCTCTACTGAATATTATCTTCCCTTGTCGTTCTTTCGACATCCGGGCAACGTGACCAGGACCAGGACGTGAATTCCGTTTTGGGTATGAAGAAGCTCTGCGCGCAATGGGTGCCGCGTTTGCTTACAATGGACCAAAAACACATTCGTGTTACAACCTCTAAGGAGAATTTGGGCAAGTTTACATGCAATCCAAAGGAGTTTGTGCGCCGAATCATAATCATGAATGAAACTCGGATCCATTACTACACACCGGAGTCATCACAGCAGGCAGAACAGTGGGTTTCACCCGGCGAAAGTACTCCGAAGCGCGCGAAAACGCAATAATCGGCGGGAAAGGTTATAGCCTCCGTGTTTTGGGATGCGTAAGCTGTAATATTCATCGACTATCTTGAAAAAGATAAAATCATAACAGAGGCATACAATGCAGCGTTATTGGATCGTTTGAAGGATGAAGTCCAGAGAAAACGGCCGCATTTGCAGAGAAAAAGTGTGCTCTATCATCACGATAATGCGCCAGCTCATTCATCCTCAATTGCTCAAGCAAAATTGAATGAAATTCGGTATCAATTGGTTCCCCATCCACCGTATTCGCCAGACTTAGCCCCCAGTGACTTCTATTTGTTTCCAAACCCAAAGAGATGGCTTACCGGTAAGCGAGTTTACTCAAATGATCATAGCTCATAGCTGAAACCGATGGCTATTTTGAAGGACTTCTGAAGGAGTACTATTCGCATGGGATAAGAATAAAAATCGATGGACTCGCTGTATCGACCTAAATGGAGAGTATGTTGAGGGATAAAACCGAATTTGGCTCTGTTCAGCTCAAGCCTCCATGAAAATAACAGTGTCTTGGACATTCCCTTCTTGCTGATCGTCAGCCACAAAAGGACCCTCATCTGAGAATTGGTGCAGGAGATAACATATCGGTCAATAAATCCCAGGCCTAACTACCAGATGGTGCCAGTTATAAAATATCCATATGATTTTTCAAAAGCACCAACCTTCAAAAGATTACCGTCAAAATTTCATGACGTTTGGTTTATTATTTATCGAGTTACAGCGGTTTAAGTGACGCTACTTTTAGGATTCTTAAATACCATGGATTCAAAGCAATTTCGTGTGTTGATATATCATTGCTTTTTGATGGAAAAACACCGTTCAAGCCCAAGCTTGGCTTAAAATATGTTATTCAGACTCTGCCCAACAAAAAACGACCACCAAACGATGGTTTGCCAATTTCAAACGTGGTCGTACGGAGACCGATGATGCGGAACGCCCTGGTGCGCCAAATAAGGTAAGGTAGTGTTTACACCATCATACACGAAAATTTGGGTATGAAAAAGCTGTTTTCCAAATGAGTGCCACGTTTGCTCACACTAGAGCAAAAACAACAACGAGTCGATGATTCAAAGAGCTGTTTAGAGATGTTCAAGCGAAATAAGAAGGAGTTTTTGCGTCGATATATCACAAAGGATGAAACACTGATTCACCACTTCACTCCGGAATCAAATCTGCTGAGTGGCGTGCAGACGGAGAAAACCGTCCAAAGCGTCCAAAGACTCAAAAATACAATTTTATTCATTGAATACTTGGAACATGGAAAAACAATCAACAGCGACTATTATATCAATTAGTTGGATCGTTTGAAGCCCTAAATCACTCAGAAAAGGCCTCATTTGAAGAAGAAAACTGTGCTCTTTCACCAAGACAACGCAAGTCAATAGAAAACAGCCGGAAAAATTGTCAAATTGGGTTTAGAATTGCCACCGCACCCACCGTATTCTCGAGATCTTGCCCCCAACTGGCTCTTCGCGGAACTAAAAAAATGCTCCGTGGAACTAAAAAAAAAGTTTTTTTCCGCATCCTTTTAGTGCACAACAAGGCATTTTTCAGCTGAAACCTTTTAATAACTATACCAATTGCCGAAAATAAACATTCCATCTTGTGATTTGTTGCTGTTGTAAATTGTTGTTTTTGGAGATCTACGTCACGCGTGTTTACAAAAAAAACAGGCTGTGCATCATCTCACGAACACAATGACAGTATTTTGCATCACACTAATACAACTTAAGGAGTTCTTCTCCACCTGTATAGACCTCATTGCTTCAATATCACCCCTTATTTTTGTAGGAGTGCTACAAATCGCCCAAAGTTGAACTATTTTATTTTTCCATAGAATAATTACATACTTCTAATTTTTGATTTTTTAAATATATACCGGAAAATAAAATTCCACATTAAATAATATTTTTCCAGCTCTGTTGAATTTAGCGGCACTGCTCACTTACTGTTTAGCATACACATAAACGCTAGTGTGCGTGTTCAATCATTCATAGAGCATTCTATGCCCAACGATATGGTGAGTCTTGTTGTCAATATTCTCATGGAAAAATAACAAACAAACCCTTTCATTTTGTCTTGTTTATATGCATGCTACCCAACACACGTGAAGTGCTGTCAAATGATCTACTTCATTTTCGAGTGTAGTAGTGGAGAGCGTTAATTTGTTTATATTTTTTATTGATTATAGTCAGTACGATTAACATATGTACACAGATAGGATTAATGTGTTTCGTGATATTATTAAAATAGATACATAGCAGTGGCAACTTTTCCGTATTAAATTGGAGGAAAATTATCAGAATCGAATGTTTTGTGTGTTGCTAAACGATTAACGGTAAATGAACGAATAAATTGTGAATAACTTGTGAACTCAGTGTTCGGTATTCAGTGCATATTCACCGATTTCCACTGGAAGTCTGCTTATTGAGCTCAAGATAGGTTCCGCTTCCCTACAATCCCCTATCAAAGCAAACAAATATTCTCTTCTTTATTTTTGTACTCAAATTGTAGTATTCAAAATTAGCAAACGCTACCAATTTCAAATTTTCCGCGTATGCAGAACCGAGCTGTATGCATTTGGCGAAACCAGTGAGAATTGATTCGCTGGTGTATCGTGGTAATTGGTGGTTACTATATCAACTCATAATCGATCGTTAATCACTGTGGACGCATTTTTAATTAGCTTCTGACCACGCGGTTTTTGTTTGTTAAATCATTTTTTATTTGCATACGTTTCGTGTTTGCTCGCGTGTGCTAAAAGCAAATTACGTGTGTTAAAATGACCAGTGAAGCTTGCTCTTTGGACTCTTCTGCCGATTACCGTTTTGTGGTCAGGAGTTGAATGTTCCTCGCTTCGGAAGGGGATTTTTTTAAATTAAATGTGCTTGTAGAGCAGACAAAATGGGCAGATCAAATGAGCATGATTGACCGCCCACGGATGCAATTCCGCTATTGCCAGACAGATCAGCTGTATTTACACAAAGAACCAACAGATGATGTTTGGGGCTAACATACATCTTCAATGTGTAGAAAATGGTGACCCATTATAAAGCAATACCGGCGCCGGCCGTGCCCGAACGCTGGTCAAGTAGGGAATGGGAAGGAATGTATTGACATGATGCTCGCTTTGGAGGAAGCCGAGAAATCCTCTGCACTTCCACGAGAAATCACTGGGATGTTGGATAGTTGGGGAAAGGTTAGCAGCAGGGTTCGTTTTGGTTAACGATACGCTGAAAGTATGTAGCACTTTCCGCCAAAAGCAAGTAATCGAATTATTGGAGCCGCCAAATCCTGCTCTACATCAAAAGACACCTCATCCGAAACTTTTCGAATGCCTCATCTGGTACGAGAATTGGTTGGTATCCTCTGATACATGGAATGTAATCTTCAAGATTTGTTACTTTTATGTTATTATATGAAGTTATTAACGTACCTCTCAGTTTTTGTAAGCTTTCGCTATTCAGTTAAGCCTTCAGTTCTTCCATATTCTACGCATTTTTGTAGACTGAATTCCGTCGCAATTTTTTTTTATTATTCGCTTTTATAGTACACAAAACGAGCCAGGAGAATCCTAGGATATTTCTTAGCCATTAATGGGTAGAAAAGTACCCATGTTGTGATCGCTCATTGAAAATAAAATGTGGGTAATAAGTATGCGTTATTTTAATCTTGAAAGTACCCAATTTTTGACAGCTTCAGATATTGTCAAATGGCCGGTTACAGTGTATAAACACAGCTGACGCTTTCAAAGAGGTGAAATACTAAACTCGTACACACTAAGACTAGAATACGGAAAAGTCGGTAAAAAATACCGAAAACCACACAAAAGTGCACATACTGAAATTATCGGTAAACATAGATTACCTCTCTTTTAACCGAAATTGCTAACTTAAATTTGGTTAATGAGAGCTTTTTAAATTAAATATTGGTAAAATATAACGATAAAATTTGTAAATCCACTGTTTTCAGTACATAAGTCAAATCAAAAGTTTTCTTTTGGTAAATTATACCGATCCTTTGGGTTTTGCTACCAAAACCTAATTTTCGGTAAAAGGGACGCGCTCTGACCACAAACGGTTGGGCTTTGGTGAGCTGTCAGGTTTTTTCAGTATTTTTTGTGTGATGAAATTTATCTTTATTAGAATCTATAGAATAACCGTCGTGTGTGATAGTGGATGCTATGTTTATGACCAGAGTCATACCTAAACATCATTTGTGTGTTGAATAGAACTAAAATCCGGTGTAATTGGATTTCGAAAACGAACCGATTGGTACACGTTTGCTGATTGTTGCTGATTATCCGGGTGAGTGCTTTCCATTTTACTGATTTATTTGTTGCTTTTGCTAAGAGGAACGATAATTAGTTGTCGAAAAATGCAATTGACAATATTGACAACCTTTATCACAAGAGGTGTGTTAACGATTTCGTGGATGGAAAGAGGAAGACTGTTTTTTTTAGTAACGAAGCAATTCTACGATTGGACGTCACCCTATTACGATACATCTTTTGATTCGAACTTTTTCGGTTATTCAGACTACCATAATAGCTTAGGGTAACAAGTTTGACGTCCATTTTCTTCCGTTGTGTTTTCTGATATTATAACACAATTATTATCGGAGTAATTTATGTTTGACCCTTAACTATATCGAAACCGTAGCCATTCTTGGCTCAACCGGCTTGTACCTGTCTACCAAACTCAACTCCAGGACTCAGGAAAATCTCTCCGGACACCCGGTATCCTACAAACACCGATGTTCGGCAAACTTCCCTTGGTAAACCAGTTCCACCACGGACCAGTTCCATTACCGCCATGGCATTGCTGTAGATACAGTTCCACAGTTGGAGGAGTTAAATTCGAGATACGATGCTACTTTCGTTCACCTGCAATGCCATATGGAGCAAGCCTTACCGTTTTGGATAGACATCATTTAGAAACCGCGGAAAAAAGGAATGCTAACCAGCTAGACCTCGCAAAAAAATTTCTGACAATTGAGAGCCGGTAAGTGCTCTCAAAAACGCGGAGTGAAACAGGTAATTGTTATCCTTTTTGTCCTCTGAATTAAATGAACTATATTATATGATCACATCACTTATCAAGGTGAATCATGTTCCATTCAGCCCTACCCTACTAACATAGAAAAACCTCCTTCCTGTGATCTTTGTGGGGGTGCAGAGGTTAACACGGTCGCTAATCAGCAAAGGTTACACTAACTTTCCTTCCCTATTCCCAACTGATTGTAAGGACGTGGCTGGCGCCGTTATTGATTATTGGAGGAGGACAACAACATTGATGCACCCAAAGATGCTCTGCTGAATATGACACCTTTTCTTTTTCAAGGATAGGTAAATAGTTTGAGTAACTTTAATCTGTCGACTAACACTTAATTTCATTATGATGGAAAGGTAATTAATTCCAATAGTTTTAGTGTTTCAATTTACAGTTTCACAAATAACCGAGAGCATCATCGTCCTATGATTGCTCCGTTGATATTTGCTGCAAAGTTTGGCCAAGTTGATCCCATTAAATCGTTCTTCACTGACGGATCTTTGATAGAGGAGTCAGCAGGCTTTGGTATATTTAACGAAATTTATAGCACCAACCGTAAACTTCGAGCTCCTTGTTCCGTATATATCGCTGAATTAGCGGCAATACACTTTGCGCTAGAAATTGTTGCCTCATTAACACCGGATCAGTACTTCATTTTCACGGATAGTCTCAGTTCTGAAGAGGCTATTCGCTCATTGAGGCCGGTAAAGCACTCTTCGTATTTTCTCATGAAAATACAGGAGCTTCTAAGTGCTTTATCTTTGCGTTATTTTATCATCACCTTTGTATGGGCCCCATCTCATTGTTCAATTCCAGATAATGAGAAAGCGGACTCGCTTGCAAAGGTGGGCGCTATGGAAGGTGATATTTGTAATCGACAAATCGCCTTCAACGAATTTTTTCCTATTTTTCGTCAACAGTCACTTGTCAGCTGGCAGTATAAATGGAGTAAAGGAGATTTGGGGCGATGGCAACATTCTATCATCCCAAAGGTGTCGAAGAAATCTTGGTTTAGGGGGATGGATGTGGGTCGAGACTTCATTATTGGCATGTCTCGCCTCATGTCCAATCATTATTCTTTGAACGCTCATTTATACCGGGTTGGGCTGAGCGACAGCAATCTCTGTGAGTGTGGACAAGGCTATCAGGACGCAGATCACGTTATTTGGTCTTATGCTGAACATTGTGGAGTCAGATCTGAGCTTTATGATTCCCTTCGGGCTCGAGGTAGACAACAATGTGCCAATTCGAGATATTTTGGCTGTACGTGATTTGGAGTACATGAAATTCATTTATGTGTTTTTGACTAACATTAGCATTAGATTGTAGTTAGTTTAACCTGTATGTTTAATATACGTTTTTTTTAAATATGTGTGTGTGTTTTTTTTATTTTTCTAAAAATGTTCAAGTCAAAAGAAAACCATAAATTGTATAGTTATAAGTGTTTAGATAATTTAGAATTTAAATTTAATGTGTTAAGTAAACCATACTTTAAATTCTCACCTTCTTTTCAATTCGTTATTTGTTATTCCTATTAACCTCGAGACGGCCGCGAGTAATCGGCTCTTTCCTCCTAACTTTAGTTTTAAGATAAATGATGTATAAAAATATGAAAATTTGGCTCTGTAAAGTTAATACGATTGAGCCTGTACAAATAAATGATAAAAAAACAAATAACCGAGCCTCAAGAACATGATAGCAAACAATTAATAATTTATTATCAACATTTCAACAGAATGAAAAGTGCATTTAAGGTGACCGAAATTTATAAACAAGTTGCTGCGTTCACTAAATTGTAAGGACAGAGGCAAGTTGGGATACTAGAATGTATAACGAAGAAGTTTTTGGCAATCTTTTCAACGTTTTTAGAGATGATCGCGATAAATTGTTATCCCAAAAATAAAGCGGTGGAGGTTAACTACGAATCGGAACGAATTTCATCATACAAGTGTGGTAGATGTAATAGTTCAATGAAAGTATGGAAAATAAAAATAACAATAATAGTATTTGAATGATCAAAAATGAATGAATATTACATATATTTTATGTGAGTGATTCTAAATGAACGTAGTAATAACTCTTAAGAAGGTTATTCACGTAGCAGCGTGTTCCAACGAATTCATAGTAGGTGCATGTGCATGATCGATTCAGTTATTTGACGGATTTTGCAGAGCACGGTTGTGCTGGCGCGAGTGCAGAATGTCGCGAAGAATGAAGTTGAAGTCTCCTCGACCAGGTCCCGACAAAACGTAAGGAATTTGACCTTATTAGGGTAGGATTTTTCATTGGAAGCCAAATTCACATTTTTGCGTCAGTGTATATTCCCCGAGAACACGCGAGGCAAAATTCGTTTGAGTCGATAAAAGTTTTTATTAATAAGCCAAATTCTGTTTCTTTTTCGAGTTCAGTTAATATAGAATATTCAGCTAAGCTTCCTTTTTACCGAATGCGTACTGCCGGGTCCTTTGTTTAGCACCTACCATAAGATTTTGAACAGTCCCCTTGTCCACTTTATTCGCCGCAGAACGCCAGTTTGCCTTGAATTGTTTCTCGCTATATAAAAAAAGAACAGGTTTTTGAGTCTTCTTAAGTTTCCGCTTGACAATTGCCCAATATTGTTCGATTGAGCGGAGCGGCGTGTTGGGAGGGTTCTTGTCCTTGGGCACCACTTGGACGTTGTTGGCAGCATACCACTTCATTGCCTTTTCTCCATAATGGCAAAATGCCAAGTCGGGACAAAATTGAGCGGAACAATTGTTTTTCTTCAGGAAAGGCAGTAGACGTTTTTGTAGGCACTCGCTCAGATAAATTTCCTGGTTGACGGTTCCGACCGCAAAGTAAACGTTTCTCTTCAAGGTACAGGTACAGATGGCCTGCCGAGATATTTCTTCGTGAACTTTGACAGTTCAATGGCTCCATCCAGCTTCTTTGCGGCATCTCGGACGGAAAGGTTGCTGTTCCGCTCGAAACAGCGGGCAACTCTGTTTGTCGTCGCTGTGGGCTCCGGCTTTCGATTTCTCCCCGATCCAGCTTTCCTGGCTGTCGACAAACGTTCACTGAACACTTTTAATACGTTGATAACAGTTGTTTTTGTCACATTCAACAATTTCGCCAACTTGTCGAGAGAGTAGTTCGGATTTTTTCGATGCACGTGCAAAATTTTGATGCGTTGCTTCTCTTCCTTCGACGACATTTTGATAACTGAAGTGCTTATTTCAAAATCAAAATAGAGGCATGATGCTGCACATTTTTTTTTTAAATAAAATAATAATTACGTTAATTCAATAAACGCGCCTGATTCCATAAAGTAGGATAACGAAAAAAAATCACCGTCTCAACTTATACCCATGGTGTTGCTTTTCAAACTGGACTCAAATATTTGTTTTTATTTTTCCTTTTTTGACGTGTTGCTTCTATGCCCTCGAAGCTTGCTTCATCTTAATTTTATCTATCAATTATATCTATACTCAATATTTACATCCGTTTCAACAATGGTTCATGTACGACCCACTTAAAGCATCTGAAAACAAAATCTTTCTTTTATCTCTTGCATCATTTTTTTCCAGCTACACGCTAGCTCCCCTTATCATCCATAAACGGTAAGGTTGGAGAGGTAATGTTGGGGGAGGACATCAAGAGATTGCCATTATCGTAACATATTTTGAAAGTTATAGAAAGAGGGACGGAGGGTGGGTTATATGAAGTGGAAACCATTGAATGCTGTCGAGCAAAATAAACGTAAAGACAAGTATTATAAGACCTGATGTTTGTAGCAGCGAATATTGAAAAGAAAAAAAAACAACATCCAAACAAAATCCTTCTTAAATGGCAGACGTTTTATTCAGTGGTAAATGTTGCTGCGTCTCACCACAGTGGTTCTAGGTTCGGAATTTATGTATCTATGTTTTTCAAAGATCGTCGATTGTATAATAGTTTCCATCATAGTCACTGGTAAGAAGTTTTATAATTGAAAAAGACACCATCCGGTGGTGAGTTGTGTCAAACGCAACCCGAGTAGAACGATTCGATGGAATGTAAAAATAAATACTCACCTGCGATAACAGGTAATAACAAATTAAATGATGAAAACACAGAAGATAAATTCTGTTTTCATTCCGTGCATTATAAAGCGAAAACATCATTCGCCAACATCTGTTCCATTCATCAGTTGAAAAGACCATAATAAGTCGCTCTTCGTTTTGCAGACCGTTAGTTCTTAAACATATTTCTAGAAGAAAAAAAAGCCCCCATGGATGGCTCATCAAACATAAAAGTGACTAGAACATGAATGTCTTCTAAATACAAAAACAAATAACAAATCAGCATGTACTAACATTGAGTCGGATTATATACTGCAAGCCTCGTTATGGTTTATTTTGAGTCATGTTTTCAGATTTCCGTGACGAGAAAGACCAATTGTCGAAAGGAAGAAAGGTCAAACGGACAAAAGGTCGAAAGATTGTCAGGAGGAAACGTTTCAAATGGATTAAAAATTGAATGATAAGTAGAGGGACAAAAGGTCCAGAACCGTTTTTTTGCTACCGATCGTTAATCAGAGTGGACGTGTTTTTGTTTCACACCCACCCGCATTTGTTTCGCGTTATTTTGCATAACTTTCTTTTTTCTTCTTCTTGAGTTCGTATGTTTCAACATGAGCTGTGAAATTTGCTTATTAGATTCTACCGTCGATTCTGTAATGTTGACCTGAGTCGGATGTGATCGCAAATTGTCTGTTTGTCTGTTTGTCTGTTTTACGTTACTGTCTACGAAGTAAAGGCAGAAGGAGAGAGACTATATATATGTTAAATCGTATGTGCTGCCTTGATGAAGCACTTGCCAAACTCTTATCATGTTGAACTTCGAGTTTAAATTGCAAGAGCAAAAAAAAAGGCAGAGTTAGTTAAAAACCCTGACAGGAGGGTTTACAAAAAGTCACTTTTTGCGTGACATAATTAATGGACGTTCCCTTTAGGTGAATTTTTCATGCAACTCAAATCGACATAATTGAATCAGCTGATTGAATTGTCATATAGACTGTTTCGAAAAATATAAATACGCTTTCTCTCTTACAAATAAAAAAGAACCATACCATGCTTGTTGATAATTTTATTTTCAAACATAGTAAATTGCAATGTTTTGTTTTCATCTTCATTTCAATTTGCTTGATTTTTCGAAAAGTTCGGCGAGTTCTCTCACTTTTCCCTTAACACTTCTCATAAGCTTCTGCACAGTGCTTTCTTCTTCTATTTTCATCACTATTGGCCAATCTTTCTTAAATTTTTCAACACAATCCGCTGGTTTCATGTATTTTCTTAGCTTCACCGTCGTCAAAGCCCAGAAAGTTTCCGTAGGGTGAATTTCAAGGCAGTTTGGTGAATTCATCTCCTTTGGTCAAAATACGACATTGTTTCTTTTGCACCAATCTAGTGCATATTTAGGGTAATGGCAGAAAGCCATGGTTGCGACGTTTTTTAAAGATACTTTTTCTCGTAGATTTGACCATTCATAGTGTCTGGTGTAATGAATTGACGAGATGTTGCCACACCATGCTCGTTATGCGGATTTTTCCGGTGTAAATGGCTTTTACTGATCCAGGCAAATCTTTTTCCTTCGGCGAGGTATAAAACCGTGGTCCCGGCAGAGTTTTATAACCGAGTTTCATTGGGTTTTATTAACACAGCCCAATTTTTTGGCCAGCAGTTTGTCGTACAGCTTTCGAACCCTCGGTTTCATAGATTCAACCTGTTTGGTGCTTCGTTTTGGCTGTTTGTGCCTCATCTCGGACTGATGCTGAAAGATGACACTTGAAAAAAACCATTTTGTCGATTGTATGGTCAGCGGGACTGGGTTTCCTGTCCCGTATCGGAGAATCTAAAAAAGAGCACTTTTGATGATACTTCCATAATGCGGCTTGAAATGCTCCAACGCTCACAGTTTTCTGATCGAAAGACCCCCGACGGTGCACCGTTTGTGCCCAATCCGTTTTCATTGCTCGGGCAAAAGACCACGCATTTTCAAAAATTGAAAAAAATTCAACATCAGTTTAATTTCGATGTAAACAACAGGACGCAACTAAAAGTTGATTAAATACTGCATGCATTTTTAATTGACGGTTAATCATTAGTGTATTTATCATTATCAGAACAGTCAATACATGTGTTTGAAGTTTTTCAGCATGTTTATTTACGACTGAAATCTTTTTTGCAAATAATGATTTTTAAATGTAGTTGACAAGTTATCCGTATTTAAAAAAAACGAACTCTTTCTGTTGAAGGAGATGTTCGCTCATCACCATGAGGCACCAAGAGTGAACATTAATGTTTTTGGTTAGAATGAAAGATGTGAAGAGAAAGTGTTGAAAGTTCCGTCTGTGTGCGGCAGGCTGGAAATAGAACAGATGTTTTTATTTAGGAAAATTGAGCGAAAGGGCATGTATATAGTGGTACTCGAACCATGGACGTCAATTTTTGCCTAACATCCCACTGCGGGGTAGGTTGTAGGACGGACCAAGTCCGCCACTGCAACAGGCAAAAATTGACGCATAGACGCTTTCTGTATGATCGAGTGCTAAGAAGACCGAACTAGTAAGCTTGAAGTTTATGGTACGATCTTGCTTCATGCATACCTTTTTATACCGCCAAAAATTTGTTCTTTTGACGATTTAGATTTTTTTGTGCATGACAATTATCAAACTAAAATTATGTTTCATTGGCTCCACATTCTGCGCTATTTCGGTTTTATAGTAGTACCTGAATAGGTTCTCCATCAACAGAATGACAAAGTATTACAACCATCGGCCGTTATTGGAAGTCCGTCACAGTCTCCTCGTTCGTGCCATCTACACTCAGTAGCAAAAAAAAAGCCGAGCAAAATTTTGCTTCCAAAAAATGCCATGTTCAACCTACTGTAACTTTGTCAATTATCAATATTTCTAGCTGAGAACAAATTCACCTCGGCTTTTTTTTTTGCACCGATATTTCAGCACGGTCAATATCGGGTGAAAAATGGAAATACTCATGTTGGTGCGTCAACTTTGACGCCAGCTGTAGTCCAAACCACTTGATGGAAATAGTTTAAATTTCGTCCACATTATTTCCTATGTATTTTTAGGCTATTGTGAAATTTAAAATATGTTATCTAAATTTTTCACAGAAATACGGAGTTTTGAAATTGGTATGTCCAAAAATGACTTTTTTCACATATGTAATGAAAACTTAAAATTTATAAGCCTGATCAACAAAAAATTTCGACCACATAAGATCTATACATTGTTCATAGTGTGGTGAAAGTTTCAGCTAAAAATATTGATAATTGACAAAGTAACAGTAGGTTGAACATGGCATTTTTTGGAAGCAAAATTTTGCTCGGCTTTTTTTTTGCTACTGAGTGTAAGACGTCCCAACCATGAGCCTACCCAGGTAACCAATAAGCAGTTCCAAAACGTCTTTAGCTTATTATAGGCTACAAGCATTTAAATAGCATTTGAAACCCAACTCTACAACAGATAGCATACAAGGTGACTGGGATTGAACCCAGACCCACTGGGGTACCAAATAGCAGTCACGCTTACCACAACACCACCGACGCCGGCCAAGGTGATGATATAATGCTAATTTAATGCTTGTAGCATCTAAAAATCAGATTTAGGGTTGGTTTACTGCATATACTAATGCTTATTGGTTATATGGGTAGTGTTGAGGACAGGGTCTTCCAAGTTGCCTACAGTGGCAAGTATTCTATCAGTTACGGATTTTCCTGTCCTGACGTCTCCAATCCAGCGAGAATCATCATCCAGCGAAAAGCATCGACTTAACATATGTGTTGATGGACGATACCTCATTTGGCATAAAAACGTTTGGCATACTGCCGTTTGGCATACGACCGTTTGACATACGACCGTTTGGCATACGGATGTTTGGCAAACGGATGTTTGGCCAAATATACGTTTTGCATAAAGACGTTTGGCTAAATGCAAATTTGAGGAGAAGATACTTTACCATGCAGGCTTCTTGTTGGAGGCCAGATTTTTTGTTTTCCGCCAACCCGTTCTTTCAGGAACTTTTGATATTCAAACTTATATGTTATATATGTTTAACAATGGAAATGTGAAAAAAATAGTCGAAATCACATCATATCTTCATTTTTCATCTGATTCAAAGTTAGCAGCAATCAGCGTTACAAAGCCATTTAGCTTGTAAAGTGTGAAATTTATACTAATATCGAATATATTTTTATCTCTAATAATTTCAGCGGTTTTCGATTTCTGTCGGAATCAGCAGATAATATTGAAGTCACCCATTGGTGTATTTATATTCCTCCTTTATCAAATAACTTTGGGGCACGAAACCATTTAGCCAAATATCTTTTAATCTTTTGATATCAAAAAACTTCTCAGAGCAAAATAATAAAAAGGCAATTTTATTATTCTTTAAATAACCTCAAATATTAGTTTCTCATAAAGTTAACGATTCAAAAGTTCTCAATTTAAAATGCAAGTTTTATGAGCGATACATTTCATTGATCAGTAAAACTCCAAAGAACTGCTCATGATTGAAAGAAGGAATACTCTCACAAAAGAGTTATAAACGCTTGATTCAGAAGTTTGTTTTTGGATATAGGAATATGTCGCGCCATAAAAGGCCCATGTGCAAAGAATCAAAAAAGGTATCTTTCAAAAGAACTGCATATTTCTTCAAGATAATTGAAAATAACGACCATTCCGTCTAGTTTATTAACATAATACATGTTTCCAACTAAAATAAGAAGTTTAAAATTTTCTCGGAATGGGCGTGAGTGTCCAGGCATTCTGAAATGGGTCACTGGATCTCAACAGGACTATCACCTTTCAACACCCGAGCTAAAAATTTTTGCAGATTGTGATTAGAATAAAAGCATGATAGCTTCAGACATTTTTATTCCATAAAAGCACTGCCGGACAGTGGGAGTAGGATTACACACATACACACACACGCGCGCACAAACACACACACACACACACACACACACACACACACACACACACACACACACACACACACACACACACACACACACACACACACACACACACACACACACACACACACACACATACACACACACACACACACACACACACACACACACACACACGCGTCCATCCAGAAAAACGTCCTTTTGACCAAACGTCCATTCGGCCAAACATCCACCCGTTTGTAATGTTGTTCAAAACTCGAATATGCACAACATAGATGGGAAATAGTTTATCGATGTGATGTTACCTTTCAAGATTGTATGATTTGCGTTTGCTTACTTAGACAAACTGCACCAATCGGTAAATTGTTACCCTGTTTGACAACTCGACAGCGCACCGGTGGTTGGCAATGAGGTCTATACAGGTGGAGAAGAAGTGGTTAAGTTGTATTAGTGTAATGCAAAATACTTTCATTGTGTTCGTGAGGTGATGCACAGCCTGTTTTTTGTAAACATGTGTGACGTAGATCTCCAAAAACAACAATTTACAACAGCAGTTTATCACAAGATGGAATGTTTATTTTCGGAAATTGGTATTGTTTTTCAAAAGGTTTCGGTTGAAAAATGCTTTTTTGTGCACTTAAAGGATGCGGAAGAAAACTTAACTTGCTTTGTTATCATTCGCTTGTTTTTGGAGTTTTACGTCACTACCCGAAATCATGGATTGTTTACACATTTTTCGTTACTAATACCCACAAACACCCTGCTCTTCGCCACCTGTATAGTCCTCATTGGGTGGTTGGTAACCGGGTTGGAAAATGACAATTTGCTCGCATGGTGAGCAACCGCTTCGTAAATATGACAACCCGACCCAACCGAGCCGAGCGGTGTTATTTGAAGAAAAATAAGCAAAACAAGTTGAAACGTAAAAACAACATCTTCATCCGGAAGACTTTCATTTCAATTTGAGTGTTTTCGATTTGTTTTTAAAGTGTTATTTACTAATTTCACGTTTATTATGATATGTTATAAAAAACATGAGTGCTTAAAAACCCCGTGGAAGGAATTGGACGCAACAAGAAAACGAATTGCTTCACAGGGCTTGGCTGGATGTTTCCCGAGATCCAATCTTTGGGACAAACCAGAACGTCGAAAACCTGTGCGAAAGAGTATTTAAGCTATACACTGCACGAAATATTTAGCAAAGCGAAACCGGTGCGAGAATAAAGTGCGAGTCTTATTGTGTTACCTTTTCATTTCGACCGGTGCGAAAGTGAGTGGCTAAATCAAAATACGAACGCTCTTTGTCATCAAAATATTACCCAAATACGAACCCACCGGTGGGGATGGTCTTATTGCATTCGAATTTTGATGTGCTTTACTATATTACCTTCATGCGTTCTAATTTTTTTTGGCAGTGTGTGAGTTCGCGAAATAAAATCTCCTGTTTAGGGAGAAAGGATTTCTTTAACCAGAGACATCACGAAAGTACCATTCTTACCACATATGGAAAACCAGCTTAATTAGTTGTGGACAGCAAAGAAGTTAGGTACGGTGAATAACAGTATACGAACTAACTCTGTTAACTATTTCCAACCGAGAAAGGCTGAGTTGTGCATTTGTTATTCTAGGTTGTATTTGACTGAAGTTTGTTGTTTGTGTATGGTTGATTAGATAAGTTTCGAAATGCCTAAGATAATGGCTATCCAATGATAATTTTGCTGTCCGGAATGTTTGCTTGTTGGATCCTCAAGCGAACCCGAACTTCGGGTAGGTGAATTTCTGCGGAAGCCATCCAACAGGTAAAACAGAAACTTAGTTGAGGTTTTCATATTGCTTGGAGCGAGGTCATGGATACATTCTCATTCGTGAGCTATGGGTGTTGTGTTTCACTAAACATGAATATTATGAAAATATGCAGCAGCAAACTTCTTCCATAATATGGCAAATAGCTTTCATACTTTATGTTGCCTATGTATGGTGAATCCGTGAGCCGGTGATGTAGCATCATTACTGATAGTATATAGGCATGCCTGAAAAGCATACGTAATGATGAACTTTCTTGATCGATTTTTGGCTACTAGCAACGGTAAATATGCTAACAAAACCATTATTTATGATATGTGGACAATTGGTGGATTAATTAATCTTTTCGAAAAAATCAATGAGCAGATTAACAAAAGTAACGTGTGTTCTCAGTACATGTATGTTTCTGTACAGTTATACAGCCAACATTAGTGTTTGAATTTGGATATGTTAAGAGAATACATATATTGTCGTATAAACTTAACGAGCACGAATACTATACCAATGAGTTTTGACGAAATTTGCTGGCGGTATTTTAATGGGGGACAAAAAATATGTCAAAATGGATTATAACTTGCAACTGGTCGTGGGTGAAGATGTCCTTTCCAGGTATAAATTTGTTTTTGCTGATAAGTTTGCTTGGAAACTAATGATTTGGCAAGGAATCTGCAGTTGTGGCCTCAAACCAAGGTTTTCATCACAGCTCACACAATAAGGTCGAAGGTTTACATTAAAGAGTGTCTGAAAAAGCGGATTTTAGCCTTCATTCAGCAATACAATACCAACGTTATGTTTTGGCTGGATCTAGCCAGCAGCCACTACTCTAATGATGTACTAGAATGGTGTGCTGCAAATTGACGAAATGTTAATATCGTCACCAAAGAGATTAATCATCCGCATTGCCCTGAGTTCAGACCGATCGAAAAATATTGGGCAATTGTAAAGCAAAAACTTCGAGTTTTTTCATAGAACCTAACGTAAAAATCAACACTGAATATAATATAGAGCAGGTTTCGAAGAACCATCTGCTTCCTCATGCTTCAATGCTGTATGGGAATACACCATATTGTTTCCAACAGGACTCAGCTGCAGCTCACAAGGCAAAGAAGACACAAGCGTGGTGCGCGGATAATTTGCCCGATTTCATCACAACCCAAGAATGCCCTGCATCTTCACCGGATCTCAACCCACTTGAATATTTTGTTGGGAGTTATATGCTTCAACATATAAGCCCTATGAAAGGGATTACTTTAGATCGTTACAAGAAACATTTGGTTGATACTTGGGACCAAATTCCTCAGGAAATCGTGCTTGTCAACTGCGATGGGTTTACAAAGCGTTTGCGCAAAATTATCAAGGAAAAGGGCGAGAGGTTCGAATTGAATTAATATGGTTTATATCTATAACATGTATCTTTCAAATAAAAAATAAATGCTATGATTTGGTTGATTTGTTTTGCTGTAATCCCATTTTGTATTAGTGACACCTATTGTGAGACACCCTGTACATTGTACGATTTGTTTTAAATACACAAATGCTTCGTTAACGCCCATGTTGTATTGTTTACGATGCCAGATTCATAGATACACTGAAAATTGAATTTCGTTTATATTACGAAAGTAGTACTAAAAAATCTATTGGATGTTTTCTGCAACGAAACTGTTTTGCGTTTTTTAAGACGCTGCTTCCATATTCAATACTACACACGCAACTGCCATAAGTAAAAAGCATTTGTTGACACAGAAATAACTTATCGTTTGTTGAGCATGAGCAGATTGACCGCCCGAGGTTGCTACTCCGCTATTGCCAGATCAGCTGTTATTACACAGAGAACCAAAAAGCGATACTTGGGACTAGCATATGTCCTCAATCTGTAAAAACTGGTGATCCAAAACTAAGGCAATACCGGCCTACTTTATAGTTTCATTTGCAAGGTAAGAGACTTTGTCCAATGTTTGCGGCTACACGGAAACAAGAAATCTAGCGATCTTTAATCGATCATACCTAACGAAAATGGGGGGATTCAGTCACAATCTAAAGCCCGATTCAAAGTAAATCTGGTGAATGCGTCCAAATTTACTTTGAATCGGGCTTTAGATTGTGACTTAATCCCCCCATTTTCGTTAAGTATCATAAGTTAAGTGATCATAACTCAAGAATTAAACAACATACACGGTTGATCGAAACGTCATACAAAAGGGTATTTATTCAGCTTTCACGCGATACGATAGTTATTAAATTTCACCGTTTCGTACGAAATGTCGACCTTTACTTGTGCTCGATGTCATCATGATCAGCACAGTCACTGGTGACACTGTACCGGCGAACTTATTCCACTTTAAACGCATTTGTTGTGCATTTGTCACTTCTTTACCGCATCTTCAAAGTTCTCGCTTGAAAAGTGCCCAATATTTTTTGAACGGTCTGAACTCAGAGCAATTTGGAGGATTAATCTCTTTGACAGCGAAATTAACATTGTTTGCAGCATACCATTCTAGTACCTTCTTGGAGTAGCAGCAGCTGGCTAGATCAGGCACAAACATAACGTTGGTCTTCTGTTGCTGAATGAAGGGTGAAATCCGCTTCAAACACTTTTTTTTGTATCTTTATTAGAGTGGCTTTCAGCCTCCTGGGCTGATTTGCCACCGCTCCAAACACTCTTTAATGTAAACCTTCAACATCATTGTGTGAGATGTGATAAAAACCTTGGTTTTCAGGCCACAACTGCTGATTTCTTGCCATATCATTAGTTTCCGAGCAAACTTATCAGCAAAAACAAATTTATACTTAGAAGGGATATCCCCACGATCAGCAACCTGCTAAAATTTTCGTCCAGGGATTTGTTAATAATCCATTTTGACATATGTTTCGTCATTCATTAAAATACTGCCATCAAATTTCGTCAAAACTCGTTCGTATAGTAATCCTGCTCGCTTTTTGGCCACTAAATTTTGTTTCAGGGAGTGATTCGGATGTTTACTGGCACAAAAAGACTTATATCCTTCTCTTATAAGGATGTTTCGCAGGGTGGAAAAAATTGAATCGTATTTCTTTGCCAAATCACGTATGGAGACCAGTGCCTTGAATTATCATAAAATATCAATGAGAAGTGAAAATGATTTTATCCCAGTGTAATGATGATGTTTACTTTCCCGGTTTTCATGGTTACCACGGTCACTTCTATGCCAACTGAATTTTGTTTGCTGCAATGAATGAAGTAGGCTCTATGTGCGGGTCAAAAATCTGCTGTCCCTGTTGTTTTGATTATCAATCGGTAAGCATGAATTTCATTTGGTGAAATCTGAATATCATCTCTTGTGATGATTTTTTATTATTAAGTGATTTTGAATCCTAATCCAAACATGTAACAACCAGGGCCGTCATCATCATCCCAGAGGAATAGATGCTAGCAATGTTGTGCAAGAATACCCTGAACTGGGCTGCCCTTGCATTTTTCCTATCCCGACGGGTAATTGATATTCATTATGGTTGATTGAATTTCATTTCTGACATTTCGAATTTCGATTTGAAAATGAACTTGTTTACATAAATGAATATCAAAGCATTTTGAAAATTCAACGTTCATACTTCTGGTTACGTTTGTTGTCATGAGTTATCATTTGATTTTCGCATGGAACTTATAGGTAGTCATTGTTATGTTGCCTGAAAATCCACGCTTGTGAATCTAATGAGCATGACTTTTACCAAGACTGATGGAAACTCCTGGGTTGTCTTTCACGTACCGCTGTGATGCGCTGTGCTCTATCCAGACTCAGAGTGTCCTTGTAACGGTTGATTACAAGACACACCGTTGACTTTGGGGAAACACTTTTGCTATTTTTGAGGCAGACCACAAAGGGTTCCATGGTCCGTAATTTTGAGATGCGTCGATCAATCGAGAAAACTTTTTCAGCAATTTTTTCGTGAATGAAACATCCACAAATGCCTGTTAAACGTTTTTTTTTCAACCACCAGGAACGCGGTGGTGTATTAAACCGTGCGTCCAGATTTACTTTGAATCGAGCTTTAAATTAAGAAAAACATGATCGTCCTAGTAGTGTTTTACCTCCAAAGTTGATGAAAACAACACGTGAACGAAAATCATTAGAATTGTACTTAAAGAAGAATTAGGATTCAGAGCATACAAAAATGGGAAAGAAAACGGACATACGGAAAAAAAATAAAAAGAATAGGGTTATTAGATTTTGCGAACTCTTCCACGGTGATTCGTTGATTCATTATTCAGATGAGAACAAATTACAACAGTGTTACATTAAAGTCCAAATCCTCAGAATGATAGAATCTATGAAGCGTCGATCCAGGAAATTCCAAAATCACACATCCGTGATGGTTTGAGAAGCAATATCCTCGGAAGGTCGACTTCCTCTAATTTGAATACAAATGGGTGTGCCTATCACTACCTCAACAATGATTTGATGAAACATGCTTCAACAATTTTTTTAAGCCGAAAATAGGTTTTCCAACAGGATTCTGCCCCTTCATTTTCAACAAAAGTTACGCAAGCCAGATAAAAGTTGTGGACTTTATCCTTTAAAAATTGAGGTCGACCTCTTTGCAGACGTAAACCCAATGTTATTTGAAAGCAATGACGTCGCAGTATTGCTTCACTTACTTGGGCTAACACTGTAGAAGAAACTTACAAGTTTTCGGACGGCGGTGCATAGGTTTTTCTTGGACAACATAAATCATACACTTCAAAAATCGGATTTCTTGATGGTGTTGTTAAAGCCAGTTAAAATATTTTGCACTGCATTCTTTGACAGCTGTAGTAACAGCGCAGATGTGGTGTTTTCCCGCTGAAGTTGGTTTTGTGTGTATTCAAATAGTTTAAAATGTCCAGGATACGGATTTCGCTTGATGTCAGAAAATTGATGATTCGCTATTGAGAAACGGCCTTGATAAAAAGTATTTAGTTGCACTTGGGGCTGTGCAATACAATATGAAAGCCAAGGAATAGTGAAAAACTTATCCAGGCAAGGACGCCATAGTTTGACAACACACCGTGACGATGTCAGGACTGTTTAATTGGCTATGCAAAATCCGAAATTTTCATCGAGAAAGAGCTATGCTGAATCAATAATTTGAGTGTTGATGGACGTACTGTTCGTCGACGGTTCAACGACAGTAGATTAAAGAAGCGGCTGGAGTTGTCCTAAAAATACGCAGTTAGGGTAACGGGATGTAATGTTAGCCTAGCTCCTTCATTCGGCCTATGTAC
Organism: Aedes japonicus; assembly: GCA_034211315.2. Taxonomy (NCBI): domain Eukaryota; kingdom Metazoa; phylum Arthropoda; class Insecta; order Diptera; family Culicidae; genus Aedes; species Aedes japonicus. The sequence continues at coordinate 273,440 of JASCZW010005084.1, read as the reverse complement.
CAAATATGTTATTAATTTAGCGATAATCAACAAAATCATGTTGCTTTTAGGATGACCGATGTAATACAAAGTAATTGAGACAATATTAATAAACTTATAGTTGTTCACTTCCGCGTAATTTTCGATTTCTTGAACTTTTGGGGCATCATGATTTCACTGGTTATGCTGAACAGATAATCTACACGATCTTCAAGTGATCTAAATTTGGCTTAATTGAATCGATTAAGCTAGTAATGCAATCTGGATGTGCAGAAAATAGTTACACGTTACAAACTAACTGTTCACATAGCTAAAATAACAATGATTTTACAAAAAAATCGTAGACCCAATGTTGGGGCCATATTTTTTTGTATGTTCCCAATTTTGGCCTGTTGTACCAATAACGTAGTAAAAACGTTGATATTGATATATTTCAAGTGGAAATGCATGAATTTGTGGATGTTTATAATCAAGTGGCTCATCCTAGCACAAACCGAAGGAACAGAATCATTGTGTAATGAATTATAATGTTTTCATTATTTAATGGCTGATAAATCATATATAAACATCACTTAAGTGTTTCGAGGCAGTTTTACTTAAGTTTGATTTGTAAAATTGTGTGTTGGGTAGAGAGAATACAGCTGACAACGCTATGAATCAGAAAATCAGAAAAAAATCGTACATAGACAACATTTAATAACAAATCTATCGAATGAGACGAACTTACATCCATGATTAGACCCAATTTGGTGACTGTAGACCGACATTAAATCCATATCCCTCAAATGATTCTGACTTTATAAAAAGAGTTGTGTAACTTTTCGTGAAACATGCTACCAAATGTCTTATCAAACTTATCTTTGCAAATGTCTAACTAGTTGAATCTCGCTTCTAGCTTAAAAACTTTATGAGTTATAATAAAAAATGTGATCGATGGTTGCATAATAGGCTGAGTCAAGGGACACATACCCTATGTCGGTAGACTTCTGGAAACGGGTTTTATGGACGAACGAGAATAAGTTTGAGCTTTTCGGATAAAAACGGCGGCTTAGAGTTTAGAGAGCTTCTGGTGAAGCACACAAGAATCAATACATCCAGAAGACAATGAATAATATCATGATCTGGTATGTAAAAACATTGCTTCCCTCAAGACATCCAGTAGCAATAACCTAACAGATGGCGCCTCAGATTTGTTTTTATTGGTAAGGGAAAAATGTGTTGCCAGCCAAACTATCAGATTTGATGTAGCACTAAGTTTACTAGGCGGCGCTATTATGCAAGGTGATAAGATTGAAAATTTTACACAAAAAATATGAATTGTTTTGTACGAGCTTGAATGTCTGTCTGCGCCTCTGACATTTAAATTAGCTGATATATAGAAGGAAATAAAAAAATATTCTGTGATGATTTATTTTGTATAGCATTGTAATAATCGCCCCCAATTATTCGGTGTATTCATGAATCGATTTGCATTTTTCGATACAAACTTACTCGACTATTACTTCGCATCTTGATTGTCGATTATTTGAATTTATCGAACGCTTAACGGACATCCCTAGGAGCCAGATACGATACAGATAGTGGATCTGCTGATGGCACAGGAACTGAAAATCTACTGTCAGCAGATCTGTCGCTGGCGGGGTTGCTGGCTCAGGGAAATGAGTTAGCACGGGTGATAAAAGTGAGCGCACAGATAACAGCATTGATGCTGGCGCGAGTACCGACGTATGAAACGGAACCGATTTTTGTGCTGCAAGGAAATTGGTATTTTAAAGAGGCGTTGCTGTTGGCAGGAGGGCCGGCAAAGATACCAGTACCTATGTTGGCAGTGGCATTAGCGTTGGCGTTGATTGTGCTACAGGTTGGGTGAAGTTAAATCCTGTTTCGGATCCGGTCTAATGATTCCATCTATCTCTGGTTATTGCCGCGGTCAATTGCAGTATAAAACGTTGTCTTGGCAACGAAGAGTGGGCCAAGCTGGTGTTCATTTCGTAGGGCTAATTGCTGTCCGCGAGGTACAACATTGCTACTAGGTACAGCAGTATTGCGCTCATGCTGGTTGATAGTCACTGACGGCATCGATAAGGAATTTCCGGCCAATGAATTTGGCCCGCTAGGTTCCTCTCTATGTTCTGCACATTTGATTACCCGCCTTATTACATTTGGCGTTGTTGGTCTACTATTTTCATTCCGCGCACTGATACTTTCACCTCCTAAGTATATATGAGATTCATAGCTTGTATTTACTACCCTCACAAACCTTTGCTGGATAGTGCAGTTCTTTCATTGCTAATTGCTAATTCAACCTCGCAGATTGCGTTAATCTCTCAAGAGCTTGGGATACCTTGCAAACTACAGAGGTAATACTGCACAGAAAAGAATAAATAATTTTAATAAGCGTGTTAAATTTCCTCTCGTTTAATTCCAAGCCAATGGAGGCGTAAACATCGAAATTGTTTGCAATCTTTTATGCGCCATACAACAATGTTTGCAATCTTTTATACAACAGGCTAGATTCAGGCGTTATCTGGCTTGAATTTACATGAAATATCGCTATATTTTGCATTAGATAACGCAGAAAATTCAATGTTTCTTTTTATCTGTTTGGTAAGTCTTTGCGCATCTCTGGAATCGATGCTATGCTAAATAATTAATCTGCTGTCGGTTTTTTGTAGAATTGCTTCCGAAGTTTTACGGTAGAGCATGTCCGCAATACTCGATTTCTTTCAACGAATCAAACTAAGTTCAAACCGTTTAGATCAGGATTAATTATTAACAATTTGCATGCATTAGAAACTTTGGCTATGACTTACTTTAGGATAATGTTTAGCGGTATAATGATTAGCTGTAAGATATTAATTTTACGTAATTTTAAGCGAATCTAAACTATTTTGTATTCCTCCGCATTTTTTACGACGCCCAAATAACTTTATGGTAACGAAACTAGTCATTAAAAATAATTTGTTAATTGTTGTTCAGTTTATTATTATTCATGTAAAAACAAAGTCAATTCATGCGATTTTAAAATAAAAAAACAAATTCTCTTGCATTTGAGACATGATGTTAAGAAAAAAGTAAAAAAAAAAACTACTTCGTGTGTCCACCTTTGATTACATCGGCTTGGTATCGACTCAAAAAGCTTAGCAGTTGTTTCCGGGGTGATTTTGTCCCGTTCAGTTGGGATAATCTGCCGCAATTGCTGGATTCTCGTTGGTTTTTTCTCCTGGACCTTAATTTTCAAAATTGACCCAAGATGTTCAATCGGATTAGGGTCGGGAGACTGTGCTGGTCAATCCCTAACCTTGATACGCTTTTCTTTGATCCACTGCAAAACCAGCTTTGAGATGTGCTTCGGATCTCCGTCTTGTTAAAACGTATATCTGCGCCCCAACTTTAATGAACGTTTCTGTTTTCAGCAGTCCAGGTATCCAGGTGTAGTTTGAGAAAGGACGAAGGAATTCGATCCGGCCCGAGATTGTGAGACAATTTGAGTTTAGAGCAGGCCTTGATTATCATCTGTGCATCGATGTCGACTTGACCCAAAATTTGACCGGCAATTGGAACATAGCTGGCGGCAAGTCTAATGTGGTCATCGCTCAATGTCTCGTCGATGAAAACGCTAGAGAATTTATCGGAAAATAGCTGGAAAAAAACCCTGCAGGGTGAAAACCTTGTTGCCGTGCAGCGACATAGACGGCGGAAGGCCAACTTCGTGGCGTTGTTCGTTTAAAAATGTCCATAATTGGTTAGGACGTGACTTGGGCATTCTCTGTATTGCACGTCGATACTGGAGAAAGCAAAGTTTCTGGACTTTGTATTCGTGATCCATTCTAACATACTATAGTGACGACTAAGAAATAGTGAACGGTGCTTTGTGAATTTTTGGAGGGCAGTAATTTCAAAATCGTGTTCCAGCTTTGGGCGTAACGTGACCAGTAGAGGCGCATGGTGAAGAGTTAGTTTCACTAGAGGAGAGGGAGCTTCGGATACGAGTGGAGCGATGTCTTGGGCGTCCACGAAACAGAGGTCTAAGCTGCGGGTGTTCTGGATGCTGGCATGATTGATTTGAGAGAGAGTGGCTGAGCTGTAATTATTTAGAATGAACGAAGCATTGGAACGCATGACAGAATGCTTGGCATCGGGAAATAAAAACCCTCTGTCAGATAATTTCCATGAAATCCTAGGCAGATTAAAGTCGCCTATCACCATAACTTCGTCGGTTGCTTTGGCATTATCCAAAATTGCGAAAACCGATTGGCAATGGGTTGCAATCTGGTCAAGCTCGTCTATGCGGTCGGGCGGAATGTACAGTCTACAAAGGAATAATGTACGATCGTCCAGTTTGATCTACGTCCACACTTGTTCCAAACAAGTGCACAGGAACAAAAGCGTTCTCGAAAATGAAAACGGACCGTGAACTAGTTCACGTTTTCAGGATTTTTACCTAAAAACGTGATTTAGTTCATAATTACGTGATTCAGTTCACGGTGTATTTTTGCTTGTTCTCGAATTCATGACTGCAGTTCACGGATCCGGCACGGATTTTTTCCGTGTGCAAGAAGGGTTTTTAAGAGCCTTTGATTTCAATTGTGTACTAATAGCTACTAGGACGCCCCAGCTGTCGCTTTACGGCTATTATCGGCATTCCTGTCACATCGAAATACCTCTTAATCTTTGCCAAATACCTGACAAGAGAGTGTGCGTAAATCCAGCCAGATCTCCGTGAGGACGGTGCTGTCGTAGCACTGGTCCGAGGTAGCTATGCGGATATCGTCAACATCGCTGTCTGTATCCGCAATAATCCGAACACCTCAAAACATGAATAAAACATAAATTTCGCATTATGTTTCCGTCGTAGTTGTTTATTTCAGATTCATGGGATGTGTTTTAACAATTTGTGAAGACAAAACATAGTTATTCGGTATTTGCATAATATTTTCGAACTTTGCGCGGGCTACAAATGGTGAGTTGACAACTTGGCAGGAGGGTGCGACCGACCTCTGGTCCTCACAAGTTCCTACCTCACGCCTCCACGAGTCATATGATCACAAAAGACTGCCAGCTGAAACATGGAGACGCTGGTTGGCGTAGCCTGGGCAATGTTGTCAATCTGACAATAGCGAAGTGAGGGGGTGCGACCAGTAAATCATATCATAATTTTCCATTATCATATCTTTCAGGTCTACCAGGTCATCAGGTATTAAAAAATAATTTAACATTTAAAATTAATTTTTTTTTCTCATGGCAGTCATACATTGTCTAAATTTTCTGGTTCATAATGGATGGGGAAGTTTGTCTACAATTGCAACAAAACAGCAGTCGGCACAGATGTAATTTTCAGTTCATATTATAATATCCCTCGACTATATATTATCATAAAGAACATTGTTTATTCATAACCATTATCAATCTTCTTTATCACCATCATTATCATTTTTATCATTACTGGTGTTTTTGGGATTTATATTTTAACATTTTTTTTGTTTTTTTTTCAATAATTTCTCCTAATAGGTTATATATACTTTTAATTATTATGTCTTATATGTCCAATTATCATTATGATTTAGAAGTATCTAGTTGAACAAAAGAAGCTGCGACGGAATCTATGGTAGGCTTTTGCACTTATTACCTAATGTATTTTTCAATTCCGGTTTGCAAAGGAACCTTTTTCCAAATCTGAGCTGTTTGTCATTCGGATAGTGTCTGATGTGTCTGTATCATAACTCACAATATCATTATATTTGATGAAATTGTTTTATTGATTTTACTTCTTAGATGATTTAAAAATTTCTTGTTGTTTTTTGTTGTTGTTGTTTGTTGTTTTTCCATTTGTCTTTAACTCCCTTACACAGGAGCAATAATTATATGGCCAGCAAAAATAAAAGCGTATTGCTGTTATAAAATCAACATCAAGCAGCAAATAGTGACCATGGCAACAGTAAATTAAAATGTATATATGTTATTTTTGTATAATTTAACGAACTTTTTCAGGATACCTCAAATCAAGATTTTGGGAAATTGCTGCTATCGCTGAAAACAAACAAAAACGTGCATAAGCGTGAAACCACAGAACTCTACACTTTAACACTTTATAACATTTCTTACATTTCAGGATCCACCAAAGGGAGATCATAAATAATAGATACCGAGTTATTACAGTATTTTTCATTTACATAAATACATATACTATTATATAAATATTTCATGGGAATGGGAGGGACCATCAGGGCACCCGATTGAAACACTCTGGATGGGGAGAGTGGAAATGCCAACTCCCCATTGTTAACAGTTTGTGAATAGAGGGCGGGCTCTTCTCCCCGCCCATTGGGGCATCCTCATGTTAGATAGCTTGCTCTTTTGACCAATTGTCCAATCTTGTTGTTGGAAGGAGATTCTTTATATCCCTGTGGATACGTATAAGTGATGTTGCCTATCGATCTACCCAACCCCTTTTTGGCCCTTCATACAATGGCATGATTAGGATAATCAGTGGTTATTAAAGCTTGATCAAGTCTAACAGCGAGGAGAGCTCACTGCTGTCGGACTTAGTTTCCGTGCTACAATGGGTGGTAGTACATATCATACATCACATCATCACAATATTTTCGAACTTTGCGCTTAACTCCGTCCATTAGGGTTTGTACAGACTCTTTCGAAATCGTAGAAGCCGTCTTTGTCCAAATTTGCTGGAAGTGTTTGATGTCTTTGATTCCTTGCTTCTTTCCAGAAAGCTTCCGCTGCATTAGAGCCCAATATCTCTCGATTGGTCGTAGCTTTGGGTAATTTGGCGGGTTTGAGGTTTTTGGTACAATGTTCACTTGATTTGCTTGGTACCACTCCATCACAGTTTTAGCATAGTGGCATGATGCCAAATCGGGCCAGAACAAAGTTTTTTCTTTGTGACTTTTGATGACGGGTAGCAATCGCTTCTGCAGACACTCTTGCTGATAGATCTCCTTATTGATTGTGCCTGTAGTGACGAAAGATTTACTCTTTTTGCCACACGTGCAAATTGCTTGCCACACAAGGTATTTTTTGGGAAATTTCGATGCCTTCTTCGTTCTGAAATGCTCAGCTGTAGCATTTCTGGCCAAAGCAGAATAAAAAGCCAGCCATGGAAGCTGCTTGAAATCCTCCAGGACATAAGTTTCATCGTCCATGAAACAGGATCAGCTTGTCCAATGTTTTTGTCACTTCTCGGTTTCCTCTCCACCGTCAAACTCCACCTGGGTTCCGAAAATGATTTGAGCACATTGTGCACAGTGGATTTAGGCAAATCCAATGGTTTTGCAAGGTCCCGTATTGACAAGTAAGGATTTGCCGTACGCCCGTACAAAATTCGCTCGCGCACTTTCATCGCCATCTTGAATACTAAACATGAAAGGTAAACATAAATCATAGTCTTTTTCATCATAGACTGTCAGCTATACCACAGTGAAATTTTTCATTCCTACGTGCAATATTTCAAAAGTTACAATGATTTGAAGGTGTCCGTATTAATGTGGATACAGATTTTACCACAGACAATCTGGTAGTAAATGGCGATCTCGTGATGGCGGTAGGGAACATGGATGTTTGAGTGTGATGGTGCAATTGAGGCAGCCGAAGTACCGATAACACGCGATAACAAGCAGGTTGGAAGCCTTCCGGTGTGCATCTGGCCTCAGGGCCGAGTCGACTATGCTAAGCGGTGGCTGGAATTGGCGCGACTGGGGCAGAGGAACCGAGGGCTTCCAAAGTGCTTTCCACGATGCGTCTTGGATGTAATGTGCGCAGATTCGTCTCTAAATTGGGTAACTCTTCATACAAGCTGGATGTTGGACCATATTCAGGAAGCGTAAAGCTAGAATAACACGCGTACTTGCCTGAAGTAACCCCTGCTACGACCACACGGTCGGCGCGCCTCACCTGTTAGATTATAATACCTTGGTGTTATACCACTTTGCGGCAGGCATGTCAGTGCAATCGGTTCTCGGTTCTTTCAAATGTCATTCGATCAAAGAAACAAAGAAAGGAAACATTGTAAGCAAAAAATTAGGATTTACGTAACTTTCTGTATTAAAACTAGTTTAGAAGCTTAAAACTATAGTAATATAGTGCACTTTTTCTACAGTTAATAGTGGCAATTAAGGTAATGATGAATGTCTTACAGATTAGTGAATTATACCTATAACTTAAATTTACTTACGCTAACCTATAATCTAGCTTAAAGACTACGTGTTCTTTATCATTATCGAACGATCGACCTTTCCGGCTAGAACTTATCATCAGCTAAAGGTACATAGTAGAGAACTGAAACGAAAAAAGATCAAGCATTAATGATAATACTTACAGAATACAGAATACATACATACAGAACATAGAAGGAAGGAGAGATACAAACAGCAAGAAAACTAAACGTAAGTCTTGAAATATTCACTAAGCTTATAACTTACCTTTCACACTATTGTCTGCTAATTGCAGGAAGTTTTTAATAGTTGCCAATTAAAAACCCGGAAAACCAAACTTGCTTTCTCCTTCTTGTTGGTCTATCGCCAACAACCCCCTCCGGAACCCCGATCTCAGTACCTGGTGGTGGAAATACTGGGAACGGAACTGACGATCGATTTTTGAAATTGGTACAACTTAGACGAGGGTAGAGGGGCTTCCAAAGAGCCTTGTTGCGAGCATTCCGGTATTGAAAAAGGTGACATTAGCTGAGCATCGGGCAAGGTTGATCCGTAGCTGAGACGTTCACAAGAGAAGCTGGTTGATTCTGTGGACTTTACGATGCTGGTCGCGTTTTTAGTTTTATCGTTCTCCAATGGCCGGAAGAAATCATTTTCATCATTGGCCAAGAATCGCAGGACAATGCTTCCTTCTCCGAATTTGTGTCTACACCCACCTTAAATGAGACGAAATTCAAAGTGGACAAATCTGTCCGTTTTGGAACAAGTTTTACCACCTTCGGTTTATCGTCGACGGTCAGATAAAGGCATTCACAAACCAAGAGTGAAATATCCTATTCAGTTGTAGTCGCATAAAAAGCAGACAGATGTATCTAGACAAAATCACGGCTGATCTGGTTGACCATTTTAATAGTGCTACAGGCCAACTTAGTCCCGCAACTCGGTTTTGTTACTGCAGTCGGCATCAGATGATCGCCATTCTCACTTCTACGTCGCTTAGGCGAAATAACCGACGCATTTATTGGCCACGCATGAAATCTTGAGCCACTAGAGTTGAGCTGGAACGGTGTTAGAGGCTTCGAATCAACCTTTGAAGCGAGGGTAGTGACCATATCGTATCGACCATATATATATATATATATATATATATATATATATATATATATATATATATATATATATATATATATATATATATATATATATATATATATATATATATATATATATATATATATATATATATATATCATTCACTGCTGCATATGAGACGTTTCTGACCATCCTTACCGTCCATCGTTCCTACCATCGCTCTTGTATTCAACCGTTCGCTGTAAGATAGGACGTGGCAACGTCCCTCTGTTGTTCCGATCCATTAATCTGGCAATTGCATTTCAGTGACCGATTTTAGAGGCATTCACAACCATACAAGTTATGAAAATGCCTAACAAAGATGTTTTAGTGACTACGACGGGAGATGAACTAGCCCGAGGCAGAAAATCTCGATAAGCAAGAAACAAAGAAAAAGTGCTGCTTGAGCCAGGTTTTTGAAAAGCTAGTGCACAATGCATTGTACAACGCAGCTTCTTCGATTATCTCCGAGAGTCAACAGGCTTCGCGAACTACAACTAACCTAACGTGCTACGTCACCGCAATATCTCACGAAGTAGAATGCAGACGACAAGTAAATTCGTTGTCGTAAGTTGATCATGCGAAGGCATTCTATACTATACATCATATCCTAGTTGTCTACAAAATGTAGAACATGGGATTTTCCGCACATGGGATGGGTTTACGGAGTGGCTATGGTAGTATTCGTCGAACCGTTCCGCAAACGTGGTGTTGACTGCACGATATCGATCGTTCAATATTAAGTCCAGCGTACCTCAGGGCAGTGTCCTTGGGTACTGATTTGTATGAACAGGTTAAGTCCATCTGCGATCTGAGAGTTACAATCGACGCAAAGGTCCAGATAAGCGAACACGTGGGGATTACAGCCACCAAAGCATTTCCGAAACTAGGCTTCATCTGTCGACATGCGTCGAACACGGTTTGTTAGTGCGCAGTTTCCTGGAGTATGCTTCCTCTGTTTTGTGACCGCCCTACCCAACCCTATCCCGCCACGCCAACGCAGGACATCTCGCTTGAGTAACGAAGAATACACTCAGTAGCAAAAAGGCCGAGCAAAATTTTGCTTCCAAAAAACGCCATGTTAAACGCTTTTTTTGCACCGTTATTTCAGCATGGTCAATATCGGGTGAAAAAGGAAATACTCAAGTTGGTGCGTCAACTTTGACGCCAGCTGTAGCCAAAACCACTTGATGGAAACAGTTCAAATTTTGTCCACCATATTTCCTATATATGTTTCGGCTTTGGCGAAATTTAAAATATGTTATCTAAATTCTTCACAGAAATACGGATTTTTGAAATTTGGAGGTCCATAAACGATGGGAGGTCACATATGTTATTCAAATTTATAAATCTTATCAACATAAAAATTTGGCCACATAAGTTCTGTACACTGGTTATAGTGTTGTAGAATTTTCAGCCAAAAATATTGAATATTGACAAAGTTACAGGTTGAATATAACATTTTTAGGAAGCAAAATTTTGCTCGGCTTTTCTTTTGCTACTGAGTGTATCATCTTCATGAATCTTAAGAGCTTGACGTTTCAGCGCTTTCCATGACGTTCCATGGGCATTTAAATATATTACAAATTAAGGATTCACTGATGGAAACAACAAAGTGGTTTTTGAGCCGGTGAAGGGCTTAATATATTCAAATATAATATTGGACAGTTCCTGTGTTATTGGAAGTTCCAATTATGTTTTTCTAATCGAATTTTAGAAACACTTGAGATCGATGAACCACAGACATCAAACCATCTGAAAAAGGCTGAATTCCTTATATTTAAGGTAATATAAGGCAAGTTAATTTAATGATGATCCGAGAAAATTCACTAATCACAGAGTGGTGAATCTCCCAAAATGTATGAATCATCTGTCTTTACAAGACAGAATTGAAAAGAATATCGTCATCAAAAAAAAAAATATATATATATATATATATATATATATATATATATATATATATATATATATATATATATATATATATATATATATATATATATCTTTTCGTATTGGTTTAATTATTTCCTCAAAGGTCACAATTATTCTAGTGCGTATTGTATGATTCACGGAATTAACTAAAGCTGTCAGTGCGTTTGTTTTGTTGTCAATGTTGTTGTTTTATTCGTTGCTCCCGTAAGACATGATTTCTTAGACAGTACGGTGAAAACAAGATTTCAAGGGTTTTATGTGGCTGAATTTCAGGACTAAAAAGCGTGAACACGACACCCACAGGTATAGTTAACATATTTGTGAAGATTAAATTTGGTATAATGATGATTTTTCTGTGATTTTTTAGCGAAATACTCAATTTATAGAATGTGGAAAGAAAACGCTTCCGTCGCAATTTATGAACCAACTACTATGTTCGTCGTATCGGATGTCAGAGAAATGGTAATAGATATGCCTTCATTACTTTTTCTACCGAAAAATAAAACCCACAAAAGGATGCACACAATACGATGCGGGGGCATTGGAGCGTGCTGTTATTTTGGCTGAAAAACAAGAACAAGTGATTAGTTGATATTCGGGGGCGGCCATAAGAGCCAGCATAGAGTTAGCTGAGTTTTGCACAAAGAATCGTATCATTCTCATTTCCTTATACACGGAAAAAATCCGTTGCCGGATACATGAATAAAAATTCATGAAATCATAAAATGTGTCACTTCATGACATTATGACTATGGTTCATGATATCATGACGAAAACCACAATTATCATGAATAATAACAACTGCTCGCTAGAAAATGAGTCATGATCGCCACAAGCGTTATTATAAATCAATTCCCGTTTTGATGAATCCAACTCGGAATAAAATATCATACCGCTGAGTCATGGAATCATGCCCCTCATTCACTAAACTATTTTTATAACTAAAATTCCAAAAATCATGAACCAATACAAACGTATCCATGAATTTGATTCATGGTCGCTCTATAAGCGTAACGCAAAGCTGTCAACCTGTCAAAAATTTTCATCAATTCAATCGAAGCATGCCTACCGGTCGGCGGTAATTTTCAGGTAAGGTTTAAAAATCCTAACAAATGCTCGAAAAAACTAACTTGTGCTTAATTATAGTGTGAAAACATCAAGAGCACAGCTTTCCGCGTAGTCGCAGCAGCAACGGTACACAGCAGCAGCCGCAGCAACAGTAAAAGAAGCAGCAACATAACCTAGCGGTAAGTTTTTTTTTCATCTTGATTTTTATTCGATTAGGGTGAAATTAAAACGTTTTTATTCAAAAATCACATGAAACTATAAGCTATTTGTGTCAAATAATGTTTAGGTTTGATTTTTTTGTTTTTAAATAGTTTGGAAATAGTTTAGAAGCCTTCTGTTAAAAAGACTCAAGACAGCTTCATACTGGAAGTGGAGGTAAGTTAGAAAATCTTTGTAAATCGACAGCTTTGAAGACTATTCACTATATTAAAGTTCGGAAGTCTGACTTTCGAATTCCATACTTACTTCCGCACTTTTATCACATATTTTCTGTTTATATCGGAGTGAAATCAATCAATTGATGTTTCAATGTTTCTGAGAATGAGATGCATATGGGAGCATCAGATGAAAAATAGAACAGTTCCCCTATATTGACTAATCTAGCGTGATAGCTTTGGTGTGTGAATAAAAAAGCAGGCAAGTTTTAATTTCGCTTTATGCATTGTTTTTCTAACGAAATAGAAGATTACTACTACAACCTTTATTTCAATTTATTATAGTCAACACCACCCGCCATGAGTAACTCTGGACTAGTATGTTTCCTTCGCAATCGGAGATTCCCTCAAGCAAAAGTGTTGATGGCACATTTGTCAAGTGTCACTTCTCACCATCTGAACCAACACAGTCATTTCAAATGCGTCTAAGAAAACTGTGGCAGAAAATATACAAACAGTAGATGTTTTGTACGCCATCTAAGAAAGGAACACCCTCAAATTGAACCGGAAGATTGGAGATCTAAGAGGCTACATATTGCACCAGTAGATAACAGGTAATAGATAACTTCAACCATTTCAGTTTGGACACTCCCAGCAAAATCAAATTGAAGTGCCCAAATAAAAGTGGTTTTTAAGAGTGTCCAAATTACGCTGTTTACCCTAATTTCACAAAAAAAATATGATAAAGAAAGGATAATTTTTATTTATTTTGTTTTGTTTGAGCGTTGCTGATGCTTCAGACCACAGGAATGAATCTAATTCCGAGCAGTTATCAACACCACGAAATTGTGATACCATAGTTGATGATGAGAATCAACACGAGGACTTATGGCAGGATATGTGAAGGCATCTTGATGAAGATCTAATAACATCAATTCAGAAAACTGGAACAGCATTCACCATATTTCTGCACAGCTTGCCTAATCATAATCGTGCAATGGTGTTTGAAGTTATCGCTTCATTGAAAAATATGTTTTTGGAACCATTGATGACGATTGCTTGTGAAGTGATTGTAATGAAGTGATAACATTTGTCTGCCATACATATAAGGCCTGTGTGTTCGATGAACACCTGGATGCATATGTAGTTGATCCGCATAACTATGAAATCGGTAAATGCGGTATTGAAGTAATCACTCATTCTCCGTCTCATCTACATCACCTACCAGATGGCCGGAAAGCGATTCGCTTTCGAAATTAACGGTGGAACAAATAATTTTTTTTAATTTACCCAAGAAACAAAACAGTTTTTTTATTGCTTTATTAACGAGACTTCTCGTAAACAAAATAGGGTTAAAACTGTGATTACGATTGTCACAAACAAATGTTTTTAAAGTTCAACAATCTTGTGCTATTTTGTTGTTGAGTTTATATTTGTATGGTTACTTTCTTTTTTTTTCATGTAGACTGCGGGTGACGTCGAAGTGAAGATCAACCAGCGATTGGAGTTTCTTCGGACAAAATTTGAAAATGTCCAAATGCAGCCGCAAATAATCACGGTAGGACCCGCGACCCGATAAATCCATTATCGTGGTTTTCGGCGGCTCCGAGTACAAAGCAGAAAACATACTGCAATCCATATGTATGTGCATGCACGTAACGTACGTGTTGAACCTGCAGTATCCGGCGTGTACGGCCACTGTGGCTGTTTCTACAAACCTATATGTTTAAAATACCAGCGTCGATCGTGGAGCTGCCGAAGAACACACGTGATTTGCTGAAAGCTATCGGTTGTTAATCCTCATTTCCTTTGTTGTCATGCCATTTCCGTAATATACTTAAATTGAATCGAAATCAAAAACTGAAATAAAAAAATGCTTTTACTTATCAAACTCCTGAAAAAATCCGTTTTTTCTCATATTCATAAGTATGTTTCATGTTACCATGAACTCGCTTCATGGTACCTATATGGAATCATGAATAATGTTCATGTTTTCATGTTTTTTTTTCGTAGTTCCAAACGAAATGCTTCATGATATCATGAACCAAACTGTCCGTTTTCGTCACTAAAATTGGAATCATAAATGACAGGTGCCAATAATCATGAATAGTAGTGCATGTTTTCATGAATTTAATTTATGGTTACTAATCAGATGCTTCATGATTTCATGAATCAAGTTGCCACTTTCAGCATCAAAAATCAAAAACATAACGCCATAGTGGCGTTACGTTGGATCATAGTAAGCTGATTCATGATTTCATGACTTTTATTCATGGTGTATATTCATAACATGAAAAAATACGTTTTGCATGATATCATGAACCATTTTGCTAGTTTCGAGCACTGATTTTTTCCCGTGTACCCATCCTCAAAATACTGCCACCTGGTGAGTGTGAGCTTTTCAGTGGAATACCTATTACTAGAAAATGAGATGAAAGATTAGTAATTTAAATATAATTCCAAATATTGCTTTATTGCTTATCTTGACAGATACGCGTATTCCCTCTACAATAAGCAATAAAGGCAGTTGTTCAAAATGGAAATAACCACTTTTTCTTCTCATTTCCTAGTCATCCTCGCCTTCCATAGTTTCGAATCACTAGGTTTTTAAGGAAAGCGATCTGCAGTTTACATCTTTTATAAATTGGCTAATAATCATGGCCTTACCCTTTCCTCTAAAAAATCACAACTTTTACACCTTAGTTACAATAGAGAAAAAAAAGATGAACAAACCACCCCATATCACTCTGAATCATTGCTAGAATGGAAAATATGAAGAGAAAGTGTTGAAAATTCCGTCAGTGTACGGTAGGTTGCAAATTCAATAGAAGTATTGAAAATTGAGCGAAAGGGCATGGGAAAAGCAGTACTCGAACTAAGGACGTCACCCCTTGCCTAACATCCCACTGCGGGGTAGGTCGAGGCACGGACGAATCCGCAACCTCAACAGGCAAAAGTAACGAAACAAACAGGGACAGTTTGGAGTATTCATCTCCTTGGGTACGAATTTGACTCCGTTTGCTTTGTTCTAGACTACCGTGTCCTTTGCGTAATGCCCGGATGCCAAATTCGGCCAAAACAGTACTGAATAATTATGTTTTCGGATCATGGGGAGCAGGTGCCCCTCCAAGCATTCCAACATCAGTTGTCACCGTATCGGTTGTTACAAACGGATTTGACAGCATTGCACGCTCAAAAATTGTTTGCCAAACATTTTTCGGTTAAAAATTTACACATTGCCATCGTCAATAGTTTGACCAGCACGGACCGTGTAGAGTTGGTCACCCGGAGACGTCTTATAATAAACTTTTACGAATGATTCATCACCCATGCCGCATATTCGCTTGTTTTTCTCTTAGTCCATTTTGTGTATTTGCACGGTTGACGATACTCTTCAAAGTTTCCATGTTTTTGGCCACATCTAGAACGGAAGTACGCTTTATACGAGGGAAAGCTTGCGTGATTTCCGGTCCAGGTTCTGGTTCACAGGGTCCGGTTTACGTCCAATTTTTTTCTTGTACTGAAACTCAATAAAGCTATGTCCATTTAGAATCCGGAATAATAAAATCATCTGTATCTCGGTAACGGATTGACCTACAAATAAGTTTAATTCATCAAAACAAAGGAAAAAAATATCAATATAAATCATTTCTCTTCGTTTCTAATGAAAATTCGCATTTTCTGCTTTATTCCTCCCATCAAACGCTGCACACCTTCGCAGTTAACTTCCTTGGCATATTTGTTCCACATTTTGATCTTAGTCGCGTCCCGAGTCGTTTTTTCCATTTTTCTTAAGCTTCCGCTTCTCTCGATCTCTCGATGGGCAGGCACTGGGTGCAGTTGGGTGGATTTATGTTTTTATCGATGCAATCTACGTTATTATCACGATACCACTTGATGACTTCCCGGCTGTAGTGGCAACTCGCCAAAACTTCACGGGACCTTCATGGGCTTTAATGAAAGGTAGTACGCGGTTTTTGAGGCATTCTTCCTTGTACAGGTTTTTGTCCATCGTCTTATTCGTCACGAACACTTTGGTCTTTGCTCCGTTTTCATCGTCGATACTTCCAAATCGCGTAACGAACTACTCAGAGGTTCACACCTTCCCTCTTAGCCAACTGACTCAGCGACATTTCTGGGGCAATCTTTCGCATTTTCATGAAAAGTAAATGCACCGGCACTTGAGACACATAGAGTTATAGATTGAAAAGTAAACTATGATGCACAGTCATAATAAGCTGTTCAAACGTCATCTGCAAGCAACAGTGGTACATCAAAATCGTGCTTAGACATTTTGGAACACCCTTTATTCGTTAAGTCTAGATTGTGAGAAGAGTGATAACCTTATTTCATTCCCTAACCAACCAAGACATTCCTCAAATAGCTGAATTTACCAGATCCAAAAAAAGACTCTGGAACATGGCATTGGCCTCTTACTTCTCCATCTTGTTAATGCCGGCGATCCCCCTTACATAATACAGGCTCACTACTATAAACTTTTAGTAAAATGATAAAAATCCCATGCACCAGCACATCTATTTAAATGGCATATGGCATCATATTCGACTCCACAATCCCCCGTATCAATTCTTCCCTACCATTACATTGCTCCATTTTCAGTGCCGAAGCTTTTTCCCTAATGAAAGCATGTCTCCTCATTCCAGCCCCGATTTGACTGTCACTCCGTTATCTTCACTGACTCGGAAAGGTGTTACAGGAAATGAATTCCTCATTCTTGAAGCTTCCCTGGCTTCAGTTGACCGTGGGTCTGGTATTAACCCATGGGATCGTTTTCTGCTGGTTGCCAGGCCATTCAGGCATCAGTGGCAACAAAGAAGCGGATTGGTTGGCTGGTATTGGCCGTGAGCTGAGCCCAGAGGATGTTCCCAATCCATCCCAAAACACTGTGAAATGGATCATGGAAAGGACTCGGTGATGTTGGAACCTCTCATGGTTCTACAACAGATAGCCTGCCTTGAGGATATTGAAAAAATCCACCCTTCCCTGTCCTGATAACAATATTAAGGAGTGTATCGAATATAAGCTATCCACATACATTTGCGTTGTACGCATGTATTTGTGATGGTTTTTTATGCTCTGAACACTGCATGCTGTGCGTTTGACTGTCAGCTTTCTTTTGTTTACTTGTTTGTGCGGTTCAAATTCTGCGTTTTCAAAATGTCGCGTATTGAAAAGGAAGTGAAAATTAAGGTTCTGGACACATGGCTAAGTGAGAAGGGTATTACTATGCGAAAATTGGCGAAGCGGTTTGGAATTCATCATGCGAGTGTTAAAACCATCATTAATAAGTTTGGGGAACACTATTCTTTGGATGAGCTACCAGGAAGAGGCAGAAACCCCGGTTCGTCCAACCAGAAACTGGAGCAGAAAGTGGTATCTCTAATCATGAAGAACAAATCAATGTCAATACGTGATTTGGCCAAAAAAGCAGGAACGAGTGTCGGAATGATCCAGCGTATCAAGAGGCGAAACCACCTGAAGACCTACAAGAAGCAGAAAATCTCGAAACAAAGTGCAGAACAGAAGAAGCGAGCAGCAACAAGGGCCCGGAAATTGTATTCGCGTCTTTTGCAGCGTCCGGATGCATGCGTTTTGATAGACGATGAGACCTATGTAAAGGAGAACTCAAAAACCCTTCCAGGGCCACAATACTATACTGCTGTCGTTGGGGAGGATGTGAGTGATGCGGACAGGTCGATTCAAGTGGAGAAATTCGGTCGAAAGGTACTGGTATGGCAAGCAATATGTTCCTGTGGTTTGAAGTCAACCATTTTTTACACTACCGGAACTATAAATGCGGAAATCTATCGATCTGAGTGTCTTCAGAAGAGATTGTTGCCTTTATATAAGAAGCATAGTACACCTTCACTGTTTTGGCCGGATTAAGCGTCGGCTCACTATGCCAAAACCACTCTCAATTGGCTTGCGGAAAAGGGTATAGATTTCGTTGAGAAAAATATCAATCCACTAAATTACCCTCAGCTTCGACCCATCGAACGTTACTGGACAATCGTGAAGAGGGTCTTCAAGAAGACTGGTAAGGCAGCTGGAAACATGCAGGAGTTCACAAAAATTTGGGCTCAAGCGTCCAAAAAATGCGATGCAACACTTGTCCGGAACTTGATGAAGAGCATTCGATCCAAAGTTCGAAAATTCGTGAAGGAATAACTTAAATTTTTATCCGGTCTTCATTATGTTCAAGTTTAGTCTCGTACAATAAAGGATCAATTTTTTGTATGAATAAAATATCGGTTTTCAACATAATTTGAAAGAAAGTTCGTGGATAGCTTATTTTCGATACACTTCTTACACAGAGAACTATGCAAATCTGAAAATAGTTCAGTTGTTATTTAATATGAGACTTTTGGCAATTTTTATTACTTATTTAATATGATGCTTATATCTACTACAGAGTTTAACTTTTAGGAAGAAATAAGTTGTGAGAAACTGTGAGAATTAGTGAAATGCCTAAATATTGTGAAACCAACCACTTATTGGGCCCAAGGGCCTTCAACGCGATGTAGGAAATAAAATCATGTGGTTAACCAACTTGACAAAGTACAATTTACTATTTCCCCTCTACCCATAGCAAAGTTCATTGAAATTTCACAAAACCTTATTCTTAAAATATATACTTACTTAAGGTATACGCACAGCAAAATCTATCCATAGAAAAACTCGCAGTATAACAATATGTCTATTTATTTCTAAATCTGGAAAAATCATCGTAATAAAGGGCTAATTTATAACTCATGTACATCAAAATAATATTATTTGAACTTGTTATATTCGTATGCTCTTACCTTACGTTTGATATCATCCATTAAGTTCTGCACAGTTACCTTTTTGGAAGCATTTTCCCACATTTTAGCATAATCTTTCTCATAATTTGCCTATCGATTTCCGAAGGTTGCCCAATATCTTTCAATTGGACGAAGTTCTTGGGTGTGCGGAGGATTACAGTCCTCTGGTACAATGTTGACTCCTGAGCCGCTTTAGCAAAATGGTAAGACGCCAAATCAATCCATAACAACGCAGAACTCGTGTGTTTTTGGATGAATGGTAGTAGCCGTCTTTGCAGACACTCCTTGACGCAAACTTGTTGGTTAATCGTATTTGTATTTACGAAGATTTTGCTCTTCAAACCAGAACTAGAAATAGCCTGCTAAACCATGTACTTTTTGAAGAACTTCGATTATTTTTTGGCCTTGAAATGATCGTCAAGCTTGCCACGTTGTAAATTCGAGACCAGGAAGCTGCTTGAAGTCTCTTTTGGGGTTTGTTTCATCATCCACAACCACGCAATCAAATTTTGTCAGCATTTTGTCGCTCTTGTTTTCGAACTGGTTTTCTGCTTCTCGTTTGTAAAGCTTGCTTCAGATAGAATTGGAACAAAAACAATTGCCTGTATTTCAGTTATTTATTATTGAATTCAAGATCTTTTTTTATACAAATGTAGCGTTTTCTTCATACTTTTAAGAAAAAATACGGATAAAATTATTCGTCACGGTTTCAAAGGAATTCTCGAATTTTTCCTGTAACTCGGCTCATTAGACGGCGCACACCTTCTTCGTCCATCGTTTTAGCTATCTTATTCCACCAGGTCTTCATCTGATTGATGTCTTTGACAACCTTTCCCTTTGACTTGAGTCTCCTCTTCATGATTGCCCAGTATTTCTTAATAGGGCGGAACTGGGGGCAGTTGGGTGGGTTAAGGTTTTTCGGAACAACCTGGACCCCTTTCTCTGCATACCATTCTTGAACGACTTTGTTGTAATGAAAGCTTGCCAAATCTGGCCAAAACATTACGGGATGGTCGTGGGATCGAATGAACGGCAAAAATCGTTTTTGGAGACACTCTTTTTGGTATAGTTCCGACGTCATTGTCTTATTTGTAACGAAAACTTTCGCTTTTTGCCACAGCTGCAAATGCCCTGCCAAATCATGAATTTTCGAGCAAATTTGTCGGCAAACACAAATTTAAATTTGGCTGGAACATCCCCCCGAGCCGTTGCCAAGTAAAATTTTTGACCTAGGATTTGCCCGAAGTCAGCCTTGACATAGGTTTCATCGTCCATCAGAAGACACCCGTCGAACTTGGTCAGCACCTGGTCGTATAGCTTCCGAGATTTTGGCCACACTATTCTGTTTTATGGTCCGATTTGGCTGTTTGCTAGCTCGATACGACTTGATTCCTTCCCGTAGTCGAGTTCTCCTCACGGTACTATGGGCAGCACCGAATTTTCTGGTCAAATCACGGTCCGACAGATTGGGATTCCTCTTAATCGTCTTCAAAATTTTACCACGCAGTTTCCGGTCGACAGTTCTACTCCGGCGATTGGCTTGAGGCTTTCGTCGTCAATGTTTCCTTATACCGTTTGATAACGCGCCATACGGTATTTCTGGGCAATTTCAGCTGTTTAGCTAGCCTAGATGCAGACCACAATGGATTTTCCAAATAACTGTGCACAATTTTTTCCCTTCTTTCGGCTTCCATGTTGATTGTTTACAAAGTACAGTCGATTTGCGGAATGTCAAAAATACATACGTGAAGCTGACAAAATTCCCGACACGTGGGCGCCAAGAACTTCCAAATCCGTCCACCAGGAGCGCCACAATATGAGCAAAAGTTTGTTCCAATTCTAAATGAAGCAAGCCTTAAGCGGCCAAAACGATTACGTACTTACTTATAACTTACCATAACATACTGTATCCTTCACTTTCTTCACTTTCTGAACGAACGATTACGATGTTATGACCTTTTTAGCCACATCTTGGATGGAAAGGTTCGGTCAGCCGAAGCACTGCATCCCGCTGAGATTCGAAGTTGTCGTTCCGCTTGCCGTCAGATGCTGGGACCGTATTTTGGATCTCGAAACGAACGACTTTCTGTACGAACGCTTGTGAGAAAAAGTTCTACGTTTCGAGATCCAAAACACGGCCCCTGGTTTCCGATCGAGTGTCAACCAATCCTGGAGGCGTTTCAAAACTCTACTTACTGATGAACGAGAGCCTCTGAGTGATTTTGCTATGTTATGATGCGACATAGACGGATTTTCCACACTTTTGTGCACATTTTTTTGACGCACTTGTTGTTCTTACGACTCCATTTTCAATACAATGCTTTTGTGACAGCAAATTGCATGTCAAACGTTCACAGAAACAATGACATCGCGTTACCGGTTACATCATATTGACAAATAAAAAAGATGTGGCTAATAAAACATTGCTAGGCTGGCGTCGGTGGTGTAGTGGTAAGCGTGACTACTACTTGGCACCCCAGTGGATCTGGGTTCAATCCCAGTCGACGTCGGTGGTTTTGTTGAGGCGAAAAAATCTGGTCACGTAATCCTTCGGAAGGGAAGTAAAGCCGTTGGTCCCGGTTCATAGTCATGAGTCGATAGGTAGGGTCCAGGTGGTAGAGTCGTCTTCCTGGCGTCAGTGATTGTCACCATGTGAGGAAATAGGCCGACGGAAAATAAATAAACCACTACGGAAGAAGAAACTGTCGAAATTCGCCAAAAATTCCTTGTCTGGCAAGCGATCTGCGGATGTGGCAAAATGAGTCAGCCCTTCATCACCTCTGGGACCGTCAACGGACAAATCTACAACGACGAATGCCTCCAAAAACGACTTCTGCCCTTCTTGAGATCTCACGATGGCCCGACACTGTTTTGGCCGGATTTGGCATCTTGCCACTATGCCCGGCCCGTCTTAGACTGGCACAAAGATAATAATGTAGTTTTTGTACCAAAATACTTCGCCGGAACTTCGCCTAATTGAAAAATGTTGGGCAATCATGAAGGCAAAGCTCGTTAAAACTCCAAAACTGATAGAAAATGAACTTGAACTAAAGAAAGTGTGGTTAAAAGTAAGTCAGCAAGTCTCATTGCCCAAAATTTGATGAAAGGGGTCAAGGCAAAGGTGCGGGCATTTGGTTTGGGAGAAGAGGTTCAATAAACCAATGATGTCAAAACTTATTTTTGACTTTTTGAGTGTTTCGCACGGAGAATATATAACATAACAATTAATGTATGTAAAACCATAAATGGTGGTAACCATTAATTATACTGGTGGGGACCAGTATCGCACCGCTTCACGGTGTTTCTCTCCGAGGTCTCTACGTTGGAGACGACGAGAAAAACTTTAGTGATCGTCAGTCGGTGCGAATCAAAACAAACCCAAAAAAGGAGAGAGTTCCTCTCCCATGTGCGTATCAGTAAACAGAGTGCACACAATAGATCGCTAGAATAACTATACAAGCCACAGTGGTACATGAGCGTCTTCCAACCGGACATTTTTGCCTGTTGAAGTGGCGGACATAGTCCGTGCTTCGACCTACCCCGCAGTGGGATGTTAGGCAAAAATGTCGTTGGTTCGAGTACCACTGTACTCGAACCATTTCACTAAATTTTCATAAAACATCTGTTAAATTTCGAGGCCTGCCGCACACTAGCGGAACTATCAAAACTTTCTCTTCATATCTTTCAATTCTAGCCAAAAACATTGTTGTTCACTCTCGCTGCCTCATGGTGATGAGCGAACATCTCCTTCTACATCAAAATCTTTACTCCTCGCACGGAGAATATATAACATAACAATTAATGTAAGAATAACTATGTTTTGTCTTCAGGAATTGTGACGAAACATCCCATGAATCTGAAATAAACAACTACGACGGAAATATAATGCGAAATTTATGTTTTATTCATGTTTTGAGGTGTCCGGATTATTGCGGATACAGACCTTATGTCTGATGGTTATTGGTTGAATAACAACATACTGAACAGGCGGTTAAGATCAGTTACCATACAATCAATGTTATTGTTCACGAACAAAATTTGCGCTAGACACATTTTTTTAGTTCTTTTCATACTATAAGATGAAACACAGTTCATCACTACTAGTACCATTTTTGTTTTAAAATTTGTCTTTTTCGATTGTTACAAACGTGTTTCATGTCCTGCACCTGCATCCGATGAACTGCCTGATTAATTGGAATTGAATTGGTCCCTACCACTCGATGGTTCTTTATCTCCGGCGTCAGAAGTGAATATCCGTTCCAATGTATCCAGTGTCGTTTTCGTCGTCAACGATGCTGTTGTCATGTTGGGTCAGTAGAATTGCACAATTAATTGCTGCGTCAGGAGTGCGCATCCGTTCTATCACGCTCGGTATCGTCGTCCTCGTCTATTCTGTCGTCAGCTGTGTGGTTGTTGTTCTGGGCCAGGAGAGCGACCTACGTTCTGCTTTCAACTCGATGATTGTAATATTATAAGCAGGTTGTTGCTGCTACAAGCTTTGATATTGAATCTGCATCCAGTTCATAGGTTGATCATAGGTGGAGCATGCCTTTGTACAGAACTGCCATCTTCTTTGATTGAACTTTCCCGCTAATACAAAGAGTTGGGTGGGTAAATTCGTGTATATTTTCAAATCCTTCGATGTTTTTTGATAAGATATTTGAAAATGGTTGTCACGTACAAAACCACACACAATATAACGGAATAAAGGGTGTCCACGATGAAATTGCCACACTATGAAATTGCTCTAACTTTTTAACCGTTGGGTAGGATTTAGTTCATAGTGCATTATTTACATCCTGCAAGTTTTAAAGTCCTGTGATCAAAACTCGCGGAAATGGAGTCGAAAGAACAGCTCGTGCGTGATAGAATCTTGCGCATTCATCACGAGAACAAGGATCTCTCGCATCGTTCCATCGCTAAAACTTTGGGAATCGCGAATTCCACGGTGTCGCGAGTGATTAAGCGGTTCGAGGAACGGTTGACCGCCGATCGGAAGCCCAGAAGTGAAGGAAAAAGTATTCCGTACAACACCAAAAATCACATCCGCGTAGTTGGGGCCTTCATCCGAAATCCGAACGCCTCCGTTCGGGATGTGGCTAAAAAGCTGCACCTAAGCCGAAGTTTTGTCCAGAAGGCCAAAACTAAGGCAGGGCTTCGAACGTTCAAGGTACAAAAGGCCCCTAATCGCGACGAGAAGCAGAACAAGTCCGCCAAAACCCGTGCCAGGAAGTTGTACCTCAACATGCTGACGAAAGTTGAATGCTGCATCATGGACGACGAAACATATGTGAAGGCCGACTTCAAACAGGTCCCCGGCAACCTGTTTTTCACGGCCAAGGATAAGTTCAGCGTTCCGGAGCATGTCCGCACTCAGAAGATGTCCAAATTTGCGAAGAAATTCCTGGTTTGGCAAGCCATCTGCACGTGCGGGAAGCGGAGTGCACCTTTCGCGACCCAGGACACGATGAACGAACAGGTGTACATAAAAGAGTGCCTCCAGAAGCGGCTGCTTCCTCTCCTGAAGGCCCACAACGTCCCAACAATCTTCTGGCCGGATTTGGCCTCATGCCACTATTCCAAGGACGTGCTGAAGTGGTATGCGGACAATAAGGTCAATTTCGTGCCGAAAATGTTCAACCCTCCCAACACTGCGGAGCTCCGCCCCATCGAGAAGTACTGGGCGATTATGAAGCAGCACCTTTTTAAACGACCTAAGGTAGTGAAGACAGTCGAGGAACTGAAGAAAGTATGGGTTTACATGCAAAAAACGGTTGATTCACAGGTTGTGCAGAATCTTATGGCCGGGGTTAAGGCCAAGGTGCGGGCATTTGCGTATGGACTGTAAATAAAATACGAGTAAAATGGTAAAATGAAGTTTAATAGTTATTTCTCAATCTCTGAAAATTTGATGGCAATCGGATGAAAACTCGAATTTTGCGAATCAATTTTGTGTGTGGCAATTTCATCGTGGACACCCTTCATCTTCCGGTTTTGTATCGAATCGAATAGCTTTATTTTTATTTTTGTATTTTTTTTATTATCAATGTTGTTTGGGACACTATATCATCAGTACAACAGATTTTAGGTATGATGATATAGTGTCCCAAACAACATTGATAATTAAAAATAAACAAAAAAAAAATTTTATCAAATGGACGACACTGATCTTGGTCGACCTGCAAGACCGTACTCTACAGTAGCGTGCTTGCCACCGCGTGGATAGTCACCCGTACTAGCATTTCTTTAGGTCCGTTGGGGGAGCACTTAACGTCAACGTACGGTCTTCAAATTTAAGTATGTTTGTTTTCTAGTCAGGACGAACATTTCAAGAGGTGGAATTCTTGAATTAGCATTTTTTTTCAAAATAAGGAATGGCCTAATGTGCAGCCTACCAATAATTATTTAAGTCGCGGTAAACTTCAACATTCATTTTTAGGCAAAGAAAAGCTTCAGCATGCCTATTGCCTATCTATCATTATAAAAAAAAGTATTTTCTGCAATTCAAGAGTGAGATACAATTCAAGTTTGCTCAAGATGTTCCTAAGGAATCAGAAACCCTCAGAAGTTGAAGACTTGGGAAATTTAGAAGAGGTCTACCTTTGCCAGATCAACAGAAACCAATTGAAAGGAACCAGAACTCGGGACCACCTGTAAATCTTGGAGAAGCTTTGTGCAGTGGAGGTTGTCATAATCCAGCTGTAAATATTTCAAGAAACGTCCGAGAAGCTGAATGAGATTTCTACTTTGCTGCCTGACTATCGAAGACTGATCGATCGAAGATAACGTTGAACATTCCACAAGTATTGTGACACACATGGAGCAAGTTTTCAGAATAAGTGACCACGTCATGCAGCTGCTGGTTATGAAACGATTAAAAGGAAATGCACAACTTTGGTTTACGTCGTCATCGGAGTTGATGAACATGGATCAAGAAGAGTTTTTCTGTAACATGAAGATTGCGAATCTTAGAAAGTTTGAGCTGTTTAATGGAAAAACCTGTAGCTAGAAATGCTTTCACGGGTTTCGTAAACATGGATTTTGTACATAGAACAAATGTCTCGTATATTGTATGAAACATTCATAATGCTTTTTATCTGGTGAGATGCTATCATTACACCTTTTTGTAAAATGCACGAAATGAACTTCGTGATGACCAGCCAATCGCTGTTTCTCTTTTATACCGTACTTATGTATGATGGTGTTGCTGCTGGTATGGGCGGAAATAATTTATCCATCCCAAAATAAAAATCAAAGCGCTGTCGTGAGCTATAACTTTATGCTCATTTATCAAAATTGTTCTCACGAGTCAGAGTGGCCTAGTAAGATCAACCACGGATTTAGAAACAGCTCTTTCCAAATATTCAGGTTCGAACCTCATGTCTGAAACAATAAAAAAAAAAACGCTGGACAATTCCACGTGGTTGCGCTTTTTTTTGTCAATTACATTTTGAATCGATAAAGTTGATCTGTCAGTCCTTCATGCAACCACCAGAGAGACGTTTCTTTTTAATTTGTGACAAAATATTCGTAGCTCTTTGCATTGTTTCCGTACAATGTACGAATGTTCTTTCTATGTCAACAAAAGCTTGGTGCTTTTGACAGTTGCGCGTACAATAAATTACGAATGTATCTTCATAAAAACAACAAATCAGTTTCGTTGCTGAAAACAACGAATGGATTAATGAGTATTACTTTCGATTCTGTAATATAAACTAAAATAAACTTTCAGTGTATCAAAATGCGCGGTCTGACTCCGGAACAACGAAAAAGTATCGTGCACAAATAGTGCACTGTGAGCGGACTCTCCTTGAGGAAATTGGCCTTGGGATGCCTACAAGCGAAAACCAGCGACTTCCGTTCGGGATATTGCGAAAAAACTAGGGACCTGAAAAAATGATAATAACTACTCCATTTGCTATCACATGTTTGCAGACTGCTGTCATGCTGCACTTGTAGATGGACTTGTGCAAGCATTGTGATCCTGGAAATTCCATGGATGATCTGTTATTACATACCGTTCGATCCGCTGCTTCGTCTCTTTGCATTGCAATAATCTTTTAGGTAGTACAGCGATTTTGATTAATGAAATGAATTAAAATGCAGGAATATACTATAATACCATAACGTAAAAAATGCTAAAGAGTGTTCCGATCAAAATTTGGCCAAACAGTAATGTGTGTGAGTCGATCATAGTTTTTATTAATAAGTCAAATTTTTTTTTTTTCAAGTTCAGTTAATAGAGAATACAGGAGAAATATCCGCTAAGCTTGCTTTTTACCGAATGCGAACTGCCGGGTCTTTCGTTTAACACCTACCATAAGATTTTGTACAGTCTCCTTGTCCACTTTATTCGCCGCAGAACGCCAGTTGACCTTGAACTGCTTCTCGCTCACAACAGCTTTTTGAGTCTTCTTAAAGTTCCGCTTGACGATAGCCCAATATTGTTCGATTGGGCGGAGCACTGGAAGTTGGGAGGGTTCTTGTCCTTGGGCACCACTTGAACGTTGTTGGCAGCATACCACTCCATTGCATTTTTTCCGTGATGACAAGATGCCAAGTCGGGACAAAATAGAACGGAACAATTGTTCGCTTCAGGAAGGGCAGTAGACGTTTTTGTAGGCACTCGCTCAGATAAATTTCCTGGTTGACGGTTTCGGTCGCAATGTAAAAGTTTCCCCTCATTCTTCGCGAACTTTGATAGTTTAATGGGCTTGAAAATATCTGCCACCTTTCCCCGTCCGGTTGCCGTATAAAATTCCTGTCCAGGAAGCTGTTTGAAGTCTGCCTTGACCTAAGTTTCATCGTCCTGTATCACGCAATCAAACTTCGTCAGCATCGTCGTGTACAACTTTCGCGATCGTGCTTTTGCCGACGTGTTTTGTTTATCGTCGTAATTTGGAGTTTGCACCATTTTCGTGTAAGTCGACAGCCCAGCTCGACGGTTGAAGGCGCCACTCCCAGCTTCATTGAGACATCTCGGACTCTTTTTGTCGTCGCTGTGGCCTCCGGCTTTTGATTTCCCCCCGATCCAGCTTTGATTTAGTCACTTTAAACAATTTCGCTAACTTGGCGTGAGAGTTGTTTGGATTTTCGCCATGTACGAGCAAAATTTTGATGCGTTGTTTCTCTTCCTTCGACGACATTTTGATAACTGAAGTGCTAATCTCCAAATCAAAATAGAGGCATGATGCTACCCGCACACATCTCCAAACTGAGGGGTGTGCAAAATGTTTTAATGCACGATGAAAGGAAATGAGTCAAGTTTAAGTCGACCAAATTTTGATCGAAACACTCTTTGTTCAAAAAAGTAAGTAAGATGGAACTGACTCTTAGCGTCGGGTTTTTGCAAAGAATCCCTACTAAGCCATTGCGACAAGTCAAGCCGACCGATTAAGCACAAGGGTTTTATTGAGGACTGAATTATTGCCGTTTAAGATTGGACAGCTTTCGTTACACTTCCGATTTTGGTTTTCGTAATTGCACTCCATCACAGTAACCTTAGATGTAGTCCCATGTTAAAATCCCGGAACTTACAGACAGTATACTGAACATGTTTTTATGTTTTTTACTATTGTTCCAGGATCAGATGACTATGTTTAATTTTTTGGACACAATACTGGTATTTGTAGTACCATTTACGGTAATTGTAGTCCTTAATACCTTTACTGCATTAACCGTATGGAAATTTGCCGGCGTACGGCGAACGATGACGATGCCAAGAAGGTAAGCCGCTTACACGGAAGAACAATATATCCTCATTTTCGTATGCAAATCGATGTTTATTATTTATAATTGCCTACCGCTGCTTGTTTTCCGATATTCACGTATCCATCCAACGCTAAGTTATTTATGAGCTGCTCCACGCTAAAATCCAATTTTTCCCTTCTCAGTTTTGGAGGATTACGGGAGTCTCGGCGTCATCAGCATCAGCACCAGCTCAATTCATCCCCATCGAATCCACAGGTTCTGAATGGGAGCCTCGCTGCTCAGCAAGCTCATCACTGCAGTAAGTTGGTTCGCGGTTTATTTTACGACGTGATGGTGGCTTTTCGTTGATTGGAAGTGAATGATTGCGGTATTACATGCCTTTTGTATGCGTGTTTCCAGTGAATGGGGGAAAATTAGTGTGCGTAGGAGTAATGGAATTGATGCAATCAACAGCACGTTCAAATGTTTCTGCATTTGTTTTTCTTTTTGCAGGTAGAGGACGGGCAGCGAATTCACAGGTTAAGGTAACCAAAATGTTGCTGATAGTTTCCACCGTTTTTGTTTGTCTCAACCTACCGAGCTACGCATTAAGAGTGAAAATATTTCTTGGGGTAAGTCGAATACATCAGCAGTAGAAGAGTTATTTGTAGCCATCAGAGATCTGCAAAGTGTTTAAGAGGAAAGTCCTGCGGGGTTTTCTAGAATTGTGAAAGTTTATGTAAATCTACAAAATGTTTCTGGCTGATTCTATTACCCTTGTACCTATTTATCATCTAATTTAGCATCATCCAGATCACATGAATATTCAATTACAAACTCTTCAGCCACCATTCATCGGTGATGCCGATGATAATGTACACATTGGAAATGCCACGTTTCATTATCAAGTGTTTAATATATGATAATATGGGTACTCAAGATGTCTAGTAGCTACCGTTACATGCTCTGGTACTGTGCTGTTAAGTTTTAATCAGCGGAAAATAATATTTCCTAGGTTGCTTTAATATTCTGTTTGATCTGCATACGAGAACAACGATTCCCATGGAATTTTTTTTCCCTTTAGCTAATGTTTACATATACCAGTGTTTTTTATTGACATCCCTACATTGAACGCGTTTGATTACCAAATTTAAACACGTTTTTATTCACACCTTAACATTTACAGTATTCATCCGTGTCAAAGAAAATACCAGATACATGATTACTAATTTTGACATCTGTCCAGCAAATTTCAAATCAATAACATTATTTACCTTCTGCTAGTAGAAGTTGAAACATTCAGAAGTCACATTCTTTACCATTTGTTACGTGACATTGAATCGATAGAAATCATAGTATATTAAGCACGGAAAAAAGAAACCCATTCAATGGAGCATAAATAGAAATCGGTGGTGGAATCGTGGACTAGTTGGTGAGGTTATTATTAAGTATCTATTAAGATATTAAGATTGGAGATTTCGCGGTATTTTCTAGAGAGTGAAAAGATGTCTTTGTTTCTTGATATTGTAAACTTTCCCAACGATAAAACAGGCCCAACAATAGCAAAGAATAGTGGTAGATTTGCTCGGTAACCCTACAAGCTTCCCTTTCCTTTGATCTTTGGTTATGGTGAGGTAAAATTGCTTCAGACGTTTGTGGTAGAAGAAACCTTCCAAATGGTGGGAGAATCAGGAATGCTTTACATATTAATAGAGAGCAGGTTGACAGAGCAGTACAATGAGATTAGTTGGCGCAAGGCTTTGATTCCCGCCATTGTGGATATTTATTCTTCCTGTGCTTCCTGCGGCTTTCATTCGTTAAGAGAAGGGACAATGTTGAAGCTTACCTAGTGTAATAATTAACGTTAATAGAGCGGGTTAGAATGGAAAATGTGTGAACGAAGTGAATGAAGTAATATCAATTTACGTTGATACTGCCTTGAAACGTTAGATGTCAGACTTACCGTATTAGTTTCAATTTATCCTTATCAATCCTGTCAGGCTTCATCGCTCGCTGAGGGCAAATTATGATATTATGGTTCAGTAACAATCAAAAAGCTGACATTTTCTTTCGTCTTCGAGTGGTATGAGGCAATCTTCAACACCTAAAACCGTCAAGCAGGCCTTGACTAGGAGATGAGTTCAGCTTAGGATCGATTGTTTGTCACAGATGATCACAGTTTGTCATAAATGAGTATGAATTACTTATTAATGACAAATATAGAAGCAGGTAATTTAGTCTAGCATCTCATATACGACATTTTATCAATGAAGATTGGACTCGGAAAAATGTAACATTTGGTTTTGGATGTAACTTTTTATCGCGTGGGTAAAAATTAATGAAATTATGGGTAATACTAGTTTAGAGTTTTTATCGCGATCTGTCAAGTAGTTTTCAAGATATATTCGAAACAAGAAGAGCTACGCCAGCAAATCTTGGGCGCGGTGATCGATAATCCTGGTCAGTCGCACAGATGGATCGGCAAAGACTTGGAGTCCACCATTCTACCGTTGTTACGCGTTGTAAAGATGTTCCAGAAGATGGAAACCATCGAGTGGCTCGCTGGAAGCGGCCGAAAACGGAAAATGGAATACCCAGAGTAGGCGCGGAAGATAAGGCAGTACTTTAAGAATAACCCAAACCTTTCCACCCGATACGTGGCCAAAAAGGTCAATTCGTCGAAGTGGCTCGTCCAGCAGACCATGAAGAGGGCTGGACTACGCATTTTTAAGGTCGGGAAGGCGCCAATGCGGACTGACAAGCAAAACACGACGGCCAAATTGCGTGCGCGGAAGCTGTACCGTGAGTGGCTGGTCAAGCCAGACTGTCTCGTCATGGACGACGATATATACCAAACAAATCCCCCGGTCTCGATTTTTTTGTCGGTACGTCCCGCATGGAGTTTCCGGAGAAGTTCCGGAAGAGAAAGATGGACAAATTCGCGAAGAAGTACCTGTTGTGGAAGGCGATCTGTACCATAAACGGGCAGATTTATCGAGAGGAATGCTTGCAGAAGCGCTTGCCGTCCTTCCTCCGCTCTCACCGTCGTCCCACGCTGTTCTGACTGGATCTCGCTTCGTGCCATTATGCCAATTCTGTAATGGATTGGAACGAAACGAAGGGCGTTAATGTGGTCCCGAAGGAGGCGAACCCGCCAAATACACCAGAACTTCGTCCGATCGAAAAGTTTTGCATTCAGCATAGGGGAGAAAATTCAATAAATAAATTATGCCAAAACATAGCTTATATATAGTTATTTAATTCCTGAAAATTTGAGAAGTATCGGATTTAAAATGAATTTTTGGTGATAATTTTTGTGTGTCTCAGGTTTTCCGAGTTCAGTCTTTATAAAGCGTTTCTGGAAAGAAATTCTTCACACAAACGCAATAAGTTATACTACAATTATTTAATTATCCTCATACCATTTCTTCATCACTGTTGAGTAGTGGCAAGACGCCAAATCGAGCCAAAACAGTTAGTTTTTTTTTCTGGGCTTTGAACGACCTCAGTCCTCATCTCACTTTAGTGTCCTGCACAGTTGACTTACCTACATCCACTTTTCTGGAAACATCTCTGACCGACAAGTGGGGCTTCCTCTTGTATACTTTCATCAGTTGTTTTTCATCTTGTGTGTTGTTTGTTCCCTTTCACGACTGTGTAGTTAGCTTGTTCTGAACCATTTTGGCTTGTAAAAAAAAGGCTGATGACATTCGACACCGTTTTCTCCGTCACCCCGACCGAATTCGCGATGATTTTCTGGGATCGGTTAGGATTGTTTAACCACTTAGAGAAATATGATTTCGTAGTTCGTGTTATTGAGACGCTACATCAAAAACTTCACACACACACACACACACACACACACACACACACACACACACACACACACACACACACACACACACACACAAACGCGCGCGCGCGATGTGAAGGTTGACGAGCGCTTGTATTTTAACGCGCACGTCGACTACACCTGCGGAAGACGGTGAAAACGGTCAATGCGGTAGCAAACATTATGCCGAACGTGGACCAAGAAGCAGCAAGAGGCGACTTCTGGCGAGTGTCTCAACTTCAATTCTGAGGCATGGACCTCCTGTCTAGGTCGTGGCGCTGAAAGCTGATCATAATAGTGGGAAGCTGAACCGACTCATGCGAGTCGTGAGCGCCTACAGAACAATTTCGTCGGAGGCAGTACGCCTTATCGCTGGCATTATGCCCATATGCAACACCCTGGTCGAGGACGTCGAATGTTATCAGCGGAGGGATATCAGAAATGCGACGAGAATCGTCAGAACGGACTCGTTAGATAAGTGGCAGTAAAAGTTGAACAACAAGGTGAAAGGACGGTGGGCTCATCCCAAATGTGTCAGTCTGTGTGAATAGGAAGCATGGAGCGGAGAACTTCTATTTGACGCAGTTACTCTCCGGGCACGGCTACTTCCGAAAGTATCTGCATCGAGCGCGAACCTGGAGGAGACACCAGAGCACGTCGTCTTCGAATGCCCTAGGTTCGAAGAAGTACGCAGGGATATTCGTGGCGTGACAATCGACAATGTTGTCGAAGAGATGTGCCACGAAAAAGACACATGGACCGCTGTCGATAGGGCAGTAACAAGGATACTGTCCGAACTGCAGAGGAAATGGCGAAGTGACCAACGATCCAGCGTCACTGGTTAGAGCCACTGCAAGACTGATCGGTTTTGGTGGAATTCTTGCGTCGGGGACCTCCCTGTCGGAGTAGGCTAGATCGCCGCCGGAGAACTCTATGGCTTACCGTGTTCGTTTTCGGGAGAACTTCCACTGCCAGATCTGGGGGTACTCGAGTCGATTGCGTCGAGAGCTAAATGGCTCGACTAAAGTAGGTGGGAGATAAAAGGCTCAAGAATGGAGCAAATGGTGAGTAGAGCAGAGCTACGCCGATGCATAGTTAAAAAATAACAAGCGAGTGTCCCACGATGGTGACCGTGAAGAAGAGCACGTCATGAGGCTCGGTTACTCCACAACGGTACACGTCTTGATGCGAACACGAAATAGCATCCAGCAATAACTGAGAAAAAAAATGGAAGTGCATCAGCACAACCGCCCGCCGAAGTAGTCGCTTCACCGTGGTTCCGATGGGAAAAGGCAAACGGAGAATAAGGATTGTTTTTAGTGGTTAGGCTCGAAAGCTATTCCCATCACCGCTTTTGTGAGTCCCACACCGTTCCAAACACACCAGGCCAGGCACAATGCAAAACTAAAGATGATCGTAGATGGACTTTTTCCGACGCACAATCCAACGACGTGGCCACGTACACCGTACGGCAAGGAAGAGAGAAGTAATGTTGAGGGGATGCAAGTCTCGAAGGAGGAGCCCGTGACAGTGGCAAAAGGGCTTTTTTGAACAAGGCATCCGGACCGGATGGATCTCTTACGTGGCT
Organism: Aedes japonicus; assembly: GCA_034211315.2. Classification (NCBI taxonomy): domain Eukaryota; kingdom Metazoa; phylum Arthropoda; class Insecta; order Diptera; family Culicidae; genus Aedes; species Aedes japonicus. Next base: position 238,854 of record JASCZW010005084.1, on the reverse strand, counting down.
CTGAAAGTGGCCATTCAAGAATATCCGGACATGTTCAGGGATGTTGTACATTTCATTTCTCGGACAGGTGGTAAATACAGAAACTAGTGTTGTTGTTGAAGCCCGGAAAGTCTCCGGGGGATCCAGCATCGTATAGGCCAATACGCCTGTTCGATAGGCTCGGGAAACTCCTGGAGAGGATCATCCTCAACAGGCTGACGAAATTTACCGAGAGCGAGCACGGGTTATCGAGGATGCAATTCGGTTTCTGAAAAGGGAACTCTACGGTGGTTGCTATACGGATAGTCGTCGAGACAGCCGTAAAGGCGTCCAAACAAAAGCGGAAAAGCAATCGATGTTGCGCTGTTGTTACGATCGACGTTAAGAACGCCTTCAATAGTGCCAGTTGGGAGGCTATTGCCGAGTCGCTGCACAGCATCAGGGTTCCTGATTACCTGTGCAGAGTTCTGAAGAGTAACTTTCAGAACCGGGACTTCCGTGACGCGGAAATCGGTGAACATCACGGCGGAGTTCCGCAAGGTTCCAACCTTGGCCCAACACTTAGGCGTAATGATCGTAGGCTTTGCAGTTGGCATCGTATTACAAGTGAAAGGAAAAAATGGAAATGCTAGCGAGCGAGCAGGAATCGTCATTGAAGGGCTTGCCACAGCCTCGAAGCGTGATGACCCGTAACGCTGGTAGATTACCTTTTCATGGTACGTTACGGGGTATCAGATCTACCACCGAACCCTTGTCCGAATTAATTCAAACTAGGGAACATATATGTTTTTATAGTCAAAGGAACATTTCTTAGTCCTTATTACATTTTATGTCTTGTGAAACGCGACAATACTGGGATTAAGGAAAACATGGTTGGTCTTCATTCATGTGAATTCTCATTTTCTATTTGATGTTCTAAAGTTTGAATTGGTTAGGACTAGGGTTCTGATGCATGGTCAGTATCGGAGTCATTATTTGTTTTGTTTCCAATGAATCCGGGTTTGACTGATAAAGAGGCGCGCCTTTCCGGAGTGCTGTCACTCACAAAGGGTTTAAACAGCGGAAACTTTCAATAAAACTTGATTCATTGCCTACAAAACAAACTATGACAACTGTAACACCAGCGAATACTTCAATATTTATCAATAGTGATGAAGTAACTCGACATGCACTAAACACTAAACAAAGGATACGGGATATACTACAATATATCAAATTACTGTGTCGCAGTGGTTTATGTTCTGAACAGAGGAAAACAAACAATATTATAACAAGAGAGAGAGAGAAAGAGAGAGAGAGAGAGAGAATTAAATGTTTCTCGGAGTGTTATTCACTTCTTTGCAGCTTATGTTCAGTTAAGGATGGAGTGGAGTTCCACGACCGCCGTGCCACCCGATTTTGCTTACAAGGTCCTGCATGGACTTGCCAACAATGGCAATGTTCCTTTCCTTCTTCCGTGGCCCGAAGCGATAGGATTTGGAGCTGGCCGATGCCAACTCCACCCATCCTTGCCGAAGGCGTTGGTCTACCGTCTATCGCTGTGGGGACAGCCCGGGGTCCCACCCCGAACTTTTCACCATATCGCTTCCTACGTGCTTTTGCACACCACTGTTTGTCTTCTTCCTACTTCCAGATCACAATAAATGTTTCTTTATCTCACAGAGAAAAATTATCCGGTTGGTTTCCGACCACAAATATGCTGTTGCTTTCGATTTGGTTTGACTTCGATCAACTGGGTGACTTCGACCGCCTAGTCCGATATTTATTCAATTTAAAATTATCCTTCTCCAAGTGCCTGAATTTTTTAAGCTTTCAAACATATATATTCAGCATTTATTAGGGTATATAAATGCATTTTGTTTCAGGCATTCCTATATTTCCTTAGCTATAAAAAAATATTTTTAAAAGAATGCTCCTTATGGTACTTTTTACCAAACCCAACAAAAATCATATATTCAAGCAATAAAATGATTTTTAAAAAAATCGACAACCACATTTTCAAATTACTTAAACATTCGTCTCTCTAAGCTAATCGAAAAAATATAGATTTTGTATACATAAACAAATTAATGAATAAAAAAAATATTTTGACCGAAAATTAAGAGCAAACGAATAAACGCGACAACCTTCTCGAAGTGTTGCACTACCTTCCAATCTGTCAAAGGATTTGTTTTGTTTTGTTCGGTGTTGGAGAAAAGGTGTAAAACATTTATTTCGACAATTTAATGACATTGAGAAGTCCAAAATGCCGAGAAAATAAGTGAAAAAATTTGGTGGAAGAGATTATTTACAGTACAGTTCCGAATCGATGGATGCTGCGTTGGAGGCAGTACGAAAAAAACGATATTCACTGCGTGAAGCTGCTCGGACCTACAGCAGTACCAGTACCATATTTTCTTGATTTCCTATCCATATGGGACAGATATGCGATTCACGGCAGTGTTGGCGTCCTTACACCGGTGCAGTACCGAATTAAAAACGACATGAGTGAGGTATTTCTGTTTGTCTAATATTATGGTGAACTACTGAAAAATAGCAATGGATGTGTCGCTCATAAATTATGTCATGCTTTTAATGGAAGGGAGCTTTGGGAATTGTGATAATCTGTACACAAAATTTAAGGTCCATAAAAAACATGGCAAAGGGGGAGGGTGTCGAAAATGGTCCTTTTTTGCGTGACATAATTAATGAACGTTTCCTTTGGGGAATGCTCCACCCCTGTGCTATTCGGGAGACACCTGCATCAAACGGTTTGCATAAAAAATCTGGTGTTTTTTTTATTCATTTAAGCACTTCAAATGGATAAAATTGATTTTGATCGAAGTCACCTCATTATTGAAGATTGGCCGCGGGAATTTAACAATATGTTTAAAGTTCATCTAACATAATAAATTTTTAAAATTTCTGTGTAGTGTTATACTACAGATACCAGTACTGGTTTTAAAAATGTAAAACAAAATTTTAAAGATAATTATCATAGAAAATTTCAAGAAATAGTTTAAAAATTGATCGAAGTCACCCTGTTTTACGGTATTCCACTAAGAGGAAACAAGTCCGTTCAAATTCGATGAATGATACTTTATATGTTCATAGGTGGAAAGGAAAAATTAGAACTAACTGCGTAAAACAAAAACTAGTAGGTGCAGTTTCGCAACTAATTGCTGATTGGTTATAGGTTGTTTGTGGATGAAGCCGTTTGCCCGTGGCTTGCTCGGGGTTGGTAAAAATATAAAAACCATAGGAATCCTGAAAAAAATGGAATTGACTCTCAAAAGGTTGGAATCACCCCAAGTGAATTAGCACAGCATTGGAATTACGTGAATATCAAGGCAACTAGCGCACAAAAGCTTGAAATCATTTTAATATCAAACTTGTTAAATTTGGAGTTACATATGTTAATATATAAAGTCTTTCTTAAATCTCTTGAATACTAAATTATTTGGTCCTCAAGAATTTGGAATCAGCCCTAAATTGCTGAAAATACCTTGAATATAAAGTATGTATGCTGTTACTCCGACTCCATCTTCGAAACGATTGCACATCTGCTAGTGAAACTAACAAAGCGTAAACAAATACACATGGAACTAATTCCACCCAAAATTTCATTAGAAAATACCCAACGGGTAAAAAGTTACAGCCATTTAAAAGTGGTACAATTTGATTCCGTACAACCTTTATTCGATCAATCCATCCTTTATCTGCAATTCCAGATTTGCTGTAAAGTAGCATTTCAATGCTAGATTAATGCTTCTTGTTTAATAAGCATTTCGAATACGAAATAGTCTTAACAAAGCATTGTCCGAGCATTATAGTAAAACTAAACTGCTCTGGACTTTCCAGGTTGTGTTAAAAATGCAATATTTTAGTGACTTTTCTAGTGACAGAAAGCCAAACCATATTCTCCACTTTCCGGAACCCCTTCTCCTGTGAAATCTTCGCTTCTTTTGACTCAGGAGCCAAACGAACAAATAATTGTATTATTCATTAATAATAATTTCAACTTTGAAGCAGTTAAGTAAAATAGTGACATACTTGTGAATCAGTTCATCGAATAACAACCGACATTTTCTTAATTCTAACCCGATTTTTCTTCGTTACCATTACCTTTTCTGATCTCTGGTCGAGCAAGTGCAAGGTTTCCCACAAGATAACAGAATTTTCTTTTCTTTTTTCAGACCGAACATGACCATGTGGTTATGCTTGTACAGAACTGCTTTCATCTGTTTTTCATTACTAATTTCGGGATAAATTTCATCCTGTATTGCGTCAGCGGACAAAATTTTAGGTACGTCAAATATAGACCAGCGAAGGCCTTTCGAAAGTCGAAAGGCAAGTCGGCGGATGACGTTCTTCTAGTTATGCTAACATTAAATGAAGAATCACGTCACCGCGATGTCACCACTCTGGTGGCCTGGAGTCACTTCGACTTGCGGAATAAGCCTTCTATGTGTATTATGAACAATTGGTAACTCGTCGACTGTGGTCAATTGTTTTGGACTACAGCAATGACTTGGACCATTATTATTTCCTGCTCAGTTCATGTTTTCTTTCTCCACAGGAGAGCTGTCTTTGGCATGTTCCGAAAACACAGTATGAGACACACGAATCCAGAACAAGCATCTGGGACGCAAATAACAGGTAAGATTGAAGATTATGCATCATTGTATAAGTGAAAATTTGTATTTTATCGTATAAGTAGAGAAATTTGAAACCGACCAGGTTTGTTAATCGTATACTCTAACGTCTGTTTCGTTAACGTTTGCAATGCAATAACAACCCTGCTACCGACTCATCTGAATATTTCTAGACAAACGTTTTAAAAGGCACTTCTCTTCTTCGATCTAACGTGGAAAGTCATTCAATACTGAGCTCAATTGGCGACTTAACATAACTAGCTAGTGACGGATACTTCTGTCTTAAGTTTAAGATATGCATTATTTTTTAAGAAGACTAGTCGATAAAGTCTGATTAGTCCTTATTCTTGAACTGTATTGCATTGATTTATTTTCATAGAAATTCTATCATGTGTCTAACGAAACACAAAATACAAATCAATTTTCAATTATTTCCTATTTTGATTACAAACATCTTTAACAATCAGCATATCAAAAGAATAGAGTTAGTACAGGGTGCGGCAGAAAATAATGCGAAAATGTTCAAACTTGAGTTAATTCGTGTAGCTAGTGACTAATTTCTGTCGAAAGTGTATTTGTTTATATTTGCTTTCAAGTCTCTTCACCAGTTTGTTGTTCACCCAGAAGAAGCCGAAAGAGATTGCCAAGGTTGTAGGGTGTCATTTGGCAACAGTTTACCGCATAAAAAGTCCCTGCAGGATGGTCCTAAGCAGCGGAAGCCGACAAGCGGACGTTTGCACTTTGCACGCACGCCGAACGTGATCAAATCGGTCCGTGCAAAAATTGCTTGCAACCCGGTGCGTTCCATAAGAAAACTTGCAAAGGAAGCCAATTTTTCCGAGAAATCCATGCGGAGAATCATCAAAGAAGACCTGCATGCATCTTCTAGAGCCAGAGTGAAACGCCACTTGATTACGGACCGGGTCAAGGTACTACGAGTGACTCGTTCCAAGAGATTGCTTTCCTTGTTGAACAAGGAAAAAATGATAATCCTGTTCTCCTACGACAAGCTTTTCAGCATCGATACTGTGGCCAACAGCCGCACGGACCGGTTCATTTTACCGCAGAAAATGGAGAATGTTCCGGAAAAAGTGAAATTCAAATTTCAAACCAAACATCCGGCTGGTGTCATGATGATTGGCGATTTGAAAATGCCGCCTGTTCTCATTGATGCTGGAGTTAAAATCAATACCGAAGTGTATACGGTATTTTAAATGACCAAGTGCTTCCCTGAGTGAAGGATAACTTCTCCGAGGACCAAAACGTTTTCCTACAGCAGGATGGAGCGCCGTGTCACACGTCCAATCGAACCCAACAATGGTTGAACGATAACATGAAGTTTTGGCCGAAGGATTTGTGGCCCCCTAGCAGTCCAGATCTTAATCCGTTAGATTATTTGAACCACGAGCCTGCAAATCATCACACCCTAGTGTGAAAACCCTGAAGTCAACCATAACACGCACATGGCAGTCAATGTCGGAGGACTACCTCCGAAAATCATGATCTGGCCTCCAGCGTCGGCTCGAGGATGTTATTAATACAATTGAAGGACACATTGGATACATTTGTTTAAAAGGACTTTATAAAGATAACTGCTTTCGAAAATGTTGATATTATTGCTTGAATTAGTTGAAAATGGGATTTGAAAGAAATAGAACAAAATTTCGCATTTTTTCTGCCGCACCCTGTAGACTGGTTTTGGTCAGAGTTTCCTGTTGTGTCTTCCGTCAGAAAAACGTTGTATTATAATCAACCGCCGCAAGGTAATAATTGTCCATTGTATCTGTGAAACTGAGTGAAGCAGCAAAATTAAAGACTCTTTACCGACGACGTTCGCAACATAATCAACTCGGCGGAGCTGATCCAGACCTTCGATAATGACTATGTTCTGGATCCATCGATCCAACTTGAAGTTTAGCTCCAACATCTGGATAAATTATGGCGAAATTTTCAATCGATCCAAGATCAGATCGAAGACATAGATGAGCCAGAGGAGAACTTTTGTGAGGATAGGCGAGTTTTCCAGAATCAATGTTATGTGCTGAAGGCGTTCCTAATAAGTAAGGTTCCCTGGCACCTTCCCCGTTGCCACCATCAGCGGTTTGAAAACCCCTTCTACCATAGACGTTGCCGAAACTCAACCTATCAGAAATAAAAATGAAGGAGTTTTCTGGCAATTTCGACGAATGGGAATCGTTCAATGACCTTTCTGTTTTATGGATCGATTCTAATCAGCAAATCTTGCATGTTGAAGAGGTTTCTTCGACATGAACGCTTTGCCTGAAGAAGTACCTTTGCCACCTGATAAAGGGGAAGCACACACAAAATCGTATCCAATTGACTCAGCCAGTTCATGGGTTGTCTACCAAATTACTAGTGATCTTAGGAAACGATTCTCAGCTGTGACAGAACGAAAGTAAAATTTAATTAACTCCGTGTTGCCGTCTCTAAAGGGTGTCCCACATCAAATTGCATCACTACTATTCATTGGGTATTTTCTCTTGAAAACTTGGGTAGAAGTTGCTTAGCATGTTTTTTGTTGTATTTTTATTGCTGTCAGTTTTGCGAAAGTTGGAAAAAAATGGCGTCACCAAAAGCAACGTCGCAAATGGATTTTGAACAAGCGCCTGGACAATAGTCAACTCTCTCATCGGGACATCGCAAAACAACTCGCAGTCAACAGTGAGTTGTGTGATTAAGTGTTACTACGAAACTCTAAGCGTCAAACGGAAGAAGCAGTGTGGCCAGAATCGATGTCCTATTAGTGATCAACATCACGTGTTGCGAAAGCGATTAAGCGTAATCCCAATGCTTCGGCCAGGGATGTGGCTAAAAAGTTGAATCTGTACAAGTATTTTGTTCTGAAAGCCAAGGACCAGGAGGGACTGCATACTTACAAAAAGTAGAAGACTCCAGATATTGACGAACGGCAAAATACTGTGAAAGTCACGGGCCCGGAAATTGTACACCCAGATGCTGAAGAAGCCTTATTTCCTCATCATGGATGATGAGACTTACGTCAAGGCGGACTTCCAGCAGCTTCCGTGGTTACTGTTTTTCACCGCTCAGCACTAGTTTTATGGTCCGGAGGAAGTAAGGAATCAGAAATCTTCAAAGTTTGCCAAGAAATACATCATTTGACACGCGATCTGCACTTAAGGCAAACGGAGTGCGCCGTTCGTGACTACCGGGATTGTAAATGGGAAGATATAACTCAAGGAGTGCCTACAGAAGCGTCTGCTTTCGCTGTTGAAATAACACGAGTGCCCTACAATCTTCTGGTCTGATCTAGCTTCGTGTCACTATTCAAATGTTGGCCTGGAGTGGTACGAAACCAACGGTGTCACCTTTGTACCCAAGGACATTGCTTCTTCCAGGCAGCTTTTTTTTGGAAAAGACGGATATACTGTTTCCACGTTCGTTTGTAGCGTTCCACGTTCTGCCGGGTCCATTGCTGCAGAATTGCAGCTCGTACTGCGTTCTCTTCTATCAAAATTTCTCCAAACCGTTCGTCAAACCGCGTCGGCTACTTTAACAGTATTCCGGCAGTCCTGAAGAGCGGCTCTATCGAGTTCACCCATGTCCGGCAACGGTGCCTTGAGATGCTGCTTGTACGCAGTGGCGTTATTTGGTTGTTTCAGTTGCTTCAGGTCGATCCAAGGTGGCCGTTGATGACGGATATTTTAGGCGCAGTTCAACCATCACCAGATAGTGATCATAGTGGATGTTAGCGCCATGATAGGTTCTGCCTTCCATCAATGAGAACTGTTCTTAGAAGTGAGGAAATTAATTAATCGAAGGCCGTTGTCCTTCGTCAGCGGGTGAGCGCTGAACTTTCCAATTGTCAGTCTGAACTCAGGTCTCTTATGATGCGTGGCTTGCGCGGCGGTCGAGATTACGTTCGAGCTATACGTATCATGCGTTCTTGTTATAATCAATGCTTTCGGAGTGTGGTCTGTGCACGTTGATTATGCTAAAGTTGAAAAACCGACTCTTGATCCTTAACCTGAATAGTCAGTCGGCCACCGACTGATCACGCGCATATCACTCGTAACGATCAATGCTGGTCCCAGTTCAAGTGTGTTGTCGCATAATGGATACTTTCCAACACACCTCCTGAAGCGCTACGATGCCGAAACCACGGACCTTGAAAACATCGGAGAGTATGCGTGTGCTTCCGATGAAGTTGAAATATTTACAATTTCCCGTCCGTATTCCCTTGTTAACTTTCCCTTGTGTGGGATATTGATCACTCTATTATTAAGAACACCCCTGATGATTGAGAGTTCATTCAAGAGTCGCTCGTGTGCATCGCGTATTACCTATGTTCACTTCTGTGTTCAAACGATACTCTCATGAGACAGCCACCATCGGCTTTCTCCCTCTTAATTTCTCGCTCTTCGGGTGTCTCTACAGAAGTACTTGGATGCACACGAAGTAGACTCTGCCTCTTCACAGTAGAACTCTGGCTCTTCAAAGTAAGTAGTTCCCCGCGCACCCGATAATAGATGTCGGACGCCACATTTGGCAATCCTGCCAGCGATTTTATCAATTGTATATCGAAAGAAGAATATTGTGTTTGAGAGGAAGCAGTGATGTGCTATTTTTCTGTTTAATTCGATTTTTGTGAGAAGCAATTAGATCGTCGAAGCAATCATTTTTCAAATGTCGATTGGCTTGTCGGCCATCTTGAATAGTTGTGTTGATTATGAGAAGAACATAGTTTTATTTTCTTATTCTTGTGGATGTATTGAAAACCCTTTCTAATTCTTTTTTTGAGTCTGTTCGCTGAAGGAGAGTCTGAAAGTGTCAACCGCTCCTGTGCGCTGTGTCAGCCACTTTGTATCACTGGAATTGCGACAACCGCTTCAGTGCGCTGAGACAGCCACTTTAAATGCCATTTCCTTGTGCATCGGCACTTTAAAAAGCCAATTCCTTGTGCATCGGCAGCCTTGGGAATTCGTTATCAGCGCATTATATTAAAAGTTTCCATAGATCTTTTCCTTGCAAGACTATTGAGCAAAGTTTTTTATCTTTTCTTAGTAAATTTTGTAGAAATGTCGGTTGGAAGATACGTACGGGCTCCATCAGTGGATTCATTGAATCACTACGAAGAGCCAGATGGTGAGTATGTGGATGATATTGAAGAACTTGATGTCATAGATAAGAACGATCTTCCTGCGAAGGAAGAAGCGCGTGAGTCTGAGATTGGTTGGCACTATACAGAAGCGCCACCAACTTCCAGGACGGTGGGGAATTGTTCATACGTGGGTGCCCCATAGGATAATCCCCCACAATTTCCGAAAAACCTTCCTACCAGCAGGCTTCAGGAAGAGTGATATATTATTTTTTTTGCAAAAATTCGAGATCGCAGCGCATCGCATTCGAGAGCGCATCTCAACAGGCTGTTGAGGTGGCGGATTCGTCCGTGCCTTGACCTGCCCCGCAGTCGGATTTCACCCACGGAGAATACAAAACATAACAATTAGAGTGAATTAATAATCAGTGGTGGGGTTCAATAGGTAGGACACTTTTGAAATTGTTTTCTTAAAAAAATCACGATTTTTAACCAATCTAACGTGCTAGAAGAAAATAATTATTTCGGGAAAGAAAATAGCCCATTATTCTTCACTGCTGCATGTTAAAAACATAATAGATCATTATGACAATTGCTAAAAAGTATTTAAAAACAAAACTTTTAGCCTCCTGGGCTAGTTCGTCACCTAAACTCCAACCTTGGTTCAGTTCCCAACTCAAGTTTTCTGTTTTTCTCAGTCTCTTCGAGTGGAATGATGCATTTGTATTATAATACAGATAAATCTTCCTTTTGATACGTGGTGACGTTTGCACCATTGAGCAATCTCAAACTTTTAAAAAATCTCAAAAATTCTCTTAATTTAGGAGGAGGATGTTCCTGAGTTTCTAGAGCTATGTTTATCATTGATCTAGCTTCCATGGCATATGCTATTAATGTAGCCTGGATCCGTTTCTCCACAGGTACGGATCAATGTTTGTCTGACGTGTTAATAACAGGGCGTGGTAATCCAGCAGATTAAGGTCGGGACTGGATGGCGGCTGAATTTCCTTCGCCAATAACGGCACATGTTCCTGCAACCACTTCTGAGTGCGGTTCGAGGTGTGGCATGGAGCCCCATCTGGTTGATATACAACATTTGGCTTCTGTTGTTTGCTACTGTTTGATCCATGGAAGAATATACTTAGTAAAAACCCCGATGTAGACCTCAGTGTTAGCTCTGTGCCTTATGGAATGAACACCAGGTTAATTTTTTTTCAGGACACACGTTTATGCTCGTCGACGACGTCTTTTACCGGGAGAGAACTAAAATAGCGATCGATTCTGGAATTTGATAAGGGATAGACGGTAAACATACTCTCGTCGGTAGACAGGATTGCCGATTTTTTTTCGATTGAAGTTCAAAATTTTCTCACATCACTCGACTTGTAGCTCCCGGATGCGATTGGTAATCATGTGAGTGTTTCCGTGCCCTCGACTTCGACCCACAATCTTCCTTTTCGATCTTTCGTGCCGTAAAGTAGATAACCCCATGTTCCTTCACCATTTTTCTCATTGAACTCACTGGATTCGTCCAAATCTTCCTTTTGATGGCAGCGATAATTCTCTGAATCCGACCTGTGACCACCATTCTTTTCTCGTTCTAAAATTCTTTTCACGGTCCACCGGGAGACTCCCACGGCGATTGGAATATCTTTTTACGACATTTTGTGGGACAAATCACGACTACGCTGCAACTTCGTTATGGTGTTACTGTCAAACAGAGGAAATCGGTTTCTTTTTCTCGCAGCCTACTATGATATGAATTAAGCTTACGTGAATGTAAAGAAAACCAAGGCATTGTACGCAAAGGTGAAGCGGGAACCTTATTCGTACGATGGTGCAAACTTTATCACGCATACGGTTTATGAATGGTAGCTCTGCCTTATAGTGATTCTAGAGTTTAGTAGATACACACAAAATAATGATAAATTTTAACGAACGCGTAAACAAAGCAAGCATAAACAACGAATTCGCTTGCAATTTTTTTAACAATAGACTAGATTCAGACGTTATCTGCCCTAAAATTAAGAGAAATATCCCGTGAACTTATGCCAAATCTAGCATTCCATTTATGTGCTTTAAATAACGCCTGTGTATGTGAAAGAAGCCTTTTGTTGCAGTAAACACTTTTACTAAATTTATCTTTTCTCTGTCATCCGCAGATTTCATCCTCCGAAGTGGTTCCAAGATGCGACGCAGTACCGCCACCAATCACGATACAGACTGTCCATGGCAGGATGTACCCGAATATCAAGTTACAAATTTTGTGAATTGAACGATAAGCTAAGATCCTGAAAATTGATTTTAATGTCAACCATGAGCAACGTTTGTAGTATTAGCAAAGTGTTCTGCTAAACAAGTAAATGAAAATGTATGTTAAATGGATGTGTGTGGCATTGTTTGCTAGAAGATGAAGACTGTCACTCGTTAGGTGTAACTGAATTAGCTAATAAGGTTTAGTTCCAGAGTTCTTGACTCCTTGGTATGTTATTAAATTGATGCCTAGCATTTGTAGAGAAGATAAAGGTATAAGGAGCGTAAAGAGCATACGAGGCGATATGAACACCATCAATTTCACCAAAGCTATGCAGTTTTGCATACCTTCGTTGCAATTTGTGTTTATAAATCTAAATATATAGGAAAATATGGATGGCGGCATGTTCTTCAGCTTTTTTATGGCTTTGGCAATCAGCTGCTGCTCCGTTTTGATAAGCAAAATCATTGGAATAGACGCTCCGTTGGAGGTTCACTTTGGACGACGTTTGGAAGATTGTTTATCTTCCGCTGGTCCATCTCCATCTGTGATCTCTTCGAAAAATGGGTCGATGCCATGTCGGGTCAGAAGATCGCATCCTCTTTCACAGGCTACTTCTGGATGAAGGCGGCAAGCTCCAGCAGGCACTTTGATTTGTGTATCTTCCCATTCACCGAATGCTCCGAAGCAAAGAACAGCGGCATGGAATCGCTGATCGTCAGCCACAGAAGGAACTTCTTCATAAAATTGGTGTGGGAGATATGTTCAACGTCAACGCTTACCTCCTTGATGGATACCAGGCGTTGCGTCCAGCGTTGAGTAGGTCTCGTTATCCATTATGACCACGACGTGGCACTTTGCCGGAAAGATGTTTTTCACTAGCGTCGTCGGTCAAAACAACCCATTCACTGACCGGAAAGTTTTGGAGCTGACGTCAAGCGTATAGCGGAGGACAACGACGATGGCGCTGGAGAGGAGATCGAAGATACCGATGAGGATGATAGCAGCGAAGAAGAAAAAGACAGTGAGTACGATTAAGTCGATCTTCCAGATCAGCGCGTTACTGTCACAATGAAGGAAAACGTTAAAACGGATGAGCAGGAAGGTGGTCGAAAAAGTGGCCCAAGAGGCGACAGTAGGTCGGTCCGACAAAGGCCCAGTTGGCTGCGAGGAAGGGGTTGACTTGTGAACTTCTCAAATTCTAAGGAAAATCGCAGTGGCTATTGTTCTACGCAGCCTACAAAACCTCAAACGATGCTTGCGGTTACATGAGGCAAGGAAATCTGATAAGGTTGTAAGAAGCGCTCGAAAATGAGCTAGTGTCGGGCCAATCACTACACCCGACATCGATCCCAAGGGTCATCGAGAAGCTTCAGCAATATTACGGTCGCTCGGAGCAGCTGCTAGTAAGCCTGCTGAACAATGGTGTCGACACTGAGAAAATGATCATCAACGTAGTGTTTGTGAATGAAGGCCGCCGACGCTTCGGGATATTGTGAGGTAAATACTTTGATATTAAGATTTTTCACAAACTGGACTGAACAGGGGAGCAAGTGGACCCAAATGTCGCTACGTCCATGATGTAAATACTTGGCAGATCCTCCGGTGTTTTTCGAAAGATGTAGAGCTGTTTGTGTTTGTCCTCGGTGCGAATCTTCAGCTGGTGGAACATCACTTTCAAATCTCCACCGCAATTCGCCTTTCGCGGAAGCCGAGAAGAACCTTGATTATCGACCATGACCATGTCTGGACGAGTCTTCACACTTGGTGGCACCCACATATTCTTCAGCGGGGCGAGATGCTTGTACCCTTTCTACTGGTATTAGTCGTTCTGTCTGCAAACGATTTCTCATAGATTTGTATTCTTTTCAAGTCGCTTCTCCAGCTGTTTCATTCTCCGCACGGCCATTGGATAGCTGTCAGGGATCCTTGAGTTGTCTGCCTTCCACAGCTACCCAGCCTCGAAGCAATTGCTAATATCTTTCGGGGTGCGTTCCAGTATTTTACTGTGAATACAAACAGCTAACTCAATTGGATCTTGCTATAAAGTGGAGCTGCACACATGACAAGGCCTTAGAAGGGATGGTGGCTACCTGACTACATACATACCTGGACGTATTCAACCCGACCACGTTTCCCACCGGATGCATTAGTGGATTGTGGAACTCTCTGCATTCACCAACATTGCAGTGAAACTATCTTCGACTGATGCGATGATTGGACCTCGACGCCTACGTTGGCTTCAGAGGCATCTCCATGAGAATATCGCGTGCTTTCGCTACGCCACTCATTCACGCTTCTCACGATCTTGGCCACCAGCGACTTGATAAGCAGCGGATTGACGAGGTGTTGTCGTAGATCAGCAGCTTCCATGTGTTCGCAAAGTGTTTTCGAATGGCACGAAAAAACTCCGGTTTCGGGGGATCCAAACAATTCATCTTGTTTATGAAGGCTCCGGTGAGTCAGTAAAGCAATATCCGTTTGGTCGGTTCCACCAACCTTTTTTTCCAAGTCGTGGAACGATGAGACCGGCTTGATCTCGGTCTTCCTCTTAAGCATCTACTGCACTTTACGATCACGCAGCACTGTCGAGTGTCTTGAACCAGACTTCCGCTAGGCACTCTTGCCTTTTTCCAGAAGAGAGATAATATTGTGAATGCTGGATCGGCTATAGGTAGCGGATACGAAGAGCCCCACTTCGGTGTGGAGCTGAGCTGGCAGTACGAACCATGGGGTTTCGCCATGGCTGCAGCGAATCATCTGATAACGCTGTCAAAATTTTCTTGTACACAACAGAGTCGCAAAGATTGGCAATGCATAGTTGGATTCACCACCAGTAATCGCATGAAAAATTGCTTAAATCTGTCCATTTTCTTTAATGCTTACGCCATGCCGATACACTATAGAGTCCGGTAATTGAAGTGCTACAATGACATAAACAGATAAATTGATGAAAAAACAGTTTATTTCAAATTCATTCAACTTCACTTGAAAACAAATCACTTTTTCTAAATTCTCTGGTCAAGTTCAACATGTTCGGCCTTGAGTTTAACCACTCGCCAAAGAGGATCGAGGAGCACATCTTTCGAGCCGCAGGTGCTCTTGTGGTATTTTATCCCAGGTCAGATGTCGTTCCATACCTTCATATTTTTTTGAAGCAGACTTCGGCCTCCAACATACTCCAGACATCGAAGTTCATAGGGTTTAGGTACAGCAAACTCGTCAACCATTCCGAACTTCAAAAGAACCCTGGAAAATGTTTCGCAATCCAGAGTTGGATTATCTTCGTTTTGTGAGCTGACGCCGAGTCCTGTTGGAAAACCTAATCCATGGAATCGAAATAACGACGTGTCTACGATTCGACGACGTTCTGTAGAACTCCCGATATATATTTTCGTTGAGCTTCACTCCTTCAGGGGCAAAAACCAGCGGAGTCCGGCCATGATTCCGGTCCAAACCATCACCGATGCTGGTTTCTGTCACCAAGTGGACGACAGCACGTCGGCATGGGTTAGTTAACCTTTTGATAACCAAACTTTTTCACGAACTGCTCTACGGTGGAGAGTTTCTCGTCGGTAAACACGATATTCACATGCCTTCCTTCCGCGGCTTTTTTCAGCAGTGCCTTCCCCTTTCACCCGTTCTGGTCTCAGCCTCATCATCCTTCAGGATCCATCGCAGACTTTGATCCGAGACTTTGAAATGTTGTGCCAATTTAGTTGCACTACGCCGAGGCTTGTTCTTAAGGCGCTTCTTAAAGATCTCAACCATGGTAGGTGTCACTACAGTAGCTCGACGCCCCCAGCATTCCGTTTTTTTGTACTTTCGGTCTCCAGATGTCTTTTGACTGCAACGAGGGGTCGTCCAAAACAGTTTCGTGTGCACCGTAATAATGACTGTTGAAGTAATCTACCAGTTCAATTGCCGGACCCTATAATGACATACAAGGTTTTTTGTCGAAATTCGCAAGAAAGTTACCAACATTATTTGTTCGGGTGAAGTTTTTCGGCAATATTACACACATGCGACGCAAATCAATTGTGAATGTTATCATTGATGAGAAACAATCGTGAAATCTCGAGTACTTTTTCGTAAGTAACATTTTGACGAAAATGAGAAATCAGCATTGAACTTATTTGAGTTTATTTTTTTTACACTAGGACTGAACATTCAAGTTTCATTTAGAAAAATGTTCCTTAGATCGGCCTGCAATAGAAAAAGATAATACGTCATTTTGATAAGTCAGTATGATAGATGGCAGGTTACTTGCGTCAAAATGATACGTCATTCTGCGTATGACTATTTTGTTACGTCAAGTTGTCATATTTCACACAGATACGTCGAACTTATCAAAATGACGTATTATTTTTTTCTTCAACGAAACGTTGTAAAAATATTTAAAAAAAAACAATTTTTACTGAAATAAATCTAAATTTTTAACCTTGCGGATTAAAGAATTTTACTAAAGCGTCGTTAAGGGGCATTCAAATGATATAACAATGATTCGAAAGTTACTTTTCAACACAAGCGGCGTATCTACATTATTCCCAAATAGTGCAAAAGTGATTTACACCGTTCTGTAAAAAGTTAGTTAAAACTTGCTGGAATAATCCATCAGAAAGTTCATGAAATATGGGCATATATACATGATTTTTTAATAACATTCCATGAAAAATGCGTTTGTTTACATTTTGTGATTTACGTCTTTTTGAAAATGTACTCGAGAAATGATGGTCAAATAAGGGAAAAAGTTGCAATCCCTTTTATTAACTTGTTTACATCTTTACTGCAGTGTGTTAGCGCACAGTGATTGGTTCTCTGATCAACAGTTCAAAAATGATTCTGCGGCTTATGAATAGTATTTGATCAAAGTTGTAATGGTAAGAAGTTTTTATCCCCAAAAACTACTTTCTTGTCATGTATGTGTGTGTGGGTAATTGTGTGTGTAAGTATAATGAGTGTTTGTCGGTGTGCATTTGACTGAATGTGATTTAGACACCTATTGAGTAACGTTATCAACACAATCAACACATTGCACTATAAATGGGTAATTATTGGAACTGAGTTAACACTTTGCTATATAATTTTTATTTGATATGTTTAAAATGCTCATACGCTTAAAGTGTTTATCATGCCCTTTATACCCAATCCAAGAGTGAAATAAATATGTAAATTATGTAATTATGTGGTCAATGTTTCTGTGAATGTTTAATTTATGATGACAATCATTGATTATATCATGCGGTTGGAGGGCTCCATAGAAAACAAATTCCTCTTTAAATGATTCTGACGTTATTAAAGCAACTCAAACGTGATGTTTTTCTTATTTACGGAGCAAGGCAATTTGATTTCAAACACTTTAATAGAGAATAGTTAAGGTAATTCTGTGCTTCTGTATTGCGTATTTAACTACGACAACATAATTAATGTAGATTTCCTTCAGCAATTTCATCAGACTTTTTCGATATATTGCGTATTTAACTACGACAACATAATTAATGTAGATTTTCTTCAGCAATTTCATCAGACTTTTTCGATATATCTGGTAGATGTCACCTAAAGCTTTGTTCATTTAGAATCCGGAATAATAAAATCATTTGCATCTCGGAAACGAATTGACGTACAAATCAGTTTAATACATCAAAACAAAGGTAATTTGCTGTTCTTTAAGTGAAAAATATCAATACAAATCTTTTCTCTTCGTTTCTAAAGAAAACTCGAACTTTCTTCTTTATTCCTTCCATCAAACACTACACACTTTCGGAGTCAACTTGCTTGGCATATTTGTTCCACATTTTGTCCATCTGAGTCGCGTCCCGAGCCGTTTTTTCACTTTTCTTAAGCTTCCGATTCATTATTGCCCAATATCAAAATGAGCCGAAACTGCGGGCAGTTGGGTGGATTTATGTTTTTATCGATGAAATCTACATTATTATCGCGGTACCACTGGATGACTTCCCGGATGACTTGTAGTGGCAACTCGTCAAATCTGGCCAAAACTTCACGGGACCTTTGTGGGCTTTAATGAAAGTTAGTACGTGGTTTTTGAGGTATTCTTCCTTGAACAGCTTCGAGCCATCGTCTTATTCGTCACGAACACTTTGGTTTTTGCCTCGCAGCTTTGTTCTTTTTGTTTTGTTCCTTGATTATCGAGATTTTCAGCCCTGGACTAGTTCGTCTCCCGTCGGAGTCACTCAAATACCTTATTGGGTATTTTCATAACTTGTCCGGGGGTGAGATTTGAACTCGTGACTTTGGCGTGAGAGGTATGGATGTAAACCACTACGCCTGGGTCACCCCTGCTCTACAGCTGCATATCCATTGCCAAATCATCAGTTTATTTTTGGCAAATTTGTCCATAAAAGCAAACTTAAACTTCGCACGAACATCTCCTCGTGCCGTCGCCATGTAGAATTTTTGGACAGAAAGCTGTCCGAAATCCATTTTGACGTAGGTTTCATCGTCGATGAGCGGGCATCCTAGGTATTTTGTCTAAACCTGCTGGTACAAGTTTTAGCGACGAAACATTGCTTCAACGTTCTGTTTGGTTGCTTACTGGCTCGATAAGAACGATATCCTGCTCGCAAAGGAATTCATGCGATTTCATTATCTGATAGTCCATGGTTTGCTCTGACGGTTCTCAACACTTTCTGGTTCAGCATTTAACGAAGGTTCAGGAAGATATGAGAAAAATTGATAATCTCGATCCTTGTCGTCACGAGTTGTGTAAACATCTTGAAAAAAAAATCAGCAAATAAGTTACTAATTTCGGTTGGATTTTTAGCGTCTTTGTCGTTCAATTGCACTTTTGTTGGAGAATTTCTCATATTCTTTTTATCTCTAACAAGGCTGAAAAACGATTTCGGGTCTGATTTGATATTACTTTCAGTTGTTCTATTATTCTCCTCATGAGCGATCTTCATTTCTAAATTCAGTTGATCACAGATAGTTAAATATATGGTGAGGTTCGTATGGGATATGGGAAAGACAACATTATGTGAAGCAACAATCTTACTTGAATATTGCTGAAGGGTATGGTATTGACTGATGCAATAACACGCCCACCAGTATCCGCCAACGATCGCTCCGACAATCGACGAGATAACGCAACCACTGAGATCGTCCTCTTTCGTTCAGGCAGTCAGAAAGGTAAGACGTGTTTCCCGTTGAGCTGGTGTTCCGAGTGATTCTCAGCAAGACCCGCGGCTAGTGTGCCACAGTTCGTATCATTTTTATCTTCTTTATAAGCTTTGTGCGCTATGTGCTTCCTATTTTTGAGAATTATAATTTTCTTACTATACCATATCGGATTTTTATTTGGTTTTCTCCAATGGTTTCGGGGTACTGCAATCTCTGAAATATCATAGATGTTTTGATAGAATACAAATACGGCCAGCTCTGTTGGCAAATCGCAAATTATGGTTTGCCAATCAATCGTGTTTAGTTCGTTTTTAATTAGATTGTAGTCTGCTTGTTTAAAATCAAAATAAATTTCGGAAAAATCGTCATCCAACATTGTGACATTTTCATGACTGAAAATGGAATAAGTCAGTATAATAGATGGCATGTTACTTACTGAATCCTATTGTTACTATGTTACTTGCGTTAAAATGATACGTCATTCTGCGAATGGCAATGTAGACAATCGAGATGTTACATCAAGCTGTCATATTTCACACAGATACGTCGAAATAAGCAAAATGACGTATTAGTTTTAACGTAGGACTACGTTTCTCTTTTCTATACCGGGTTCCATTTAATAATTTTGAAAAAATGAGAGCATTACGCAAAAGTGAAAGGTTTTTAAACGCTTATAACTCTCGTTCGACTAAACAGAATGACTTCATTCATACACCACTTGATCAAAAAGACTCACCAGTTTTTTTGCATTGAAATTTGAATGAAGTTCAATTAGTATAAGTAGTTCAATTTTTCATTTGAAAATGACCTTCTTTGGCTCCCATACAAATTTGCATATCAACAGGTTGAAATGTTTTCCCTAGCCAGGTCGTAGGAAACGAGTAAAAAATGTCTTCTTCTTCTTCTTCTTCTTCTTCAGAATAACTTTTCCCCGTCCCACAAAAATTTCTGAACGCACAAAGCTATTGGTCGAAAATGACATCATATTTGCGCTACGCTCTGATTGGTTCATACTGCCACAGTAACCTTGCCAGCAATTATGGAACATGTGAGAACGACCGAAGGAAGACCAACAATCAGTTCTCGCTGTGCATCCGTATGCGACAGACGTGTTTGGCGAGCACTGTGGAAAAAAAACGTTGGTAGAAAACCAGAATCATCTCACGGGAGCTGCAGCTGGCCATCCGCAACGAGGAGGAGCTGAACATTTGTTTTCTCCGGTGTGACCATTTCACAGAACACACAGATGCGTTGGTGCAGTTTGCTGTTGGTGCTGATGAACCGTCAACCTCGTTGCGACAAACATGGCTGCTGAAGTCGCCCGTGACGAGTCAAGAATCAATCATCCCACGTCACCTACAGATGGCCAGCCACAACGATGAGGAGCTGAACAAATTAAGAAAGCCTAAGGGGCATCGCAAACTATTTCTCCCCCGTCAACTAAATCCGTCCTTTCCAGGACGACCAAATCAGTTTACTAAATAAAGAGTTTGGTTGAAGTTTTCTCTTGTACTGTTTGAAATTCAGTAACCGCGTCACGGCTGAACATAGCATTCATTAAACGCCGCGTTTCAGAGTATATCACAGAGAACCTTGAAGAACTAACGAACGAAAGTCTAGAAAGGATAATTCGAGCCGAACTGCGACACGCCAGAGACCGACCGTGTGGTTGAGTTCGTCTAAGTTCCTAGTTGTGCATACCGGATTAGTTGCTGGCGGTGGCAAGTCTATGTTCAGGCGACAAACCTTGGTCCTTCCGGCCATAAAGCGAGAAGGTTGTGGCATGTATATTTTTTTTAGAAAGGTCTCCCTGTTGGAAAGTAGTGATGGACCACCTGCAGGTTCCAACGGGCAGTCAGTGAGAAAAGATATCGTAGGGAACCATAGCGGATGACTGGGGAGTAGATTTCCTCGTAATCCACCGCTTTCGCTGTGAGTACCTTTCTATAATTAGCCTGGCCTTGTATCCGTCGATGTTGCTATCTACATCCAGCATCCTGTATACCCATTTGCACTTGATGGCCTTTCGTCCTTCAAAGTCCTTCACAATGGCTTGTTTCCAATAGTCGGTATCATCCCGTTATGGAACTTCGGAATGCGCAATCTGATCATCTGGAACGTCTTCGGGAAGTCGGCACCAGTATCGGAACATTCATCTTGACTATTCATACAACTGCCTTGCGGTAGGCGCCTTGTGCCGCATCCGATTGTATATTGTGCTCGTTTTTTCATCTGAAATTGGCAAAGACGGAAATCTTTATACTTACCCGAACGAAAGCGCTCTCAACCACTGCGCCTTATCGCTTCAGGTGGATTCGAAGATGGGTGCGGTGGGAGCGCAGAGTTCTTCTCGAAGTCTTCAGCTGCATGTCTAGTGCTGGATCTTCAACGCCGGAATTAGACTCATTCGTAGTTGGCTGCGGATCGCCGAACACGCTCTCGCTAAAGTTCAACCCAACAAACTGGACAGTCGTACCAAACGTCCGAATATGCGATAGGTTTGGTTTCCTACCAGTTCATGCTTCCTCTGGCGTAGTCTCAATGCTCTTGGTTGGTGAACGGTTAATAAGGTAAACTGCGTCTGCCAAAAATGGTTTTGTCAGTACCGCTTCATACAACATGCACCTCTCTCGTTCCACGTACGGTTAACATGCTCAATCAGTCCATTTAGATCAGGAGTGTATTCCACGGTGGTCTGATGACGGATTCCCAATTACTTGAGGTAACTTCCGACATTTGTATTGCTGAGCTCCCAGCCGTTGTCAATCCTACACAGAAAGAAATCTTGTAGTAAAAACTATCATTTTACCCGACTACGCCTATCTTTAAAACTACCATGAAATTTCAGTCAAATTTACTACGTTTGTGGTAAAATCTTCAACGTTTGTGGTATATTTGACAGACCTCATATTGATATCAACCGCACCATGGTTGATCTCATCGCAGGCATGGTAAAATCAAACGCATTTATAGTCAGCTGAAAATTGTTGGTGATTGCGCTTAATTTAACCCTCGAAATGGCAATTTCTACTGCGACTTTTTTTGCGTGTATGCACTATCATTGAATCGTTAAATTCGTTCAATCACCACTTCTTGTGACTTAGTACGCAAGAAGTAGAGGTGTAACGGCAACACTTCCCGTCGCAACGACGCCTTCGACTTGAAGCGAGACCAGCGTTGCCAGGTGGATTTATACAATATCGGTATTGTTTATTAAAAATATCGGTATTTATCGGTATAGAGTAAAACTCAGATTTTTTTCAAGTGAACTATAGTTTAATTTTGATTTAAGATTACAATATATTTTGGCGATCATTTTTCTTCTATTTTCAGATTTCAAATTTCAAAGTTTGACGTGAACATAAAAAATAAAATAAAAAATGCATTAGCCATTTTTTTATTTCTACCATCTCGAGGTTGAATATGTATACTTTGAATAAATATACTTTACAATATAATTTTTTTAGAATACACACTTCTTGAAATATTATTAAGATAACAAAAATCATGTATAGCGATAAGGTTTTTGAGCCAACTCCCGTTGTGCTAAGCACCTCGCTAAGCACATCCCTTGTTTTTTTAAATAGATTTTAACACAAAAACGGATTAATTCTAGTGTATACCGCTTCCAATTTTATACACTTTTCCATACATACCACTGGATTTGTTAGCCTCGAAAAGCTAAGATATGATCAATTATTCAACACTACCTCTTAAGCGCATAGTGTATTTGATATTTTTGATTTTTTTTTGTTCTATCAAGCAAAATAGGTGACTACGACAAAGTAGCGCTCTACCCTATCAATAAACTGATAATTTCTTTTGAAAATCCCATATTAAAAAGCATAAATGTATAAAGTATTGTTGCTTGTTAATATAGGACTGATGAGTTTATTTTGCTTTTAAATTACAACCTGTCTTCATTTGTTAACGCATTTAATATCATAATCAGACTCGATAGTTTTATCACAGACATACACCCATAACACTCCAAATTTGTTCATCGTACGTGCATTTAAGACTAATTCAAATGTTTCTCGCGTTGAGTTTCGAACGAGCGACCCGAATAGAAAATTACCATTAGCTGTATGATCATTATTATACATTTTCCATTCATGTTGTAATCACCATTATACGTATCATCCGTGTATAATCTTGGTGTAAGGAAGAAATCATACAAACTTTAAACAACCATAAATAGCGTATTCTGTATATGACAATGATTTCATAAACAAGAAATTAACAGTGCTATATAGTATATCCCTTGCTCATTTATTTTATGATATAACGAGAGGAATCATTTGAATTATGTTCACGATAAACAAAAAAACAGGAAACTGTTTTAACAATATGTTATTTTTAGTTTATTATCACAAAATGTATGACTCATGTTATAATACTGGTCATCATAATATGTATTTGTAAGGGAGCGGTTTTATCAGTCTACTTGAGGGTGTGTTGCAATTTAATTAAGTAGAATTTACTTTCGAACTGCATTATAATCCACTTGTGAACAGTATTGTTGACTTTAATAATATACCTTTGATTGTCAATATTTACGGTTACTGAGTTCACTGATCTCTCATTATTAGTATTTTTAGTATATCCTAGTTTACTTAAAGTTTTGTTTGCTAAGGTTTGGATTTACTTTTGCCGTTATTTTTTAATTATATCCCTTAATTTCTATACATTTTTCACAACGAAAAGCTTTTAATAAAACAAATGTCAACATCAAATGTGTGTTTTATTAACTTGGATTGGGAGAAGAAAAAAAACGGGAAAAGTATTATTCATTATTGTATCATGATTGTAGCAGTTATCATCATGATTGAAATTCTCATATAATATTTCTATACTGTAACGATATTTATTATCTTTTTATATCGTATTTATTATTAAATTATGTTATCGTATATCGTAATGGTTGCAAAAAATATTTTATGATATAACCATAATTGAACGATACCACCTAAAGTAAAACTGCAGAAAAAAAATATTATTCACAAATTATTTACTGTATAATACACCGGAAATTTTGTTCGGGAAAAAGTCATTTTTTGAATGGTAACGATACTTAACAACCTTTTAGTGTTATGATAAGATCTTGAATTACCATAACAAATATCATCGATATGATACACTTTATCTTCAGTTTATAATTGTTGGAAGATCACTTGAATAATTGAGAAACGATAAATGGTATAGTACCTTTAAAATACTTGTTTATTCGGGGAACTGCATGTAGCGATTTCTCTTCTTTGATCCGAAAATAATTGATAACTACAGGTAAACGAGTTGGCATATCCGTTGCGATAAAGGATAACTCCGTATTGCAGGTTAAATACTAAAACTTGCTTTGACTAAGATATTAGCCAAAAATCGACTAAGAGAAATTGATCAATGCAATTACCTCCGTATGAAACTCAAAGCGATGTTTGATAGTTGGCATTTAATTCCCTTGTGTTTGACGTATAAGAAATGTTAAATGATACGAAAATAGATGCCATTGTCTAAAGGATAATGTTGAAACTTAACACTAATGAAATGTTATGTGTGAAAGCATAATCACAAACCATTCCTGTACCATTTCCCTTATTGTTGACGACCGTTTCCGTTACTGTTACGACATTTATCCTTATAGTTGACAACTATAAACTAACAATCTCCTATATAGTTTTCAATATGTCAGATGGTACAAGGCCAAATAACAATATGCTGAATACGCGGTTAAGTTAGGTTACCATATGAAAATGGCAATTTTCACGAACAAAATTTTTGCTGTACTCTATGTCTAAAAGTTAGTATATAATCCAGATCGAGTGCAGACAATAAAAAACCTTTCAATAACAATATGGCAAACCCTAACAATATGTGTTAATGTAAAGGTTGTATAGTGAAAATGAGATTAAATATTCGATAACAATAACATAAAATGTGATAATATATCTTATATTCGAAATAGAGTTTCGACTATATAGCAAATTGTTTTTCGTTATGCGGGAGAATGAACTGGATATCATCGTTACTTTTTTTTTTCGTTTAAAGCTATTTTATTCCTCTATTTTTGTTTTTTTGTTTATTCAAATCTGGTGCAGTTTTAATTGAGAAAATATTTTCTGAAAAATAATTAATTAGGGGTAAGAAATCTAAAAAAACACGCTGATAAATAATAAACCAACTATAATGTTGAAATAACTTTCATAAAAAATCGGTATTTATCGGTATAAAAAGTTGGAAATCGGTATTTTCAGAGCCCTTGTCGGTATATCGGTATTGAGAATAAAAATCGGTATAAATACCGATAAATCGGTATACCTGGCAACGCTGAGCGAGACGCTTTTCAGCAGGCCGTTGCTGAACCGAACGTCATGTGTGACGGGAGAGCGTAAGAAACGTCAAATGCTCAATGAATGAAAGAGTTGCCATTGTTTTCACTTGCTTTGCCCGATTATCGAACGTACCTAAAACTATTTCTAAATTATTCCTTAATATACATTACAGTTATAAAGAATTATTGCTAAACTATTGAATTGTGCCTAAATCTAGTTAATCGATTCTTAAAACTATTGAAAGTACTCTGAATTAAATCTACTTAAACTTAAAACCTAACTTACAATCTACGATTCACAGGAACCAGAAAAACGTGGATCCTTGATAAGATTTATCTTATTATACTTTCAACGATAACGTCCGTTAAAATTGTAAGTGATTATAATCTAATTAAACTATGCGAAACGTGCATAATAAATAAAACTATGTTTCAGCTTGAAGCTAACAACTTCCTTAAAAACTGTGTTTGCTGTCGAGACTTGGTTTGACATAACCCCTCCCCCTAACAAGAGGAAAATTTTTCTTGTCTTGCAATAGACGAACGATAAGTAATATCGGCAGCCTCCTAGCAAGTTTTCTTCCAACGGACCAGGGATATCCGAATGAACAAACCTGAGCACTTCGTCAACACGGGACTCAATAGAAGCCGTGTTTGCTCCCTGACAGTACATGTTTTGATAGCAAATTGTCCATTTTTGGTTCCGTCAAACTTGATCCCATCCGCCATACCGTTAAGGAGTTTTACCCGAATCCGTGACGCCAAGTGGCCCATTTGCTTATGCCACAAGTCTGAGGTTGCATCATTGTTCCATCCGAATAGTTTCCTATGGCCATGACCTTACCGTCTGGATTGACGACGTTGCTACCTGCCTTGGTGAAAGTAACTACATTACCTTGAACAGCTATCTTGCCAACTGACAGTAGGTTTACTGCCAGCTCCGGGATGAACTCTCCATTCTTCACTAGGTGCTGTTAGGGAAGATCCATTAATTATTTCACGCAGTAAGGGATGAGGAGGGGAGCGGGGAGGGTGGAAAACGGGACGATCCATACAAAAAAAATTGAAAGTCCATACAAAAAACGTTCCAGGGGGGGGGGGGGGTGTATATAAAAAGTCAAGTCATCACCGTACAGAATGCATCGTTTTTTTTGCCTGGTACGATTTCCTGAACCGGTTCCTTGGCGGTACAGTTTCTTGCTATGTCGCCGTGTTTTTTCACATGTACGACACTGTGGACCTTTTCCTTTCGGATGCGCTTCTTTGGCCGTCTTCTCGTGCTTGAACCTTGAACATCTCTCCGATACGCCGAAGGCCAGTTCCGTAGTAGGCGCTGCAAGGCTGATCTCCTAGAGCAAGTCCCATCTCCATATGACAATACTTCTGCGGAAGCCCTGCCAATAGCATCCATTTGTCGTCCAGAGGAATGCGGATTCCGATGTGAGCTTAGAAATAATTTGACTGCCGAAAGTCTCCTTTGAGCCACAGCTTAACAAATTTGTCGAGAAAATCTCATGAAATTCTTGTACCGTTTTCTACAGGCGGCGAGACATACCTGCTGACACCAGCCAATGCACAGTGGGTAAAAATCGATCCAAAATCCCATTAATTTAGACGGCGCAGGGTAGGAGTCTTGAAAAACAGCTTATCTTATGGGAAAAAGTGCGGGGAATTCAATGGTGTTGGTTTCATTTAGGGTTGATTACAGTAAGTGTCCCATTTCGCCCATTTCTCGCCTCCTTTTGGATGCAAACTAGAATTATTACCAAAAAACTAAACTTGGTGCAACTATATTGAACCCAAATACACTGTAAATTTGCATAACAAGCTGAAAAAATGTAGGGAACAAATTTTACTTTGATCGGAAGGAAGTGGTCCATTTTACCCAATTTCCCCTTACACATGCATAAACTCATATACCATGTGGTTCGGAAGATTGGCGCTAGTAATATTGCTCTCACTTGCACTGTTCTTACGTAAAAATGTCTGGAAAATCGAATGGTGAAGGTTTCGTTCAGGGTTGACCTCAGTAAATGGTCCATTTTACCCGATTTCTCCCTTTAATTTTATAAACTCATAGACCATGCCGTTTTGAAGATCGGCGCTAGTAATATTGCTCTTACTTGCACTGTTCTTACGTAAAAATGTCCGAAAAATCGAATGGTGATAGTTTCGTTTAGGGTTGACCACAGTAAGTTGTCCATTTTACCCGAATTCCCCTCATAATTTAATAATATCATTTAAATCATGCTGTTCTGAAGATCGGCGCTAGTAATATTGCTCTTACTTGCACTGTTCTTACGTAAAAATGTCCGGAGAATCGGAGAATATTGACAACAAGACTCACCGTAACGTTGGGCATAGAATGCTCTATGAACGATTGAACACGCACACTAGCGTTGATGTGTATGCTGTACAGTATGTGAGCAGTGCCGCCAATTTCAACAGAGATGGAAAAATATTATTAAATGTGGAATTTTTTTTCTCGGTATATATTGAAAAAATCTACTGCTAGAAGTATGTTATTATTTATTCAATCTATGGAAAAATAGAATAGGTCAAGTTTGGGCGATTTGTAGCACTCCCACAAAAAAGGTGATATTGAAGTACTGCCAAACCCATTTCATTCGAATAAGAATTAAAATAGTTTGGCAACATCAAGCGATTATGTCGATTGTTCACACGGTTCAGAATAGGTGCAAGCGTATTTAAATTAATCCCATAGTTTTCTAGTATTTTATCATGTATTCGTAGATTTTCGTGTGGCTAGTGTAATAAGTGAAGTGTGATTTTTATGGTTTGTGCAATTACGCTACGAAAATGTGTGAGGATATATTGCAATTAAAGAGAAAACTTGGAGTCTGGCTCGAGTATATTTCCTAGTACGGTTAGATCAATGCGACGATTTGGTAGTGCAAAGAAAAGAAATTGTGTTGAAAATCTGACTGCTCATTATTTTTACGAAATTCAAGTTTCGAAACGTTTTCGTAGCTTTTAATTATGTTCAAGACCTAATTTTTTTGCCAGGATTATATATTCTTGGTTACTGCGTCCATCTTTTGGAGAAATTAAACATCTTTTTACGTTTGAAGTTGGATGACTGTAGAATGTGATGAATATATATATACTATGGTGAGCATGGGTTCCGCTTCCCTATATATCGATGTCGCAATATATCAAATTAAGATTTTTTTTTTCAACAGATATCGAGAGTTCTATACCTGTAAACTATCAAGTTGGGCTACAAATCGTGAACTTCTGAACTGGCTTCTGATATAATTAAATCCATTGATTACAAACATTCGTAGTTGGCTCGAAAACAGCAGAAACCATTGTCTGACGACAGCTGCTAGCAGAAGAAGCGGTTGAAATTGAAAACGGCATTGAAAATAGTAATTAAAATGAAAATCAGTACTATTAATTATAATCGCATGAAATATAAGGGGTGTATTCGATAAAAATGGCACACAGAAAATCTTCTGTAACTTTTGAATCGTATCAGTAAAAAACCTAGAAATTTGAGTAGATCTTATCCATAGTGTATTATTTACATCTGCCAAGTTTCATAGTTATACATTCAGTAGTTCCTGTCATGTCGTCGAAACAAGAAATTGTCCGTGAGAAAATTTTGTGCACTCACAATCAAAATCCAGGGGCGTCCCACCGGTGGATTGCTAAAAGGCTTGGAATTGCAAATACAACTGTGTCTCGTGTAATAAGAACCTTCAAGGAGCGTCTGAGTGTCCAAAGGAAGGATGGAAGTGGTCGTAAAATTGGTCCAATGAACAGTAAAATGGCCAGGAAAGTCGTACAACAATTCAAGAACCGTCCAAACATGTCAATTCGAGATGTCGCTAAAAAGTTTAAGGTGTCAGTCGGTTTTGTGCAGAAAACCATGAAGCGTGCTGGGTTACATGTTTACAAAGTGCAAAAAGCCCCAAACCGGAATGAAAAACAAAACATCACTGCGAAAACCCGCGCCCGGAAACTTTACACGAAGCTGCTCACCACATCCGGTTGCATCGTGATGGATGACGAAACATACGTCAAGGCCGACTTCCGTCAACTTCCTGGGCAAGAATATTTCGTTGCCAAGTCGAAGTTCGATGTTTCGGAGAATGTTCGAAAGAAGAAACTATCGAAATTTGCAAAGAAGTTTCTAATCTGGCAGGCGATTTGCGGATGCGGTGAAATAAGTGCTCCCTTCATCACTTCCGGAACAATAAACGGTGCGATTTACACGGAAGAGTGCCTTAAGAAGCGTCTCTTGCCATTCATTAATAAGCACAAAGGATCAACTCTGTTTTGACCTGATCTAGCATCCTGCCACTACGCTCGAAACGTATTGGAGTGGTACCGAGCCAACGGAGTCAATTTTGTGCCAAAGGATATGAACCCACCAAATTCACCGGAACTTCGTCCAATTGAAAAATTCTGGGCAATTATGAAAACGGAACTTCGCAAACATCCCAAAACTATAAAAACAGAGCTAGAATTGACGAAAATTTGGGTAAAAACAACAAAAACACTGGGAAAATCGGTTGTACAAAATTTGATGGGTGGAGTGAAAAGGAAGGTGTGGGCATTCGGGATGGGAGACGAAATTGAATAAAACAAATGTTGTTAATCAAAACTCATTAGTAGTTCTTCATTCCCTGAAAATTTCAAGAAAATCCGATAATCAGTTTAATTTTGATGAGTATTTATGTGTGTGCCATTTTTATCGAATATACCCTTTATGAACAAAAATTGACAAAATCAAAATGCAAAAGAAAACTGAAAATAATGAGTTTTATTGTGGGGATATCATGACAGCGCAATTCATTATACTGGTTCAATCATGGAAAATAGTGAAATCAACGATATTTGTTCTGAGCATAACTCCCCAGTAGACAGTCGTGGATGGAAAAACGTACCATCACTTGAAAGCTCTTTCAACGTTCTTTAAGTTGCAGCTAGCACTGTTTTCACCCATCTGCTCTTAATTATAGTACAGATAATAATCAATAACTCATTCCACATAAATAATGTAGATTTAGTATGTGCTAGAAAGTTGTGTATGTTTTTCTTCGTAGAACGTTTCGGGAACAAAACTGTTCCGGGGGAAAAGCGTTTTTGAGGATCAGTTCATATACAACGCTCTTTAGGGGTCATTCAAAAATGACGTCCACGTATTAGGGGAGAGGGGGGTATCACATTTGTGATAATATGTGACAGGGGCGGGAGGGGGGTTATAAAAATGTGACATCCAACAATTTTGCATTAGGTAATCTAAATTTATCAGCTGAAGAACTTTAAAAAAGTTTATAATTAAGGAATCGAACAGTGCTTGAAATTTTTTTGGCAACAAAAATTGTGATCTTGATTAAGTGTTGCACAAAATTTCAACGTTGAGAGAAACGGTCGTGAACTTTGAATAAAGCACCATCTCTTGCGAAAAAATATAATCCATTTTTTATCAACCTGAAATTTTGATTCCAGCCCTGTAAGGAAATTTCAAATTAGGATCTTCTCTCTATTTTGAGCTATGAAAATATATATGAAATTTTTTATAATTTAGCTTACCGTGATTAAAAAAAAAACAATTCGCGAACTGATCGTCTGCGGAAAACATTCTTGTGGTGTAAAATGCTTTAAATTATCTCAGTAAGCTGAAAAATTATGCAATGGATTTTTTTACACAAAAGTTTCTAGGCCTCGGGAAAAACGAAAAATAACATCGTCTATGTACACCTTTTAGACAAAGCTCAAGTTTTTTTCCTAACGCCAAAAACTTAATTTCATACACGCATATAACCGAAAAAGTGCAATAAATGTGGCATTTTTGAACATCTTTTAGGTCACACCAGATGATCTGTAGAACATCCATAAGACAAAAATTATGTTCTTTGGACGCTTAAAACAGCGTGCTTGTAAGATAATGATGTGTTTGTCAAAGTAAGCACGGTAGCTATATGAAAAAAGTTAATAAAATATAAACACGATTTCAAGCAAAACAATGCATTAGGTCCTAAGTAACAATGAGAGATTCTCTTCGTCGACTTTCTCTTTGGTTAAAAGCTTATCTATTAAACGATTTGGTGATGTTTTCAACGTACTGAATCCCTAATCACACTTTACACTACCGTACTGTATGTTGAAAATAGTTGAACATTGTCTAACGTAGCCGCAGGAGTCCAAAGAGAAAGTCGACAAAGAGAGTCTCTCAATGTTACTTAGGACCTAATGCATTATTTTGCTTGATTTTTCAATGCCGAAAGGATATCGTAGCTAATAGTATTTTATGCGTTGAAGATGTTTGTTTATTACTTTATCAAATAGAAGTGGAGGTTGAATCAAAATTGTATATGCGGCTCAAGGTTAGCAATGAAACTATCCGTTTTACCTTCCCTATTTGTGTATACCTTCCGCAAAATTTGAGTAAGATTTCTTTATGCAATCCATTAAAATCAACATGGCGGTTTTCAAAGATCACAGTCCTACAGTAAAAGTCTACATTACGGGTAAAAATATTAGTAATACGTTTGATTTTCAAATGTTCGATTTTGAAGTTATGAAGGAAAATATAAATACATGTTTTATTATGTTTAGCGTAGATTGGAGCTTTATTTATGGAGGAGTCAAAAGACTCCTCCATAAATAAAGCGTAACAATTTATAACAAATACTAAACAACCTCCCAAACTGTTGCTTTACGTAACATTTGAATAAATCCCTATACACAATTTGGCTACTATTTGAATCAGTGAGTTGCTCCACAATCTTACTCTTAGGTAGTGTTTATTTTAATTCCAATATTTCAAATAAACGGCTTATACATATTTTCAGCCGTCACTGTATTGGATCCACAATCTATTCTGAATAATTTCACTATTGCATGAGAATGTTAAGTATATGTCTAAAGTTCATCTTAAATGCAACCTATCAACATATTTACAAACAACTAGCATACACGCTATTTCCAAACAACCCACAATTGAGTACGTTTGACTCAAATCAGTCAAAAGTATGGCTACTCAAAGTGAGTAAAGATAGTTCGTAGTGGTAAGATGACAAACAGTCACCGATGTTTTCAAGAAGTAAAAATTAAGTTGATCCAACAAACATTGAACAACACTGTGTTCGCTGTTCTGGTACCACGTCAGAACCGAATATGTGTAGTAAAACATACTCAAAACGTTTTCAAGACCAGACATGCTTGATATTTAATCCTCACGATTTCTTTACAACAAAGTTCTTATATTCTTGTCAAAGAAGATGTTTTTGGTGTTACTTGGGCAAAATTGGCCACAAAATTGAAATATTGATTTCTTGAAACCCATGTCAAGATGAGATCATTTGTTGATCTCCCGGTATGAGAATTTCATTGGAATTTCCAAGACTATTCAAGGTAAATCTCGAAAATCCTCGATATATTTCAAAAACAAATAACTCACCGCTTTCAAATTTGTATGGTTCTAAATATCAAATTTTACAATCAAAAACAATTAATTCTGTTGGAATATTTATGGTTCCATTTCTCTTTGACTTTCTGATCATTTATTCTTTTTCGGACTTATGTGTAATTTCAAGCTTTTCCAGAACTTTTTTCTACGAGTCATAATGTTTTGCGCATCTTCTTTACAAGGAAAATTATGTATATCTCCATATAATTTTCCATATCTCGAGAATGGATAAACATTCAATAAAGATATATCAAAATTTTCAATCGCAAAAAAGTTGGTTTGAATTTTTTGCGGTACAAACGGTGTTTTTCTGGTTGTTCCGAACAATTTTTCTTAACTGTGAATTGATGTTGTGTAAAATATCTTTCCAGATCTTTTTTTTTTTTCTATTGATAAGAAAATTTCAAGCACTTCTTACTACGCAATTTATTTTTACAACGTTTGCACTGCATACTTAAACTATACACCTGAGTTCAGCTGCGATCAGTCACTGATGTGTAAACCAGATTTTGCTCGATTATGGGGTAACTTTTGCTCAAAAATGTGTTACTTACACACAAGAGTGGAAAAACCCAAGGGTAAGTCGCAAAAAACAGTGCGCCAGCAACGATGTCTCACACTCTAGATAAATATGTTTCCTAACAGAATTTGTTCATATACAACGCTTTTTATTTAAAATTAAACATACAATTTTCACGTCTTCGGCATTGTAATTTGTATTGATTTTTTTTTCTATAACATTGCTGAAGACATTAACACTCTCTCTCAACATTATAAAAAAAAGATTTTTGGTCTCACTTTAAGAAGGATTGATCACAAAAATTATTGTGCATCAACTTCGCCATTGCTCAAGCTTCACTATCACTTCCCGAAAAAAAATCTATTAGGGATTAATTGAGTTTTTAGCGTTTAATCCGTTTCAATTTTTCGTGACGGTTGATATTGTCAGATTTTCCTTTTGACATCCCACCCTTGCCGTATGACGTAGACTACATCAAAGTGCTGTTCAATCAAAACGACGCACCGTGTCACAAGTCAACTAAAGCAATGGCAAAACTACTTGAAATGACCTTCGATTAATTTCGACTCCTTCTGCTGCTTTGGTTGCTGTTGTTGTTGTTGTTTCGCTTTTGAGTAACTTACAGCCTGAGGCAGGGAGTTGACATGGAGTCTATATTTCGAACCCATCAACACATGGGCCGGGACCAACAGCTCCGCTTCCCTTCCGAGCGAAGACGTGATCATAGATTTTTCGCCTCGGAAAATCCCTGCGGCGCCGATTGAAATTGATACCACTACACCCGCAGATTTGGCTCCTTGTGACTTCAGGCTGTTCGCAGACCTCGAAAAACTGCTCGCCGGTAAGAACTTGCGCTCCAATGAAGAGGTTATCGCTGAAACTGAGGCCTAATTTGGGGCGATATCTTTTCATTCTACATCGTTCTACACAAGTGGTATTGAAATGTTCGAGTGTCGTTGCTCGTGATTGTGTTGCTCTTGATGGAAAACCCTGTACCCCTGTTTTTTTTTCTAGGCCCGAAACTTTTCCGCTCACCTCATATATTTGGACAATTTTTAGCGCAATAGCAAGAACATCGATTAACACTGATGATGCCTGTTACATTCGACCTAATGATTTGTTTTGTCTTCAAATGAAAGTTGATTATTCCGCCAATTCAAACGCAGCGGGTGCCTAGCCCGTTAATCTCGATTGTTGTTTTCCGTTCTTCCGAAGATATTGAAACACGAAAGCGCAACAAGGACACGCGACAGTTTCGCATCCATTCACGGAAGGACCTCGAAGGCAACTGGTGTTTTAGGTGATCTTGAACTTGGTTATCCATTGAATGAACACTGGCGAACGAAGGTAAATCCGAATCAAAGGATGTTGGATTCTGCGCAATTCTGGACAAAGTTCATCGGAACTCAAATTGCTTCATCCATTCGGGTGCGTTAATTCACGCAGAGGGGTTATTTATCATGCCGTGTCATGGACCAAAGTCCTCAGTCGCTGATAAGCCGGTCACTGCAACAGATTGCAAAACGAGGGTCGACTTGAACGATACACCGGAAGTAATTTCAAATAAGTTCGTTCCGTGTTAACATAAAGGATGTGAAATAGGTGACTTGCTTTTATAGGATAGAGTTTGTTCAGAGTGTTGGAAGTGTAAGCATTATTAATTATGAATGGCTCAATGACAAGTCAAGATTTTTCATCGTTGGGCTCTGGAAAATTGAACTTGAACTTTAGCTTCGATATTTGCAAGGGAAATGCAGAAGATTTAAATGAGTTCGCATTGAAGTTGTGCTCTGAAGGTGAAGATGCTCGAAGACAAGTGTTACAGTCGACCGGAAATAAGACTCCATCAGTGGAGTCCCCGATGGATTCATCGGCATTTTTGGAGTGGGGATACATAGTTGCAGATTTCCTTACATTCTATTACACTCCTTCACTGGTGATAAGTGGAAGCATTGGAAACATCCTGTCAGTATATGTGTTTTTTCATACAAAATTGAAAAAATTATCCTCATCATACTATCTGGCCGCACTTGGGATTAGTGATACGTGCTACCTACTGGGGCTGTTTGTGACATGGCTAAGTTTCTTCCAAATCCACATCTACACACTTGAAGGCTATTGTCAGTTGTTTACCTTTTCGAGTGGTTTAAGCAGTTTCTTATCGGTGTGGTATGTAGTGGCGTTCACATTCGAACGCTACATAGTGGTCCTTTATCCCCTGAGGCGTCAGAGTTGGTGTACAGTGCGTCGGGCAAAATTGGTAATTATCACTTTAACCATCATCGGCGGGTTGCACAGCGCCCCCTACATGATTTTTGCGGGACCTCAGTTTTCTGAGAGAAGTAATGCTACAATCTGTGATGTACGAGAGGAATACAAGGTAAGTAGAAAATCAAGGATGTGGACATCGAACGAAATCATACATGGCATATGTAAAAATTATTTCCCGGGAAAGGATATTGAGAATTTTTCGGACGCATGATCAATTTTAATTTTAATTTATGAAATTTCTGACTTCAAAGGATTCTGTTCATTGATTTTCTCTATTCATCACCATCACAATTTTCTAACTGCATGGTGTCAGGAATTTTGATTGGTTTTCATGAAATCCTGGTTGTATTCGGAATTCTTTGCTTTTTGATGAAAAATGGCAGATGAATTTATTATTCAGAAATGATATAAATTCCTTTGGGTTCTGGAATGAGAATTTTATTATTTATTCAAATGTGGCTCCAATCGCCCGTAGAGCTATTGGAAAATTGCTCCGATATTAATGGAATAATGGAGCTGTTTAAATAGTTTAAACTGATTGGGAAACTAGAAGAATTTCAAATAAACACTTCATTTAAGTACGTTTAAAAAATTAAAAAAATAAACATTGAAACGCTTTTTTTAAATTATTGCGAGAAAATTTCTTTAAATTCCACAAGAGTAAAACTTGAAACACAAGAGTAAACTACAGATATTTTTTTAAAGTCTTACTGGGTGGTTTTCTCTGGTTATCAGAATATATAAATCAGAAACATCTTCAAAAAAAAAAAAAAAAAAAAAAACTAGAAGGGACAGCCCAATTGGGTTGTACGGAAAGTTGTTGTAGAATTACGTAGCAATATGTAATGAATGTTATTATTATTATTTTGAATCAACCTGTATTAGAATAGAGGCGATATTGATCGTTAAGAACAAGCGAGGCCTGGCCAAAAATCAGATGGGTTGTGTATTTATAACATACGACCGGTTGATGAAAATTAAGTTAAACCGTTTGCTGCGTTGTCTAGTTCATTGTCTGGTATGTGAGAAAATTAAATTTTAATTTACTTATTAATTTATCTAGTTATTTCTATTTAACTTCTAGTTTGGTTTGAATGATTATACGGCCACGGTTGTATTTGCCAAGATGATTGAGAGGGTCACTATATTTAAGGCTTGAAAGATAGTTTAAGATATGTTAGCAATATGTTTTTTTTTACAAGTACATACAAGGTATCTTTCAATAATATACTAAGATTTTTTAATTCCGGAATCCGTGCAAAAAAACCGTACTAATTCCGAAATCTGTGTAAACAGAATAAAACTTCGATAACATGCTAAGTCTTTTGCAATGAAAAACACTCAGAATATTTTGTGAACAGTGAAATGGATAGCCCAACAATGTCCAAGAGGCAAGCCTGGGCCCCAGGGCCAGAACACAAAATAGGACCGAAGTGAATGTGTGTGGGGATAAGTGAGGATAATACAGGTACATTTATGATGCTATATCTCGAGACCCTTAATATCTGCAAAGGTCCACCGCTACGTGGCGTTAGTAAGCATGCAAAATTGAGTATTTTAAATATGTTCTATCTCGTGATTCTGATAAGATTGAAAGTTCTAGTTTTCGGCAAAGTTGTTCAGAAGGTCAAGGGCTTCCGAAAAGTGATCCATTTTGTCCGGAGCTTCCCCGCTACGTGGTACTAGTGAGCATGCAAATTTTACCATTTTCAACTTGTTCTATCTCGTGATTCTGATAAAATGGAAAGTTCTAGTTTTCGGCAAAGTTGTTGAGAAGGTCAAGGGTATTCGAAAGGAGATCCATTTCATTCGGCACTCCCCGCAACGTGGTGCCAGTGAGCATGAAAAATTGAGTATTTTCAACTTGTTCTATCTCGTGATTGTGGTAAGGTAGAAAGGTCTAGTTTTCGGCAAAGTTGTTGAGAATTGTTCGGCACTCCCCGCAACGTGGCGCCACACAGTGGTCGGAAAAGTCTTTTTTTCAGGGTGAAATTAACAACTCCGTTTCCGAATCATGGTACCTTCTACAAAGTTGTATCTGAACAAGTTGTCCATCTTGTGGTGAAAATTTGGTAGTTGCAAACTTTACCGCTAGGGCGGCGCTGTTGCTAACTTTTGAACAAAACACAATAGAAGGGTAATGTCAACAGCAAGTGTATAGGAAATATAATTTCAAGCAACTTTGTTTCAGTCACCATTTTTCTATCTCTTCATTCGACCATGATAGAGCTATTTTTCTGCTTTATATCAGCGTGTCTCTTAAAAACGAGTTTTTTCATTATAACTTTTTTGTTTCTCATTTTAGGATTAAATGATCTTCAATTAAAATATATAAACCGTTATAACGCACATTTTTGCAGAACAAAGTTTTTTAATACTGCTTCTGATTCAAATGTTACGAGTAATTTTAGCTAAAAAAAACGCTTTTTTTAGGGTACACTAGGGTACATTAGGGTGTCCCTAAAACATAAGTTTTTTTATTCTAACTTTTTAGTTTCAATTCTTAGGAAAAAATATTCATCGGGCGAAGTGTAGAGAAAAATATGATACAAGGTTTTGCTGATCTAAGTGTATAAGTATATTTTATTGTTTAAAAGTTAGAGGTAATTTTAACGAAAAAAATGGCCGATTTTAAGCAGTCCCCGCGTGTGTGCCCCAGAAGTACCCGGGCTCATTTATATAGCATTATGTTCCTTGATACCCATTAAAACAAGAATTTGATGATTTTTTGGCCAATTCTCGCCTAAACAATCAAAAGGGCGAAAACAAAAAACGTATTTTTTTAGCTAAAATTACTCGTAACATTTGAATCAGAAGCAGTATTAAAAAACTTTGTTCTGCAAAAATGTGCGTTATAACGGTTTATATATTTTAATTGAAGATCATTTAATCCTAAAATGAGAAACAAAAAAGGTATAATGAAAAAACTCGTTTTTAAGAGACACGCTGATATAAAGCAGAAAAATAGCTCTATCATGGTCGAATAAAGAGATAGAAAAATGGTGTCTGCAACAAAGTTGCTTGAAATTATATTTTCTACAAACTTGCTGTTGACATTACCCTTCTATTGTGTTTTGTTCAAAAGTTAGCAACAGCGCCGCCCTAGCGGTAAAGTTTGGAACTACCAAATTATCACCACAAAATGGACAACTTGTACAGATACAACTTTGTAGAAGACACTATGATTCGGAAACGTAACCCTTAGGAGTTATTAATTTCGCTCTGAAAAAAGGCTTTTCCGACCACTGTGCGCCAGTGAGCATGAAAAATTGAGCATTTTCAACTTGTTATATCTCGTGATTCTGATAAGATTGAAAGTTCTAGTTTTCGGCTAAGTTATTCAGAAGGTCAAGGACATTCGAAGAGTGATATATTTTGTTCGGAACTCTCGCGTTACGTGGCGCTAGTGAGCATGCAATATTAAACATTTTCACTTTGTTCTATCTCGTGATTCTAATAAGATAGTAAGTTCTAGTTTTCGGCAAAGTTGTTCAGAAGGTCAAGGGCATTCAAAAGATGGGCCTTTTTGTCTGGAATTTCCCAGCTACGTTGCTCTAGTGAGCATGCAAAATTGGGCATTTTCAACTTGTTCTATCTCGTGATTCTGATAAGAGGAAAGTTTAAGTCTCCGGCAAAGTTGTTCAAAATATCTGAAGTGTGCGTGTGTGTGTGCCATCCTCTACCCCTCACCCAACCGGGGGCGTTGGCGAGTAGAACTGCGAATAATTTGATTAATGCAATCCGAAGTAACATTGCAAAAAACCCTCCAGCTTTATTTGGTTTTATTATGGCAGTAAGAGGTGCCAATAGGTTTCAAAATTTATTCAGGTTTTTGAGAATCTACACAGCTTCTTTACAATGACCTTAAAATCTAGTCTTGTAAATTTTCTTTCACTCCTATCAAAGGTTTTAGTTTGACTTTATGAACCAAATAGTTTTATATTAGCCATTGCGAAG
This sequence comes from Aedes japonicus, assembly GCA_034211315.2. NCBI lineage: Eukaryota > Metazoa > Arthropoda > Insecta > Diptera > Culicidae > Aedes > Aedes japonicus. The sequence continues at coordinate 199,250 of JASCZW010005084.1, read as the reverse complement.
ATAATTTGGCTTATTGGCAAAACTGTGATTTCTTCCAATCGCCATATTAAAATATATGAAATAATTGAAATGTGGAAAAATAAATTCTAAATTTTTAATGTAATACAAATGAACTGTAGATCAGAGACCGCTTTTGGCATTCTTTTTGATAACCTTATTGAATTCCATGAGTTTTTAGAAAATTCATGATTAATTTATCGAACATATTTATTTCAATTTTGCTTATGTTGATGTAAACTCGCATAATCTTCGAGGCGCATTTATTTTCTGCTCTTATCTTGCCTATATTCGCCTTAAAATTAAATATTTTGCTATCGAACACATGAACTTTTTTCTTCGATATTATTTACTGTTAAATGAATCAGAAGAGCAGAGAATCGAACGCAGCAGAACAACAAAAACGAACCACGATATAACAGTGAAGTTTGACAGGCCATTTGGCCCTATGCAGGGTTTGATGGCAGCCAATAGGTTTTATGAAGGTTGTCAAGTGGTCATACCATCTTTCACTAGAACATTTTCAAAATCTTTATGGTCTTGAAAAGGTTTTATACATTTGTTTGCACAACCGTCTATAGAGTGGGCCACTTTGTACACATTTTGGCTTCAAAGCAGCATAGAGGAGGTGTTGGTGGACAAAACAATTTGAATGTGGTTTTATCAACACAGCCGGGAGAAGTGCTATACGGTTGGAATAAAACTCAAATTGTTACATGGGATGGTGCCCTTTTTTTATGGAGGCCAATACAATAAAAAGGAGAACTTTTGAGGCAAGACAAATTATCCTCAAAGTTTTTGGGGAAATGGGAGGTACTGGGAGTCCACAACAGGTACAGCAAAACATTACGTAGACGCTCTTATTCACACTTACAACTCAGGAATAGAAGGTCAAGAAGAGCTACCGCCACCAACTAATGCTTGAACCGGCTACCTGGGAAACCCACAATACCCGCGGCAATAGCCAGCGGACGATGCCCTGGCCGTATTTAGTAAAAAAATGGCATTTTGCTTATGGAATGATCTAACCTTCTTATTTTACTTTTTTTCTTGAAAAGAAAAAATAAACTGTTCAGCCAGAACCACCGTTGCCAACTAAATTTTGAACCGGGTATTTAATGAATCCATAATACCTGCCACCTTAACCAGCAAACAATGTGCTGTACGAATTTAGTGTATACTGAGACTATGTTTTATGCATTAGCCGCGATAAAGTTACTTCAATTCCTTATTTAATTGTCACAAGGCTTTGATTTTGATCAATTATATTATGCTTGATTATTACTTTAGTGATTACTTACCGAAACTGTGAATGAAGCCGCATATTTGTTCCCGGGTAGATGCATTAGCCTATAATAATATCTCATTCGTTCTTCTTTTCATTCTTGACATGGTTTCCCTGGTTTTTATGTTTCTATGGTTTTTCCCTTTTCTGTATATTCTCAATTGTATTTTTCTACTGTTTTCGTTTTCTTATTGCTAGGAAAAAAATAATTTCGTCGTCTTTGCTGCAGCATACTTTGTAGATTTTTTCTGCTTTTCTTTTTAGATTTTCCTTTTCCTCTTCTAATTTATTCCACTGCTCCATTTCCACTTCAGGTAATATTTCCATAACCTTCTTGATGGTGTCATTCCATGTGAATGCCGGTCTTCCAAGTTTACTGTTGATAGCTTTTAATTTCATTGCTTTTTACATATACGTTGTAATCTAGCTCTTTTAACGACTGCCTGTCCTTCTAGTAAGTTCGCAACTGAAATTTCTCTTGGAGGTTTGTCTCTTGAGTATTCCCAAAGATCTCTCAGAATTTGATGTTTGAATCTTACCATGGAATTTTTTTTTATTGTCGCCGTTTTTGTCCCATATGTAATAGCGGGCGATATTACAGTTTTATAGATAAATTTACTCATCTTCCAAGGTGGATTATATTGTTTCACAAATTCTATTACCACTCTCGCTTTTTTCATTGTATGCTTGCATCTTTTTCGCAAAGTCATCGATCTGTACAGACATTGTGTGATGTGTATTCCCAAGTATTTAATACTAGACTTCACTGGGAACATCTGATTGTTCAGTTTATTTCAGTTGGTATAATACGGTCATTCCTTGGTTCTCTTTTAAAATATTGCTTTGTTTCTGCATTTATTTCTAGACCAACATTTGCTAGTGATTCCTTAAGAAATTTCTATATGATTTTCAGCTCTTCTCTAGATTTAACTATCACTAAGATGTCATTGGCACATGCCAGTAATATCGGACGTCTTAAGTGTAGCTTTTCCATTCGCAAGGTTCTGTATTATTGTTTCTATATCTTCCTTCGTTGGACCTGCATCCATTTCTTCTATGTCTGCCTTAGTAGTTATTTCTTCACCAATAATAGCCTCCAGCTGTATTTCCCATTCTGCCATAGATCTGCTGGGTTGTGAGACGCTTCCTTTTGTTTTAACATATCTTTTTAGAAAATGATGTGTTCTTTTTATTATTTCTCCTGATTCATATACCGACAGATTGTTAAAAAAGGTTATGAGCAGCTTGTACTCCTTTCGCCGTATATCAATATTTGTTCTTGCAATATTTTTCTCTTCTGTTCTTTTCTTAATTTTCGGAGTGTGGCTTTTCATTTAGGTGTTGTTGGTATTCCTGTTCCCTTCAAAACATTTTTTGCAGCCGAGTTCATTTTTACAACCACTTGACTGTACGCTTCATTGATGTCCATTTCATTCACCGGAACTTTACCCTTTTGGGCTAACAGTTGCTGAGACTTTAGAATCTGGTTGCCGACAGTTATTGGTTAGTTTGATTCAAAACATTACTATTTTGTGACCTAGGGTAGGGAACGGCTTAAGCTCTCCGAGACCCTATTCCAAGCACGGGGAAAACGTAAACCTACAACGCTCATTTTTTGCATTATCATGCTTCACTAGATGGAGCACCATACTGCAAAAAATGCACGTTATAGGTTAACGTTAACCCCGTGCTTAGAATAGGGTCTCGGGGTGCTTAAGCCGTTCCCTACCCTATGTTGAGTTCTGTCCATTCTGCTCGTATTTATCTTATTTTTAATTTACTTGGATATTTGGCTGGCCTGGTGTTCAAAATATCTGAAGTCATACGACTATACATACACACACCTATATTCACACATACACACATAAATACTAATCCACACACTGTTGGAATCGAGAAAGCGTGAAAACGGATAGAAGTGAATATGATGCTCGAAAAGTGCGTCGTTTAAATCACTAGAAATTGGCTGAAAAAGCCAAAAAGAAACACAAACAGTAGCTAGCAAATCTAGCAAGAAATAGCAGTAATAATGCCAACTATCATCACAACATCAACAACAACATAAGCATCCGTAAACACTCAACTGTTTGCTACAATAAATGCAACAACATTAATCTCAACACCATCGACAATCCAAACAATCCACTACCACATGATCGAGAGCTTCTTGCGGAAGCGAAATATCGTATTTTCTAGACCGCCACTTAACTATCAACCGATACAATTTCAACGAGGCGAACTCCTGCACCCTTACCCGGCAATTGATGAATCTTGCACATTCTCCCAACTGGATGGCTCCGGGGAGTTCTTCAGATGTACCATGTGAGTCATGTTTATGTTCTCATGGGTAGTGACGAAACTCTTAGAGGAGGACAATGAATTTGAAGAGCACGACGACAACGAGAGCTTGACGACATCTCTAGATCAGAGAGGGGTAATTAGTTTAAGTAATTTTAATTTATCGAGAACAAGAAATGTTTCTAAGGAAAATCGAGACCCCTCCACACTCTCTAAGAGGGGGGCTCTCATACAAATGAAACACAAATTTCTGCATAACTCGAGAACAAATCAAGCAAATGGAACCTAATTTGGCATGTGAAGGTTTTTTGAGGGTAGATTTCTTTAAAAATGAATTTCTGTCTGTCTGTCTGCCTGTCAGACCCTTATAGACTCGGAAATTTCTGAACCGACCAACGTGAAAATTCATATGAAGGGGTTTTTGGGGCTGGGGAAGGTTCTTATGATTGTTTGAGACCCCTATTCTCTCAGAAAGGGGGGCTCTGATACATATGAGACACAAATTTCTTCATAACTCGAGAACTAATCAAGCAAATCGAATCAAATTTGGCATGTGAGGGGTTTTAAAGGCAAGAATGTTTCTATGGTGGTTCAAGACCCCTCCCCTTTTTGAAAGGGCGGGGGTTCAAACAAACGAAACTCAAATATTTCCCAAGCAACACACAAAACATCTTTTTAGAATGATTTATAATTGTTTGTATTATAAATGCATTATAAACGTATCGCAAAACATGTCAAGTTGGGAGCGGTTTGTAACTCTCGAATTCTATATCACTCTGACAAACGGTCGAGCTAAAAATACTTTTTTCACTGCTCCAAATGCTTACTACTTCATTATTGTTCTTTAAAACATGTTTCCATACATTTATAATACATAAACAGGACAAGATTTTATGGGCAGTTTTATATGCTGTTGAAATTACATTACATCAACCTTGTTTTGCAAAACGTGTTCTTTTTTCTCCTAACGATGAACATTGTGTTTTCACTGCCAACGGGAAGCATATCATACATACTCAGAGTTCACTTTTCAACAATCTGAGTTGGCTTAGCAATGAAGCTACAAACCTTTCACGCCAAGGACTAGTGTTCAAATCCCACGCATGGCGATATTATATTTTTGAATGAGGATAATTTTTTTCCATTTTATGTTTTATAAGGCTTCACTTTTTGCGCTTTTTGCGTCATATTAAAGCATGAAATAAAGTATTGTACACCTAAATTTATAACCTATCTTTGTCATTTAACAGTACTTTAAACTTGTTTATCACAAGCTGTGTTGCTTGGGTTATTATAATCGAAGAGCCCCGTGTGATGGTTCGAGAACTAATCAAGCAAATGGAACCAAATTTGGCATGTGGGGGGTCTTGAAGGCAATCATTGTATGGTGGTTTGAGAAAGGAGGGCTCCCATACAAATGAAACACAAATTTCTACCAAAAATGAGAATTATCCAGGGTACTTAAACACAAAACGTGTATTTCTCGGGTAAGAACCATGTTTTGATAGAAGTTTGAACCCCTACTTATTCAAGAAAAAAACTCATTCCGAAAAAACCCATTAAAGTGCCAGTTACATTAAATTTTCCTTCATTTAGTTGCAAGCGTAGCAGCGCACGCACCGGGTTCAGCTAGTACTTCAATGTTTTACGATAAAGAAGAACATGCAATATGAATAAAGAAAAGCAGGCGCTGCTTAGCCTAATCTCATGTATTTTATAGCCTCGATTATAACTAGGATGAAGAACAAAATGTAACAAACGGTCTCCTAATCATTGATGAGTGATTAGTCATTCACTACCCAGTGTAGCGCGCTTGGCAGTGCTTCACCACCGTATTTTAATAGCTTGCTTAGAAGTAAGCCAGGAGTTTTGTTGTTTTCAAACCAACCAATTATCTCCTCAACTTCCTGAAGTGGTAGGGTCGGAGTCCCCTCATCGTCTGCGCAAATTCTTTGATTTATTACCGTGCCACCTTCGTCCGCTGTAACATTTCCACTCAAGTGCTCGTCAAAGTACTACTTCCACCTTTCGAATCCATTTATGTGCATAAGATAACGCAGAAAATTACATGTTTCTTTCAAACTGTGTAACTTACGGACTCTTCTTGATTTGCAAGCCTTGAGGGAAATTGTAATAAATTTCTTATGGTTAATTTCAATACCAATGTATTCCCTGCATCATCTTAATCATTTGTGATATAGTTCTTGTATCTGTGTTTTCGTTCTTTTATTGTAATTATTTATTCAGGAAGCTTTGTCGCATCGTTAAATGCCGAGAACCATACACACTGGATTTCAGAAACAGTAAACCTGTATTTCATGGAGTTGGAAAATAACCTAAGTATGCTATAGTACAGAGAACAGGCGTTTATCTTCGGTCTGCTACTTGTGTAAAATTTTAAACCGACATTTCAAATGTATGTCGTTATGCTCCTGGTAGGCGGCTCTGCAGTTGTGCGAAAACTGTCATGTTTTCCTTGTTTTTCTCTGCACTTGTTTCTTATACCGGCTGCCCATATTCATGAGAGTTTATAAAATAGGAAAATGGGTCGCAATTGTGAATTTTATTGGTGCAGTAATCAGTAAGGATACAATATTTCCTTTTATCAGTTCACAGGTGATAATGAAATGTAAAATTTTCTTCACCTTTGAAATTATGAATACATATGAGAGTATGTTTTATAACGCAGGTGCCATGCCTGGGAAGAAAATGTTGCTCTTGTGAAGCTGCCTAAATGTTTGCTGCTGCAGGACCACAAACATTCAAGAGCATAAGTATTCGTTTCGCTCACTTTCCTCTCGATGCTTTCAAGGAACTATCCACGAAAGAAAAGTGGTAATGCAGCGTAACATAATAGGAACTCTTAGTCTAAAATCTAATTCAATCTGAAATTCATATGCAAGTTAGTTCCAAAGGCAGTGCCTTACGAATGTTCGTACATCACTATACCATACCATAAACTATACCAAAAATTGTTGAAAGCTATTTATATCAACATATATGTTTTTTGTTCTATTAGAATGTCAGCTGACTACTTGGAGGATGCCTCCATAGAGTTTGTCGATTCACCGATTGTTGGCGTTCCTAGTGATCCATCACTGTCAAGTGGTCGAAACTGTCAAGTGGTCGAAGACTTCAGCATCAGTTGATACATGTATTGAAATACCAGAAAGTAGTCGACTCGATAGCTTTGTACTGTCCAAGGATAAACGTACTCCATCACCTCCATCATATACTACGTATGAGGACGAACGAGTTGAACATCGCAGCTCTTTACGAACAACCCCGATTGAGCTGTAACTGCATTCACAAACTCCAAACGAATCGGGTACCAACACATTCTCTAGATATAACTCCAGTTGCCTTTTCATTATATCTAACAACTTTTGTCGACATATTAATGAATTGGCCTATGAATCACGAGTGCTGATGTTTAAGATATCTTCCAAAATCCATTGTAAATTAAAACCGAAAGCAAAGCCGAACATAATTTATAATGTTTGTTTCAGATACCGATTATTTTGTTTTGAATTTTGACAGCAACGTGGCCAAACGTTGTGTTGTGTAGAAAGTAAAAAAATCATCAACATGGCAACATAACTTGGGCAGTCGGTAAAAGATGGCGTTGGTGTTACAACATATTTTCGTTCAAAATTTTACACACGTTTTTCGAGAAAAGTTATATGGACATCAATGTCTGTTCTCTGTGACTTTAGTAACACTCTCCTACACTGAACTAAAACATCATGCTCAGATCGACTGGCAAGTGATTCGCTGTCGCCTTTGAAGGAAAAGCAAACTGCTTGTTTTAGGGCGGTCTGGATTTGAATGCTGATCATTCATATTTCATACACAGTTTGAAAGAAACGTTCAATTTTCTGCGTTATCTACACAGATAAAAAGAAACATTGAATTTTCTGCGTTATCTAATGCACATAAAGGGAATGCCAGATTTGGCAGAAAATAGTGGGATATTTCATGTTAATTTAAGCCAGATAACGCCTGCATCAAGCCTGTTGTATGAAAGATTGCAAACATTGTTGTCTGGCTCATCAAAGACTACAAACAATTGCGTTGTTTACGCCTCCTTTGGCTTGGAATTAAACGAAGGCTCTTGTTAAAATTAATTATTTTTTTCTGTGTAATTAAAAAAAAATCGTAGTTGCTACTCCTTTACTGATCAGAACTAGTGCAATTGCACAGAGAACCGTATAGGTGAAGCTTGGGAGTAGTTTTACATCTTCAATACACAAGTTCATTCATTCTATTTATAGATCAGTACCGGCGCCGGCCACGTCCTCACGGTCTTCGGGGAGGGGGGAAGAAGGATGATTAATTTGACAATCGTTGTTTTTAGCGACCATGATCACCACTGCATCTCTACAATTGCCAAGGCAAGGATAGTTGTGTTACTGAGGCAGGTTATTTTTAGATCATAGATGCACTGTGGTAAGTGAAGCGATCAATGAAAGAAAGCGCAGTAGACTGATTTTTATTTATCTAGTGTTGATAGAAAATCATCTGGTCACAAATGGCAAGGAAGGGCACGGGCCTGGGATTGATCAATTATCTGTGTTATCTAATGCACATAAAGGAGATGCTAGATTTGGCAGAAATGATTGGGATATTCCGTGGCAACTAAAGCTGAATATCGCCTAAATCAGGTTCAGGTCTGTTGTATGGTAGATTGCTAGCAAATGTTGCATGGATAAGAAAGATTGCAAACGATTTCGTTGCTTACATGGTAAGAAAAAAAATACATAGCAGAGCACTTAAGTGTGGAAGCACGCAAACATAACTATACCCAACGTTCGCTTCCCACCCTTAACTACTCCGCTGGATACTTTTTCTAAACGTGTACGCTTGCTAATTAAACGAAGGGAAATTTTACGCGTCAGTTCAAATTCATAATTTATTTCTGTGTATGTGAATCGTCCAAATTCAATATGATATTTGTTCCAAAACTGTGTGCAAATTACAACGATCCGTCAGATGGTGGAAATTTCAAAATGCTTAAATCGCGGCATTATGAACAGAATATAGAGCAAACAGCACTATGATATTTAGTACTCTACATCCACATCCATCGGGAGCACGAAACATGGACGCAATATCACATCACAAAAAACGGATGGGTTTTCCACCCTCTGTACGCGTTCGTACCAGATCTGATAGCGATTAATATAGTTTCAGCATGCTGTCAGCGAATGATGGACTATAGATTTTTTTTTTCTTTAGTATGTACTTTTGAATGATTTGCGTGCAGAACAGACTCAATGCAATACGGGATTTCATTTTGGGAGGACCATCATTCATACGGCATACATTCGAATTTAATCGAGACATCCATTCACTTTGCGTTATATTAGTCGTTGAACTTTCGAAGGTAAACCACAAGGTTTAAAAAAAAACTATTCAAAAACGCGATTTCGGTATTTTGATGACGGATTATTGAGGATATGTTCAAAGGAAGAGTTATTCAATCTGGAATACAGTTGTCAGCTACCAGCATCTGATGAAGCATCGAGAAAATCATCTGATAGCATTCGGAGGACGACCCCGAACCTTTCAAAGTCACGATTTTGACTCTCACCAAGTTAGAAAAATATCCAAAACGTATTTGAGTGACTACGGCAGGAGATGAACCAGCCTAGGGCTAAAAATCTCTCTAATGATGGATCTAAAAAAATCTTTTAGTATTCATTTGTAGTCACAAGAAGAGAACCTGAAAATGCGAGAGGCAATATTTAAATGTATACAAAACCGTGAAAGGGTAGGATTAAACGTCGAAACTGTAATATCCTGGAGAGATCACAGAATTCCTTTCGAAAATGATAATAACCAATTGCTTGAACAACTTCCTCGTTTATTACCGTTGTTACACTGACTTAAAATCTCACCTACATTCTGTAGGATACCACATCCTCCTGGTACACAAAAATATTAAAAATTACATGAAATCAGTACGTTCGCTTTTTGTAGCCTTAACAGTAATCTGCTACTTCCACGGCATCAAGGAATCGCTGAGGGCGTTTTATTTGTCTTGGGTTCTGGGGTCTTGGTGGTTCATCTTCTAGGCATGGTTTCTTGAGCTTGTTGTAACGTTTGCCTGTTGATTCTACTGCTGATGGTTCCTGAGGTGTCGGCTGGTGCTGTTGTGGACTAGGGTCTGTGGAGAATTAATATGTTACAATAATTATACAAGAGAATAAAGGATTCGGATGTTAGTTACACAACGGTGTTTGCTTGTTGTTTCTGTTTTCCTCTTTTGTAAAACCTGCATCAGCATTTTCTCCAGCTTCCTCCACCTTCCGCTCAACAAATTTTTTTAACAGTTTAACATTACGATCGTATATTCTGTTCGTTGACATATCCATAATTGTAGCTCGTCCTGCCCCTGTGATTTGAACGACTTTGTGCAGTACATTTTTATATGTGGAATCAGCCTTATCTCTCTTCTGCTGGCTAACCAAAACCATATCTCCAACTTTAATCTGCAGTTCCCGAGCGTGGCGGCTGGTGTCTGCTCGCATGTTTCGATTGAATTTGGCCAACTGATCTCGGTCACGCAGCTCTCCATCAATTTTAAGCTTACTGTCCGTTCGCAAATCTGGCAAAAAACATCTGATTGCTCTGCCAAACATCAGTTCAGCTGGAGAAGTTTTGGTTACATGATGAGGCCACGAATTGTAAGCTGCCACATAGTCAACCAACGGTTCCTTCCAGTTTTGTTGTCCAAGCTTCGCGATCGCAGTTATTTTGTTTATTCCCTGCATACTTCGTTCAACCAGCCCATTCTCCGTAGGATTAAGCGGTGTGCTATGAATTAACTTAATCCCCCATGCTTCCTTAAGCCACATCTCAAGCTCCATGCTGTTGAACGGTGGTCCATTATCAGCTTTCAATGTTTTTGGAACGTAGTAAGTGTTGAATACTCTTTTAAGTGCTTTCTTAACGGCCTCAGTATCGGTTTATCCCATAGGAATAGCAACCAAAAATCGGGAATAGTTGTCTGTAAGAACCAGTGCTTTCCAGTTGTGTACCTCAGACGCTGTTACAAAATCCATTGAAACATAATCCCAAGGATTTTTTGGAAGCTCTGTCATTGTGATAGGCAGTGGCGTACTGTGCAATGTAACCAACTGACATTCTGGGCAACTCTTTACATACTCCTCGATCTGCTTGTCCATACCAGGCCACCATAGACCTTGCCGCAAGAAATTTTTCATAGTGGACATTCCAGGGTGACTTTGGTGAGCCAAACGCAACGCTCTATCACACAACGCCGAAGGCAAAACCATTTTTTCCTCTTTCATCAGTACATCTCCTTGCATATATAGGCTTCTTTGAAATGCTTGATAATTTAAGATCTCGGAAGGCCATTTCTCATTTTTATCCAGCCATGAAATGACAGTCTGGATTTGAACATCTTGCAGCGATTCTTCTCTCACTTGAGCGTTAGTTAAGGCCAAGAGCTCGTTACTAATGGTAATAGGGTTAGCGGTAACCAAGCATAGCTCGTGAGATTCCTTGTCTACTCCAAATTGTGGATCATTACGTACGACACCTATTCTTGAAGCAGCGTCTGCAATGTTGTCACTACCCGAAACGTGTTCGAAATCGTAGCTGTAATGGCCCATCCGAAGAAGCCAACCTTCTGCTCTCGACATTATCCGCTTTCCGACGTCTTTACGGTCCTTGTTCTTTGTCATAAACATCAAAGCTTTGTTATCAGAACGCAAGATGAAGTGTCGGCCGAGAAGATAATAAGCAAATCGTTCCATAGCCCAAACGATGGCAAGTGCTTCACGGTGCAACTGCGGATACCTACACTCTGCATTTGTCAGACTTTTAGATGCACAAGCAATGATACGATGTCCTGAAGCGTCCTTATATTCCTGTACTAAGACTGCTCCTAGACCCCAAGGCGACGCATCGGTATATAGGATAGTCGTATCGTTTTCATCAAAGTAGCCCCGCTTAATTAAATCGTTCTCTGCAGCGGTTTTGAGATCATCAAACGCTTTCTGATGTAGTGTTTCCCAAATGAACTTGGACTTCAATGAAAGAAGGTCACGTAAAGGCTTGGTTTTATGTGAGAAATTTTTAATGAACGGACTTATAAACGTTAACATCCCCAAAAAGCTTGAAGTTTGATATCTGAGATTTTATCTTTCATCGGTAGAACGCCAGATCCATCGATGGTGAATCCGAGGAAATCAACAGAGGATCGATTGTACACCGACTTTTGTTCGTTGATAGTCAAATTATTGGCGCTCAGTACACTTCTGACATCAGCCACATAACCTTCTAATTCTTCCAATGTTCGACCGTAGATTAAAACATCGTCGAGGTAGACGACGATATTTTTACAATTGACCAAAAGCTTCTCCATCACCCGTTGGAATAGCTCAGGCGCACAGGACAACCCGAAAGGTAATCTAGTGAATCTCATGACCGTTTGCTGTCATGAATGTCGTTACATGCCGCACATCCTCGTGAAGCTCAACATGAAAGTACGCATCCTTAAGATCAAGTTTTGTAAAGAATAAAGTACCTGAAAAATTGTGAATGCATTCAAAACACAAAGTCGTACAATCACTTAGGTACAATATAAAAATACCCTACCTCCTCCGTTAGGGATGTCGCTCCAAATCTTCTCTAATGATGGCATCGGATACGGCTCCCGAATGATTGATTTGTTAACTTTTCGATAATCCACGACGATGCGAAAATCATACGTTCCTTTTGGCACTAATACAGGAGGTGAAACATAGCTAATAACATCATGCTCTCTGTCAGCTCTTTCTATGATTCCCTTGCATTCCATAATCCGCAACCTTTCATTCGTGGCACTTTCAAAGGCTTTTGGGATATTATACCTTATAATCTGTTTCGGAGTTATGGAGTCGTCTATCTTGAATCGAACACCATCGATCGGCATTTTCGGGAAATTCTTGTTAACCTTTGTCTTATTAGCAGAACAACCTGGTAATTCGTTTTTTGCGGTCTCGTCATGTTGGGTCCAGTTAATAAATCTGTCATCCACCTGCTTAAACCCGATACGAATCAAATTCAAACGAAACGCCGTTTCATATCCAAGAAGCGACAATTTTGTTCCTTTCACTACGAAGAATTTCGCTAATTGTACCGATTGATCATGACCAGTAATCCCAATGTAAGCTCTGAAGGAACATTCGACACCAAGTGGACTACGATTCGCATAGCTCTTAAGCACTTCCTCAGGATGGATCACCACATCCTGAATTACAGTCCGACATTTACGCTTAATCGTCTCCCACTCACAGATGGTGATTGTGTTTACAGTTGCTCCAGAATCTACCAACAACTTGAAACTTTCTGTTCCAATGGTACAGTAAACAAATTTTTGGTCTCCGGATCCCCGTGAAAATTTCATATCTTTGGTGATCAACTGTAAAACGATTGGATCAAACATAAATCGAAAAGATAAAGAAGTTTATTCAAAACCGCTACAAATTAAATTTATTAATCAACTTTGTCATCAAATAGCATCGTATAACAAAACAAAATCGTTCGAAAAGTTGGTCACTATCTACCTGGTTGATCAATTCAGTCTCCTTTTTAAACTTCTCGTCACGTTCTGGGTTCAGTCGCTTCCCCGAGTTGGCGTGGCTGGAATTGTTTCTCGGCGAACGACAATAACCAGCAAAATGGCCCACCTTATTGCAATTGAAGCACTTCATACGGTATGCCTTGCATTCCCGCGGGCCATGTGAGAGTCCACACTTATCACAGCTATTAGATGGATGCTCCTTAGAACTCCAGAAACGTCTACGCGGGTTTGCATTGTACGGCTCAAATCACCCCTTCGACGTACCACGATAACGATCCTGAGCATTACGGAACCCAAACTGCCTTACATGCAATGCATTAACCGGCCTAACACCTGTGGCTGAGGATGCGTCTTGCTCTTGGCCACTTGAATCCTGTACTTCTTCCGCGAACTTCTTCGCCTCGTCAGCTTCTGATCTTATATAGTCTAGGTGCTTACCATGGTTGATTATGCGTTCTAGGTCATTTCCGAGGAAATCGGACATCTCGAATAACTTTTCTCCAATTCCAGGCACAGATCGTCGTAACAAAGCCTGAACGAATTCTTCATCTCGTTGGTCACGCTTAACATCGCAGAATTTGGCTTGCCTCTCCAAACGCAACACCCAGTCCGAAAATGCTTCCGAGTTTTTCATTTTCATGTCCCGGAACTTCATACGTTCTTTCGACGCATCACAGGTCTGGTTAAAATAACGGTTCAGCGCCACTATGGTTTCCTGATAAACATCCTCAGCTGATTCTGGCACTGAATTGTGCTGCATATCAATGATACTCAACAGGTAATCTCCAGCAAAGATTTTTAAGCCAGTGAGTTTCGGTGCTGCATCCACAGGTGTCTTGCAAGATGCTATGCGCTCATATTGGTCCCGGAACCGAATCCACTCTGCCTTTCTCTTATTAGTTGGCAATAATCCGTCGAAACTCTTCAATGGCCACGAACCTGCGAGCCATTCCGATTGGACTCCCCCGCGCTCGAAGTTCTGCCGTGATGCAACATTCATGTTCCTTGATGGTTTTACGGCATCGTACGATTTCTCACCAGGGTCATCAGTTGACAAAACGTCGGATTCGTGCCAAATTCCACTCATTCTGGAGCTAGAAACAACAAAATACACGTAAGTCGAATTTCATATCAACAGCTTCCTTCTTTTTTTTTTATTTAATTACACTACTGATCGTTCGGAGTAAATTAATTAAGTTTTCTTGCACAGCGTAAACGAAAACGAACAAAGCTTTTCCTTTTTTTTCAACAACAATACTCCGAATACTTCTTTCAGACAGATGCCAAGACTGGTCACGCGAACGAATGAAAGAGAAGGCAAATTGGAAATCTCTTTTTTTTCTGGGATTGCTTTTCTCTCGCTTTCTCATTTGACGTTCCCTCCATTTTTCCATTTCGAGTAATAACAAGCGACGTACGGCTCACACTGAGTAAAATATATGTCTTGAAATTCGTTCAAGGGAGCAGTGATGTCAGTTCAGATTATTTGTAAAAAAAAAACCGTTTTTATCCCGCTTTTTTTTCGGTTTGCTCTAAACCTAATTTATTTAAACTTTTATACATGTTATCATTTTGTCCTTCTTTTCTCTTAACCTGTTCATTGAGGGCTAGATTTCCCTTGGCTTTGAGCTGAAACTCAGCGGAAGTTATTCACTTAAATACTTCGATATGAGCTAAACTCAGCGCAAGTTGTTCACCTCAATATATAACCTGGCTATGAGCTAAACTCAGCGCAAGATACTTATTTCAGTACATGGCTTGGCTATGAGCTAAACTCAGCGCAAGCTACTCATTTCAATACATGGCTTGGCTATGAGCTAAACTCAGCGCAAGTAACTTCTATTTCAATTTCCCACTCGGCTATGAGCTGAACTCAGCGCAAGTTTCTCACGTTAATACCAAGCTTGGCTACCAAGCTAACTCAGCGCAAGTGGTTCTTCTCATTACTTTGTACTTTTGGTTTAGAGCTAAACTCAACGCAAGATTTCTTGATTTTAATTCTATCGAATTAAAATGTTTAACTGGCAACCCTTTCCAGCTTTTCGAAATTGCCTGCTCGTCGTCTCTGCTTCCTTTTTTTCTTTTTTTTTTTTTACTTACCAAGCTTTGAATTGATGGGAAATACTGATAAAATTGCGTGTTTCAATTTCCGGAAGAATACCTCACATGCCTCCAAAAGGTTCGACTTTGTTGGCAGGATCGCCAATGTAATATCCTGGAGAGATCACAGAATTCCTTTCGAAAATGATAATAACCAATTGCTTGAACAACTTCCTCGTTTATTACCGTTGTTACACTGTCTCAAAATCTCACCTACATTCTGTAGGATACCACAGAAACATTTGTAAACAATGACTTCTAGCGTATTTATTATGAGATTCGCATGCTCACACAAACAAAATAGCACCAGAAACAGATACATGATGTTATTACCTTCCCGTCGGTAGTGGATATAGATGTAGCAATCTGGCATTTCCAGAAGACTTACGTTTTAAGTCATTGTTCACAATTGTCACTTACGACCTTTTGACGTTTTTATCTAGTTTTTCTGTGAATTGACTGCAAACCGATTCTAACTTGCTGGGCTCGATTCCAATGAGACACTCCTTTGTAGGAACTCACTTCAGGAGGTTGATTCAAACATACACTCAGATAAAAAAGGGCGAAAAAATTAACCCCCAGGAACGTCATGTTCAATCTTCTGTAAATTTGTCATTTATCAACATTTTGAACTGAATATATAACGTATGTATTACCAATATGTTGAAATTAAATGATCAAATTTGCGGAAACTTCGACGCTGCATGTGGCAAAATGCACTAGATGAAACAGTTCAAATTTTGTTTACGGTATTTAATAATAAATAAGTCTGTGTTTGCACTACTGGGGTGCACGTTTGATTTGCGAAAATTTTGAGCGTCACAAAAAATGTAAAGGTTTTGTACGTTGATAACTAAGTCATTACACGATGCTTTTGCAAAATGTTTGCACCAATTGATCGGGGCATTTTCTACGCTTCGATTCCAATATTCAAAACTATAGCGTAAATTTATTAAATGCACAGTACTTTACCATCACAGACTTCAAAGTTAAGTAATGAACGTTGTTCATCGTTTCTGCCCAAGGCGAGGATATTCTTGATAAGTTGAATCATACTTCGTAGAATGCTTTGTTGGTAGAGAACTTGTAAGAAGCCGCGTCAGAATTAATTATTGCAGTCTACTATATATCAAAGCCAGGCCATCACGAGTAGAAGAGTTTGAGAAAATACAGCAAGAGCTTGGATTGCTGTCACATCGTTGCATTTAACACGTCTCATCAAGGTGGTTAACTCTGCAAGAATCAGTAGCAAGAAACATTGAAGAGTGTCCTGCACTGTTTATTTATTGCTGAATTCCCAAAAAAATAGTCTACGTTAACAGGACACGTAGTCAAGAATCGTAAGAATTATGAATTACCCGAGTATAAAAGCGGAGGTGTGGTTCGTGATATCGAGTGCAGGCAGTTTACTCGATTTACAGGTCAATACTGTTCTTATACCATCCACCTGCGATTTAGCACCTTTGTGGAGGTGGCAGTTGAGCAAATATGAGGACCGCATATTTTCTATTTTAGCTGTTCAAATAAACGGTGGTCTGAAGAGAAAATATAGATATGCAAATATTTGTATTTTTACAGACAGCCAAGCGGCACTCAAAGCGTTAAGTAATTATAAACTGTACATCCAAACTTGTCTGGAATGCATTCTTTCATTGCGAGAAGGTGTGCCAAGAGAACTCGGTAAATTTATTCTTGGTTCCGGGACACTGTGACATTGAAGGCAATGAAAGGGCAGACGAGCTTGCTAAACAAGGTTCTAATGCACAGTTTATTGGCCCAGAACCATTCTGCGGTATATCATACTGTGCCATAAAAATGGAATTAAAATCGTGAGAAAAGCAAAGGGTGATGACCAATTGGATGGTTACCACTAAGTGTTTTCAAGCGAAAAGGTTTATAATTCCAAATGTTACAATTAGTAAACAGCTTCTGGAGCTCAATAAGAGAGTTGTTTGTACCTATTGCCCGAGTAGATATCATTTGGAAAAACATTTGCCAGGTTCAGAATGATATCTGTCGTTTCTGTACCATGGAACGTGAAACCTCGGAACATCTGCTTTGCAGTTGTGGTGCTTTGTACAAGAACAGACTTAAATTTCTGTACAGTGTCTATATGCAACCTAAAGAAGTTTAGACTGCAAATCCAGGAAAGGTGGTGGGTTTTATAAACTCAATTTTGCCTGACTGGGAGACGCGTCTTAGGCTGGTCACTTGACAAATGGTGATCTAGCTTTAAGATGCCAATTAGAATAGTAAACAGGGATAAACCACAAAAGTTCAACTCAGTGGACGCAGTGGTTCTACGCCAAAAAAAAAAAATATTTAGTGTAGAAATACTGGGTGTATAATCATGGACGATGAAGAGAATGTGAAATTGGATTATAAAACCTTTCCCGAACCATAATACTTCACTAAACGCAAGGACAGGGATACTCCCGAGACGGAGAAGGGCATTTTCGCCTAAAAAATTGACAAGAAGATTATGGTGTGGAAGGCAACATGCGTATGCGGCAAAATATTCATCCCGTACGTGACATCGTAGACAATCAACACCCAAAAGTACACCAAGGAATGCCTCCAGAAGGGTTTATTGCCGATGATGAAGCAGCATGGTGGTCCAGTGATATTTTGGCCTGATTTGGTACAAAAGACAAAACTTCTGTTTGTGCCGAAGTACATGAATCCACCAAAGTGCCCGCAAGCACGGCGAATCGAGACTTCCTGGGCTTTAACCAAAGCTAAGCTACAGAAATTCTTAAACCAGCGGATGACATCGAATAATTTAAAATGGAATGGACAAAAGTAGGGAAAATGGTGTAGGGAAAAACCTACAACGCGCAGTTTTTGCAGAATGATGCTCTATCTAGTGAAGCACCATTCTGCAAAAAATGAGCGTTGTAGGTTAACGTTAACCCCGTGCTTGGAATAGGGTCTCGGGGTGCTTAAGTCGTTACCTACCCTATTTTAATAATTTAAAATTAAACGTATAATTTTAGAAACATTCTAGAATGCCCAAAATGTGTTCAAGTGACTTCGATGAGAAATGAGCCAGCCCGAGGTTGAAGGTCGCGAAAATAAGGAAAAAAAAAATGTAGAATAAGATAACGATGCGTTCATCACATTTTGATGTATAGTTAGTCATACAGAATGAGGTGTCCCTTTCCTAGTCGTAAGACGTAGTCTAGGTCAAAAAAAAATAGTGTTCCTGCAATGACTCGTTTGGATTGAAACCTTGTTCGAAGTCAAAATCCATGGTTGAATTAAAACTTGCCAATCAACTTGACTTGGATCAATTTAACTCCACATTTTGGCGCCTTCCCATCCGCCGAGCAAGAGGCTGCCAACTGGCTCACACCTGCGGCATTCTATTTGATAACTGCACGTTCCCGGCTGGCCGCAAATTAACCGCTAGACACTTTGCTCGCATTTCACTCATCCTTGCGCCCATTCCTCGGGCTACCAACACCGGCGGTTGTTTATTTCGCTCCACATCGTGCTGCGCCTTATCGGTTGGCTACCTCTGAATTTACCACTGGCTCTAATAGCCAGCTCAGGCATCGTCCTCACCGCTCCATGAATAATGAACTATTGGGGCTGGTAGCTGCAAATACGTCAGGTATTCGGTATGCAAAACGTAATTATAAGACATCACCTTTTATTGGCGGCATTTCCAATAGTTTAATATTACGAACAATAGTAATTATCTCTTTCCATCGATCACCGCAAAAAAAAGTTAATTAAAGCGGAATGAATTAGATGTTGGTTTTGTGACGCTCTAAATTTTAGATTATTCAATTTGTACCTCACATATGTTGCCGAAGGATGTCATCCAACATAAAAAAAAAACTATTGTAACCACGAAACGAGGAATTCCACTTGACATTCCACAAGACAAGTTCGTTGAAGCGATGACTGAATTTCTAATTATTTAAGACAACCCCGTCAAGACTCGCTCTGTCTTGAACATCGAGTGTCATCTATTTGAGTGGGTTAAAAAAAGACCGAGGTTCGTTGAATTAATCAGGTCGAGCAAACATTTTAATTACCAAATCATTTAGTGGAGCTCTCGTCTTGAGCTGGAGATGATTTTATGACAGCCTTATGGAGACATGCAAAACGAGGTTTCGTGGAAAAGCATAATCGGGTGATGTAGTATAACAGCCGATCCAAGTCCTTGTTTTAACATTGTTAACCCAGAAAAAATAAAATAAATTATGATTTTTAAAATGTTTGTTCAACGATTCCGAAGAGCGATCGTTAATGGCCATTTCAGCATTTTATGTATTTGAGTTTCCAATGAAAACCGCATTTTTTTGTTGTTTGCTTATTTCAACTACCACTGAATAAAATAATACAGATATAACGCCCTAGTAACATATTAGGTATTAGATTTCACCAGAAGAAGCAAATAGCAGTTCTGATTTCCACCCCCTTTCTATAGTGAGTCTGCATCGGATAAATCGTTTCAACAACTGAAGCTAAGCTCTGACTCAGCAGACGGAACAGTGAATTGCCCTGTTTGGCACTTCAACACTGTGAAAGGCATGCATATGTGATGCATCTAGTGCGTGAAGTGTTTCGCATATTTGCTTAAAAATAATTTTCATGTTAATAATGGCTAACTAATAAAACTTAAATTGTGCGCATATGATTTGAAATGACTAACGTTGTGACTCTATTTATAGCTGTAAGTAACGATGGTTGGGATATATTGTTTCACGCTTAACCTACGTTCTCGTTCAGGTAGTGAACTCAATCCATAAGAGAAAATCGGAACATTCGTAAAACCTGAAAGGAGTCGATGATAGATATTGTATTCGAAAAAAATGCAACAGAAATTCATTTTAACTCTCAGGAAATAAACAAACACATAACGTTTGCATTTAAAAAAGTGGACTTTTTTTGTACAGTGATAAAAAAAAAGCTAAGACAGATAACTGCTTTTGATACATGGAAGGTAATTATTTAAGCTTACTTGCAAAACAAATTCCCCCCCTTGCCAGTGGCCTTCCGGCAGTAGAGCGGAACATTCGCCAAGGCAGACTCGTGTGCCTACATGTTTTCGAGTTCTTTCTTCTTTCAAATTGTTGTTCTTTACGCTTCAGGTTGACCCAGAAATTCGCGATGGGACGCAGCTGGGGGACGTTGGGCGGATTCGCCGAATTGGGTGAGATAGGGTGAGAAAATCGAGTTGACGTGACTTCCCCCACGTGACTTCCGCTTCCTGACATATGCATGTTCATGTTCACCAGGTACTTTTTCACAGTTTGGCCGGTTGAACCGACCTTCCGGCCAAGCGAACGCAGCGATGTAGCCACTTTTCCCTCGGTCTTCCTCGTCAGCATCCTTTGGAGTTTCTTATCTCTCAGGGTCGTCGGCCGTCCGGAACCGGGTTTTTTTTCGATGCTATGATTGTTGTCTAATAGTGCCAAAATGTTGTAGATGCCGGATCGGGCGTATCCGGCCTCATCAAAGTGACGCACGATGTCCGTTTTCGACGCAGTGGGTTGCCGTTCTTTGAAAGCGCACACTTCTGAACGGAGTTGCTTCACTGTTTTTGCCATCACGGTTAGAGTTCGACTGATAGAGCTGCCAAGTTTTGTCTGCTGACTCATGGTTTATTATGATTGATGCTGCATGGGTAGTTTCGTCATTGCGGGTGAAGGTAAACCCATGAAAAATCGACAATTTTCGTCCATTTTTTTTATGCAAACATTAACAACAAATGATTCATGTTAACATAACTCAAAAAAGACAATACTTAAAAGATATGATGTATGGGTGACTTTAAGAAAATTGTCATAGCTCTTATGAAGGAAAAAAAGTTAAAATTGTACAATCGATTCTCACACGCTAAAACAATAATATTAGAAAAGTCAATTTGCAAAACAATGCCTATTTTAGAATTGGACGAAATATGTTCTTAGTAAAGGCATTATGCTTGTTTGAAAGTTCGCAATACATTGCAAGATGGGCACTTTCAAGAATTTTTTTTTCTAGCAACATATTTTTCATGTCCAATTTTTACCGTGTATCACGCAAACTCGTAGTCTTCAACACCCCTATGGAATCCAATAAAATTTAGCAGTCAATAAGAATTGAATGCATTGAAAATTTGGTAAAAAACAATAATCATCTAGACTAACATTTGAAAAGGGTCAGAAACATTAAATTTCCCTTAACATCAGTAAAACAGAACCAAAAGTGTACGTTGAAGTTCAAGTCATTCATAACTGCTTGTTTAGATTTTTTCCTATTTTTAGGGACGATTCAAATTTGGTTTATATCTTTGGAAGGAGGGGAAGGGAGGAAGCGGAAGTAAGGTCAAGATTTGTTACAGAATGTTTAAAAGGTATGGGAAAAATTGTGATAGAGGGGGGCTGATATATTTCATCATGTTCCTGTATTGATTTTGAAATCATCTTACCTTGAAGCTTGTGTTAGAAAATTTGGCTGAAAGCAAAGTTGGTCAGGGTTCCTCGTTCCTCACTTACTGCTTCAACCTGTCATTGATGCAGGATCCATATTGTTATCTCGGTGTTTCTGTTTGTAGAGCTGACTTTGGTAGTGCATATCGAGACTCACAATGTGTCATAAGGCACCGCTCATGGCCATATGATAGGGAAGAGAATAGGAGAGAGGAGAGACGCATTAGTAACTGGACATGCTATGCGCATGTAAGATTTTCATGATGATATTCTCACAACGGCCGTTCAGGATGGTTCAACGGATGCATATGAGAGCTCTTTCCCGATGAGCCTCCACTCGTTTATTCAATTCCATCACGTCCAGTTATAGAAGACAAAAACACTTTACCACGTGCTACATTGGGGAATATCAGGACAATGATCTCTTATCGCATCTTCAAGTAATCATTACAAGCTCGGGCACTTTTGAACGTTTATGTGGCGTTTATTCACACATGAAATCTGCCGCGACCAAGCCGGCAGAGTGCGTCCATACCACTTTCTGAGCCGAAAGGCAGGGATTCGCGGATTCCCTTGATGGTGGTCTCAAATGATATATGGGTACTTCAGGCCGAGGCCCGTGCGAGATCCGGGTGGCCGCGTTTGGCGAGGACGCCAGCAGGCAGCAGCAGGGAGCGAGTTCGTCGAAACTGACGTGGTTGCTGATGAATAACCCGGGATACAAGCCGTATGATAGACGCAAGGTTCACGGGGTAACGGAGGCTACAACGAAAAAGAGATGGACAGAGCCAAACTGATACTTTTGCGGCACGCAGGTCAGGGGCTCGTGTTTACCGGTGAGAAACTTTCAAGGCAGGCAGTAAGACAGACGTGAATATTTATAGACCAATATCGGTGTTGTCAGTTCTCAGTAAAATACTAGAAAAGTTGCTGGTATCCAGACTATCACACTTTTTACATGAGCATAAGGTTTTGTACAACCATCAGTATGGATTTCGTGCAGGATCAAGTACGCTGACAGCCACAAGTTGATTACATATACCAGGCGATGGATTCCCAAAAATTGGTTGGAGTGCTTTTTCTAGACCTAAAGAAAGCATTTGATACTATTGATCACCAGATACTGCTCCAGAAACTCGACATCTGTGGAATTAGAGGAGTTGCAAATGATCTAATTCGAAGCTATCTAAGTGACAGAACTCAATATACTTGTGTGAATGGTGTTTCCAGTTTACAAAAACCATTAATAGTAGGTGTTCCTCAGGGCAGTAATTTGGGACCTTTACTGTTCCTAATTTATATCAACGATCTTGCAAAGATTGCTTTACATGAGAAGCCGAGGCTTTTCGCTGATGACACGTCCTTATCATATGAAGACAGAGATGCTGGGGAAATCGTTCGCCAAATGACAGAAGATGTATGATGTATGATGTATGATATGTACTACCACCCATTGTAGCACGGAAACTAAGTCCGACAGCAGTGAGCTCTCCTCGCTGTTAGACTTGATCAAGCTTTAATAACCACTGATTATCCTTATCATGCCATTGTATGAAGGGCCAAAAAGGGGTTGGGTAGATCGATAGGCAACATCACTTATACGTATCCACAGGGATATAAAGAATCTCCTTCCAACAACAAGATTGAACAATTGGTCAAAAGAGCAAGCAATCTAACATGAGGATGCCCCAATGGGCGGGGAGAAGAGCCCGCCCTCTATTCACAAACTGTTAACAATGGGGAGTTGGCATTTCCACTCTCCCCATCCAGAGTGCTTCAATCGGGTGCCCTGATGGTCCCTCCCATTCCCATGAAATATTTATATAATAGTGTATGTATTTATGTAAATGAAAAATACTGTAATAACTCGGTATCTATTATTTATGATCTCCCTTTGGTGGATCCTGAAATGTAAGAAATGTTGTAAAGTGTTAAAGTGTAGAGTTCTGTGGTTTCACGCTTATGCAAGTTTTTGTTTGTTTTCAGCGATAGCAGCAATATCCCAAAATCTTGATTTGAGGTATCCTAAAAAAGTTTGTTAAATTATACAAAAATAACATATATACATTTTAATTTACTGTTGCCATGGTCACTATTTGCTGCTTGATGTTGATTTTATAACAGCAATACGCTTTTATTTTTGCTGGCTATATAATTATTGCTCCTGTGTAAGGGAGTTAAAGACAAATGGAAAAAACAACAAACAACAACAGCAAAAAACAACAAGAAATTTTTAAATCATCTAAGATGTAAAATCAATAAAACAATTTCATCAAATATAATGATATTGTGAGTTATGATACAGACACATCAGACACTATCCGAATGGCAAACAGCTCAGATTTGGAAAAAGGTCCATTTGCAAACAAATTGAAAAATACATTAGGTAATAAGTGCAAAAGCCTACCATAGATTCCGTCGCAGCTTCTTTTGTTCAACTAGATACTTCTAAATCATAATGATAATTGGACATATAAGACATAATAATTTAAATTATATATAACCTATTAGGAGAAATTATTTAAAAAAAAAATGTTAAAATATAAATCCCAAAAACACCAGTAATGATAAAAATGATAATGATGGTGATAAAGAAGATTGATAATGGTTATGAATAAACAATGTCCTTAATGATAATATATAGTCGAGGGATATTATAATATGAACTGAAAATTACATCTGTGCCGACTGCTGTTTTGTTGCAATTGTAGACAAACTTCCGCATCCATTATGAACCAGAAAATTTAGACAATGTATGACTGCCATGAGAAAAAAAAATTAATATTAAATGTTAAATTATTTTTTAATACCTGATGACCTGGTAGACCTGAAAGATATGATAATGGATAATTATGACATGATTTACCGGTCGCACCCCCTCACTTCGCTATTGTCAGATTGACAACATTGCCCAGGCTACGCCAACCAGCGTCTCCATGTTTCAGCTGGCAGTCTTTTGTGATCATATGACTCGTGGAGGCGTGAGGTAGGAACTTGTGAGGACCAGAGGTCGGTCGCACCCTCCTGCCAAGTTGTCAACTCACCATTTGTAGCCCTTCGCCAAATGACAGAAGATATGGAAAAACTTCAAGGATTTTTCGCTGAAAATTTATTATCTCTAAATTTATCGAAAACGAAGTACGTTATGTTCCACTCCTCACATCTGAGTGTTCTACCTCATTCGGATGTGATTGTTTCTTCAACTAGAATAGAAGAAGTAGAATGTTACAAGAACTTGGGCCTAAACTTGGATGCCATGTTGTGTTGGAATCAACACATCGCAGAACTACAAAAATGTGTAAGCTCAACATGTGGAGCAATGTGGAGAGTCTCTAAGTTTTTGCCGCGGAAGGCTTTAGAAACTATGTACCATGCTTTCGTCCAATCCAAGCTTCAATATCTGGTGTCTATTTGGGGTGTTGCTGCAAAGACACGATTAAAGCCACTGCAAGCTACGCAAAATAGGTGTCTGAAAGTGGTGTACAAAAAACCTCACTTGTATTCTACCTTGGATCTGTACAACAATACAAATGCATCCATCATGCCAATCGCAGCTCTGCGTGAAGTTCAGTCCTTGTGTCATATCCACAACCTGATGTATAATCCACGAGCTCATCACAACCAAACCATACTTCAAACGTCACATAGATATCAGCTAAGAAATCCAGCAACATTCGTTATCAGTCGTCAAAATACGGAAATGGGCAAAAAATCCGTTGCTCATTACAGTAAAACACGTTTCAATTCCCTTCCACCAGATTTGAAATCTGAGCGTGTTGGTATAAAATTCAAAAAACAAGTAAAGCTACGTGTGCGGACCAGGATGGCAAACTATTTGCTCTAGGAATCAAAACATACATCCTCATCGAACTTGAATCATCTGGCTGTCCTCGTGGTTCTTGGAAACATGCACTCGGGCTACTCTGGTAGCGAGGTCAACTATACTGTCAGCATTTATATCTTCGATCATCGTCATAAGCAACTCAGACTTCCACCGGTTCAACATAGTCCAGGTCTCGTGCAGTTGGGCTACTATAGACCAACTATACAGTAAGAATTCACGACATCTTCGGTCGAAACTAGATTATAAATATTAATAATTAAGTAGTTTATAGCTGCCACCGCACTTCCTTAACAGAGTAATTAAGCTCACTGGAAAGTGCATGTATTGTAACAAAATTTTGAAGAGATTGAAGGTTTTGTGCCTGTTGAAGAAGAGGCTTAAAAGGAGCTTCACTCCAACGGGTTTTCCTTTACTAAGAGAAAACAATAAATAAAAAAAAAAAAAAAACTTTTTGTCTTGTAACAGCCGCACAATGTCAAAATGATCGGCTGTGGGCGCCGACGTTGGCCAGCATCCCCCCGTACCACATAAACATCCCGCGTTCCCAGGGCGCAGCGTCGGTGATGGTTTGGGGGCCGTATTCAGGCGTTAGAAGCTCCCACTGGTGTTTATCGAGAAAAACGTGAAAATTAACGCCGCGTTCAATAGGACCGAGGTTCTAAAGGGTGTACGGAATCAAATTGCCTCACACACAAATATTCGGCAAAATTCACCCGATCAACCAATTATCTTCAAACTTTCAGGGAGTATAATTAAACATGTTATGAATATTTTCCCATGTTTGTTTTAGTCAATTTCAATTCCATCTCCAAATGCACGAACCGTCTTCTTTACACTACTCATAAGGTCATGTACAACATTTGGACCAAAGTCTTTTTTTTTTTTGCATGGCAATCCATTTTTCTTCATATCTTCCTCCGATTTCACTTGCTTGGAATACTTCCGAAGTGCGTGCTGCATTATGGCCCCGTACTTTTCAATTGGTCGCAGTTGCGGTGCGTTCCGGGGGTTGAGATGCTTCGGAATTGCTTCTCAGCCTTGTACCACTCCAAAACCTCTTTCGAGAAATGGCAGGAGGCTAAATCCGGCCAGAAAATCGTAGGACCATCGTGTGACCTCAGAAGAGGAAGTAGACGCTTTTGGAGGCATTCGTTTAGCCCATTGACCTGCCCATTGACCGTTCCAGTTGTCATGAATGGGGTACTCCGCTCTCCATACGAGCAAATTGCTTGCCAAATAATTATTTTTTTTTGGCAAACTTTGATATCTTCTGCTTTCTAACGTCCTCAGGGACATCGAATTTATGATGAGCAGTGAAAAACTGGAGCCCCGGAATCTGCCGTAAGTTTGCTTTTACATACGTCTCATTATCCATAACGAGGAAATGTCTGGGTGTAGAGTTTCCGTGCACGTGTTTTACCTACCGTATTCTGCCGTTCATCGCGATTATGTGCCTTTTGCACTTTGTACGTGTGTAGTCGTTCACGTTTTTTTCGCATCTTGCAAGAAAGCTTTGCTTAGATTTCTTGTTTTCGCCACATCTCGAACTGAACTGTTGTGAACTGTTGCCACATCTCGAACTACCCGCTTGTGATCCTTAATACCATACGGAGATCCATTATTTACAGACACTTTTTTTTTCTTTCGGATCGATGGTCAAATGTTCGTTGTTCCGATTTAAAACACGAGACACCGTACCATTCCCAGCTTCCTGCTCATTTCCTAGATCGGTGACGAGATGCCGATGCCAAGCTCGTCATACAGTATAAATGGTGGAGAAGGGAGGGGGGGGGGACAACGGGTTGGAGAAACGGTTATGATGACATCGATCACGCAGCCTGCCAATGTTCGGATAATGATGCCACCAGAATGCGACGCTAAGGCCTGTACTCGAAAATAATGCACCAGACAAAAGTGTTCGGCAAAAGTTTATTTTAGGTCGGATTCTCTCGAAACATTCAGAGAATAAATTGATACACATGGATTATGTTTCAGCATAACTACTTTATTTGATTTCCTTAAGGGCTTATGCTGAATCATTAATGACGCAATCATTACCTCAGCATTTAGAATTGATATAACTTAGAGTCTGTACTAGATATTGAAAATTTAATCACATCAGTTTGTATGCTTACTTGCTGTGAGCAATCTGATAGAGTTCGATTCGATTTTCATTCACTGACAATCGAGATTTATCAATTTGAAATAGCAAGGTGAGTTTGCGAGAGCGAGATAAAAGATAGGAAAAATACATGGAGCAGCGATTCACATTAAGACCCCATATTACTTGGTGTGCAATGGTGGAGCCGACCTTTTTGGTCTTTTTCATCCATTCTTTCTTCAACTCCAGCTCGTTCTTTAATACCTTGGACGATGTTCGAACTTTGGCTTTCATTATGGCCCAAAATCTTTCCACCGGACGAATCTCTGGTGAATTAGAGTGATTGGTGGTTTTTGGTACAACAACAACGTTATTGTCTCTGTTGTCAATTTCGCTGTTGATGGTACCCGTTGTGATGTAAGGTTTACTCAGTTTGACATATGGCCTGCCAGAGCAAGTATTTTTGGCGAATTTGTCCACTTTCTTCTTCCTTATGTCTTCCGGAACATCAAACCGTGATTTGGCAAAGTAGAACTCCAGCAACGGTATCTGCTTTGCGTCTGCCTTCATGTAGGTTTCGTCATCCATAACTAAACACATCGGTTTCGTTAACTACTCTCAAAACAGCATCCTTGCGAGGGATTTGGCCGCCGTGTTGTGTTCATCACGCCGGTTCAGTGCCTTGCGGACCTTGAATACACGAAGCCTAGCTCGTTTCATGGTTTGCTGAACGAACCAGGCGGAACACTTTGCCTTCAGAAAGGTTCGGATTACACTTGAAATAATCCAACACCTTCCGGACCTTCACAGGGTCAGTCGTCTTCGATTTTCTTCCACTTCCAGCCCGTCGCTCGGTCGTCTGGGGGACTCCTTAAACGATTTTACCACTCGAGACACGGTTGTATGGGTGATTCCCAGTTGAGCGATTCCACGAACAAGTGGGATATTTTTCCAGTTTTTATTTTTTGTATTTTTTGATTTGCATGAAGTAAACTTGCATACAAGTTTTTGGGGAAGAAAAACGCCGTTTTGCATACTTGGTTCGCCATTTTGAATCTAGCCTTACTTATGAGAAGGGCCTATGAAAAATGCACATGATATCTTCAAAAAATTGTATCTCGGAAACGGTTTGTTCGATTGGTTTGGTGTCTTCGGAGAAATTTTAGACAATTGTTGGTGCTATATAGAAAAAATATGCACGGTAAAAAAAAAGTTTGGTTTTTGTGTTTTGAACTAAAATATAGATTTTCTCTTAAAAGTGACCTGTCAATAATTTTTTAATTATTCTTATGTTATAGCTGACTTAAAATGCTATTAAGTGCACAGTGAGTTGTTCTGGAGAAAAATAGGTTACAATGAAAAAAAAATAAAAAAAAATTACAATTTTCAAAAAAGCTATTAAAAAAAGTCAAAAAAGTTTGTCATCCTAATTTTATGAAAGGACATCAAATTTGCAAGCAAAAAGTACTTCGGTAACATTTTTCTAAGATGCACCGTTTAGAAGATATTACTGATTTAATATTGATTTTTTTGATAATTTAATAAGTTTTGGCCCTTTTCGGATGTACTCCGTGTTTTTTTAGTTTTAAAAGTATTTTTTTCGGAAAGATTGAAAATTTTTGAGTTAACACGGATAGCTTAAAGATTCGAGTGAAATTCTCTGCCTAAAAAGTATTTTGAAAAACAAGTTACAAAATCCCACTATCAGGAACAATAATTTCTTCAAGTGATTTTTGGTGCGTTGTGCTGAAAACGTGCTAACAAGTATTAGATACAGGTAATTAGATACCAGTTAGCTGTACTACGTACAGTTGGTGATTGTAAACATGGTCTTTGTTGGAACTAGTCCACCATGGCCACGCTGGCCATAACGAGGCTAGCTCCGTCGATGACCGTTTCTTAATAATAAACAAAAAGAACGCAGTCTTAGTCACCTTCCATCAAACTAGACGGCTGCCGACTGATACCTCAATCAACAACCGCCGCACTCTTTATTCATTCCAGGTATATACAATTTACAATCTTCTTCAATAACAATATACCTATGCCAGCAAATCTACCTCGCTCCAACTCTCCAAACTCGTACCTGAAGGTTCGACGATACCTGAGCGTTCAACTCCACCTATCTTCCAACAGTCTTTACCCAGTATTCTATGATTTTTACCCGTGAGCTGTATAACAATGTCTGACTCGGTTCTGAATTAATCCAGTATCTACCAAACAGTAAATGCAGAAAGGTTGCTAGTAGCATAGTGATTATAGTAATTTCAGCTCATAATCCTGTGTTTTTGAACGAGATCTAGTGTTGTTTGATAACATAATAATTGTAAAGGAAAGTGTAACACGTTTTGGTGCAAAGGTAAGTTTTAAATACACATTTTAATTATATTTTTTGTGATATTTTCGTACAAAACTAACAATTGCAAAATATTGTCTATGTTACAGATTACAAAATGAGTAAAATAAAATGTATTCGCCCATTCAAAGACATTCAGTGTTCGAAAGAGCTGCGATATCTCACGGATGGTATCATCCAAAAACTAAATTCAATTGGATTTTCCAAGGTATCCACACTCAACACCAAGGATTTTCGTATTTGTTCGTCTTGCCGTGTACATATTGATTCAAGAGCTCACCTCACCCAAAATGAAGAACAAAGCGTAGCCAGCGACTCAAGGATGCCAACTGTTCAGACCATACCTGATGTACCTGATTCGCAAAGCTATGAAAGTTTGGTCACGATACCATCAGCGTCAACGCTAAGCACAATTCAATCAAATGAAGACTTCACGATGCCTGTAGACGTCGAAATATTCAACCGAGGAATAGCAGCTATTCGTGTTTCGCCTATAGATTTAGGTAAGGTTAAAAATGTTCACTATCATGAAAAAAAGTGCGCTGAAATCGTCGAAGGTGTACGAAGAAATCTTTTTAAATTAGACGCTAAAACAAAAAAAGCAAACGAGTTTGATGAAGTCATAGAAAATATGAAAATTAAATTTTTAAATTCAGCCACAAGGCAAGAAAAACTATTAATTTTATCATTGTTACCAAAATCATGGTCAGTACAAAAAATTGTAGACGAATTTAAAACGAGTAGAAATATGGCATCAGATGCAAGAAAGGAAAGAGATAATGTATTTGATTCAGCTCAAGGTTCAAGCTCTGGAAAAGCTTTGAGTAATGAAACAAAAGAACTGGTTTTGATTTTTTTTGAGGACGATGATATAAGCCGTGCAATGCCAGGCCAAAGAGATTTTGTTAGCGTAAAGACAGGAAATAAGAAATTAGCTGTTCAGAAAAGATTGTTAATGATGACATTGAGAGAAGCTTTTAATCGCTTTAATGAAATGTACGTCAATGTAAAAATAGGGTTTTCATCATTTGCAAGCCTCCGGCCAAGGCAATGTAAACTATTGACTATCACAGGAACACATAATGTTTGCGTTTGCACTACGCATGAAAATGTCAATTTAATTCTACATAGCTTAAAAAAATACAATGTCTTGAATGATCTAAAAACATTAACGAATAGATTACATAATAAAGGGCCAAAACTTATTAAATTATCAAAAAATCAATATTGAATCAGTAATATCTTCTAAACGGTGCATCTTAGAAAAATGTTACCGAAGGACTTTTTGCTTGCAAATTTGATGTCCTTTCATAAAATTAGGGTGAAAATTTTTTTTTGACTTTTCTTAATAGCTTTTTTGAAAATTGTATTTTTTTTTAATTTTTTTTTTTTCATTGTAACATATTTTTCTCCAGAACAACTCACTGTGCACTAAATAGCATTTTAAGTCAGCTATAACATAAGAATAATTAAAAAAATATTGACAGGTCACGTTTAAGGGAAAATCTATATTTTAGTTCAAAACACAAAAACCAAACTTTTTTTTTACCGTGCATATTTTTTACATATAGCACCAACAATTGTCTAAAACTTCGCCCAAGACACCAAACCAATCGGACAAACCGTTTCCGAGATACAATTTTTTGAAGATATCATGTGCATTTTTCATAGGTCCTTCTCATAAGTAAGGCTAGATTCAAAATGGCGAACCAAGTATGCAAAACGGCGTTTTTCTTCCCCAAAAACTTGTATGCAAGGTTTCATGCAAATCAAAAAACATGAAAATTACTCGTTGCTGAAATGATATGGAACCGCTCAGTTGTCTTCCGATCCATCTCATGGTCGCAGTCGGATTTTCCATGATGGCGCGCAAAATTCTCCGGCGATTTTCTTCTTGTTTGGATGACATCTCAATAACCACTGAACCGATTGTTATGAAATTATGCACATGTAAACAATTCACTCCAAACTAGTTATACCCAGATTTTCATCAATTCTTGGTGCATTTTTTCGAGTACAGTCTATGTTAGTTTCTCAATCAGAATATTCTTCTCAATTTCTCTGTACTTAAACTGCAATAAATATTGTCATATCTCTATTTGTATACAATTAATTTCATTCTTATTGATTTGAGAGTTCAGAAGCTATTAACCTTACTGATGAAGCGATAAAGCACATCACTCTTTTCTACTCACTGCACAACGAAGCAGCGACAGCATATTTTCTCTTCGCTGTCACCCTTCTGAGCTTTCTGTGGTGCAAGTTGCAATGTAGGCTTTTTCGGTAAGAGATATAAAAAAAATACGCCTTCCGACTTAAATTGGGGCTCCAACGTAAACGCAGATCGTTTGGGGGAACAAAACTGATAGCGTGCGACGTTATCATTGGCGACCTCTTCAGCCCATTCCATTCCTTTACTGCCTGAAGAATAATGCATAACTGGAAACCAATGTTAGAACCAGAATGAGAGGTAAATAACAGTTGATAATTGGATCCTTAGTGACGCGGCATGGTGAAGTTAACCGCTGTGTATGACCTCGTTTTTTTTCTTATGACGCTGCCCACTTGTGCCATTCCATATCAATAATGTTTCGTTTACTTTTTTCATTTCTTTTTCATCGACAGTCCCAGATGATCATATTCAATTATATCGACACGGTAATCGTATTTGTAGTCCCATTTACAATCATCGTAGTGCTGAACTCCATAACAAGCTTCACAGTGTGGCGAGTAGCCGGTCTTCGCAGTAACATGACACTGATACGGCGGTAAGTACGGATAAACGAGACATCCCAGGCTGGTGGTCAAGCTGATAGTAACAGGTCGCATCTGGTACGATTCCAGACTGTGAGACACATTCTTCATCGTTTTAATTTGGTTGAATATATATATTTTTTGCATGCATGCATGCTTCCCGGATGCTGAGAACAGGAAGCCCTCGAACTCGGAAAACCGAAGACAGAATAGCATTCAGAGAACCTGCTCACACCCCAACGGACGTAACAGTGTTCGCAAGCAAAGACCCAGTAAGCACAATTGAGCATATTTTACAGCCTTTTCCAAACCACAGTTATTTTCTCGTACATTCCCAGCAGAAATGGGCCGAATGGTAAACTCCCAAATGAAGGTCACCAAAATGCTGCTGATTGTATCGTCCGTTTTCGTCTGTCTCAACCTACCCAGTTATCTAATGCGTGTCCGTGCGTTTATCGAGGTACGTGAAAATCGACATGTTTTTGGTTTCGTTGATGGAAATATAGAAGCTTGTCGATGTAGTTCGTGCTTATCATCCCCATATATCATACCGGCACTGATTTCACGAATCTGATGAGCAACTCTGTTTGCCTGATTCGTTCCGTAGAAGGTGGCAATCACATACCGGATGATAGGGGTTCGTTCTCGATTCGATCTCCGACTTGATTCATGCATTGGAAGATTGTTTTAAATGTACGTCCATAATTATTGAGTTGGCTCATTCTCTGTAAAGCACGGAAAAACGTTCAATATTGTAGTTGCCCAGTTGTGCCCCTCTCAGGGTGTCCATGTTTATGTTATCGCTACTGATTTATTGTGAATTAAAGAAATGTCTGGTGCATGTATTTTATCAAAACTAATCTTAAATTTAAGTTATTTAAGTTCACTAAGGCTGACGAGCCCACAATTGTGTCAGAGCTGTTTGCAATGACTGAAATTCATGACTGAAATTGGCAACCATCATTGCATATGATAACCTTATTTTAAGCTATTGTTAAACGACTATGAGACACTTATTGTAGTTTAAAATTGGGCCCTCGGTCGTATAAGAGAATTGGTAATATTCAAACTATCAGACGCTTTGGATTATCCAACAAAACTGGTCGATTTAAGTTTATGAGATATTGAAAAAAATGGTACGGTCGTGCGGGGTTTCTTTTGCAACATTTCTCAGATTATTATTCTTTGAGAGACTGTAACAACTGTAATGGCTAATGAATTTCAGTAAGTTTCGTATATGTTTAACGTGTCTGTAGGAAACTCAGCTATTGATTGGAAATCAAGAATATATTTCATTTATTGAGTAAAAATAAGCTGGTGAACTTTGTGGGGGCTATTTTTTAAACCTTATGACATTTATCAAATTTTGACATTTAATGGATACTTTAATTGTTATGTTTGTATTCTTCGTACGTGGAATAACGATTATGATGTAGAAGGAGATCCCAAGTAACATTGCCAAAGCCATCCAGCTTTGTTAAGGTTTATTGAAGTTATGTTTGAGCTTTTTTACTAAGATCTTTAAACCTTGTCTTCTAAATTTCCTTCTAGTACTACCAAAGGTTTTATTTTGACTTTATGAACTCGTTAAATGCTGTTTTGAAATGACGTTTTAGGACTCCTTTGTATTATCTTAGGGAAGGTCCATTAATTATGTCACGCAGTAAGGGGGAGGGAGGGTTAGGGGATACGTGACAATCCATACAAAATCGTGACAAGCGGGGGAAGGGGGCGTTATAAAAAGTTCATTTTTTGCGTGAAGTAATTAATGGACATTCCCTTATTATGGTCAGTTTAAATCCGTTTTAGCATTTTAGATCCGTTTTGCCTCCAGTAAATGCTTTAAACGGCAAGTTGGCATTGAGAAAAGTCACCAAATGACCAAATAGTTTTATAGTAGCTATTGTGAAGATAAATGGGCTTTTTGGAAAAACTGTGATTTCTTTCAATCGCCACATTGAAAAATAAAAAAATATTGAAATGTGGACATTTAAATGTAATGCAAATGAACTGTACGTCAGCAACCAATTTTGGAAGTTTTTAAATAATCTTTTTGAATTCCATAAACATTCAGGAAATTCATGATTAATTCATCGAATATATTTCAATTTGGTTTGTGTTGATGTTAACTCACATAATTTCCGAGCCGCATTTATTTAAGGCTCTTATCATGCCAAGTTACATCCTAAAATTAAATGATCGTATCATTTGAGGCCTGTTCATAAACCACGAAGATTCATTTTTGAAAATCTCAGTCCCCCCCTCCCCTCGTAGACTTTTCTTCATTCCATTTTTTTTAAATTTTTGTATTGAGCGTAAACACAACATACCACCCCCCCTCCCCACCCCCCGGAAGAGTCTACGTGGTTTATGAATAACCCCCTATAGCATTAAAATTTTTTTGTTTTTTTAAATATTGTTCTACATATCACATAGATTGAATTTAGATAAAATATTACACTAGACCATTAATCAACTAGCCTCAAAATGAAGTCTAGCTCGCCAACATCGATTCTATTATTAACATTTATATTAATGAAGCTGATGTATTTTATATAGATTTTAAGTATTTCTATTTTTATCGCTGGTTCTATGTTTCCCAAAATGGGTCGCAGAAGATCGTCGAAGGTTAGCTGCTGCCATCCGTTAAGAATCATCGTCAGCTTTCGTTGGATGTGTGCCCATGCTGCAGCTACTCGAGGGCACTCGCTGAATTTATGTTGTAGTGATTCGATGATGGGCATCAGACAAAACTGACAATAAGGTTTTATTTAATAACCTACGATGATCCGACTTCTCATTGATTAATAAGTAAAGGTCCATGCGCAGGTTGGACGGCAGCCTTCGTGATGATATGTTCATCCAGATCTTCTTCCACTCGATGCCTGGGTGGTTTCTTTCCACTCTGGGTAGCTCCGTTTGTTCCAGATAGAACTGGTGTATGAGATCACTGGAGGGGTTTTGTTGGATGGTGATAGGAAGTAAGGGAATTTGATGAGAGAGGAGTTTGAGGCAAGGAAGATCGGCTGGGGGTGGAATATTTTGGGTGAGAAGGAACTGATAATGGGGGAGGGAATTGATCTCTTGAAGGTGGCGGTTAATAAGAAGCGCTTTGCACTTGATTGCTGGAAGTTGCAGTTTCAGTTCTCCTTGCTCTTGCTACGCGCTGATTGCTGCATAGGGACGCTTGCAGCTACTCCACGAAACAAAAAGGTCCTCATCGTCGATGTTAGCTTTCATTGGCGGAACTAGACAATTAGTCTGGAAGGGGCCTGGAGGGGGCCTACCCGAAGATTTTTTTCGATTATAGAAATATTGAGAAGAGCGTAGAAAGTAGCGTAATTGTTGGGGACAGGTTATTTTAATTGATAAATCAAAACAAGTTTAATCGAATAATTAGGTCTATTCTGCGCCTCGAAGAGTCGAGATTTCTTAAAAGAATCGAGTGTGGTGAATATAAGCCTCGTATTATTCCGTGTGGATCAAATTGAGAATGGACTCACACGAG
Source organism: Aedes japonicus (assembly GCA_034211315.2). Lineage (NCBI taxonomy): Eukaryota > Metazoa > Arthropoda > Insecta > Diptera > Culicidae > Aedes > Aedes japonicus. The sequence continues at coordinate 162,984 of JASCZW010005084.1, read as the reverse complement.
GTTACTGTAGTCACCTTACTCGATTCTCTTAAGGCATCTCCACTAACCGAGGCACAGAACCAGTCTTGGTAAAAGTCATGCTCATTAGATTCAAAAGCGTGGATTTTCAGGCAACATAACATTGACTACCTATAAGTTTCTTGCGAAAATCAAATGATAACTCATGACAACAAACGTAACCAGAAGAATGAACGTTCCATTTTCAAAATGATTTGATATTCATTTATGTAAACAAGTTCATTTTCAAAACGAATTTCAAAATATCAGAAATGAAATTCAATCAACCACAATGAATATCAATTACCCGTCAGGATCAGAAAAATGCAACGGCAGCCCGCCCAGGGTATTCTTGCACAAAATTGCTAGCATCTATTCCTCTGGGACGATGATGACGGCGCTGGTTGTTCCATGTTTGGATTAGGATTCAAAATCACTTAATAATAAAAAATCATCACAAGAGATGATATTCAGATTTCATCAAATGATATTCATGCTTACCGATTGATAATCAAAACAACAGTGACAGCAGATTTTTGACTCGCACATAGAGCCAACTTCATTCATTGCAGCAAACAAAACTCAGTTGGCATAGAAGTGACAGCGGTAACCATGAAAACCGGGAAAGTAAACATCATCATTACACTGGGATAAAATCATTTTCACTTCTCATTGATATTTTATGAAAATTCAAGGCACTGCACAGAACAGACCTGCCCGCATAATCACAAACCATTCCTGGACCATTTCGCTTATTATTGACGACCGCTTCCGTTATTGTTACGACGTTTACCCTTATAAATGACAACGATAAACTAACAATCTCCTATATAGTTTTAACAATATGTCAGATGGTAAAAGGCCAAATAACAATATGCTGAATAGGCGGTTAAGTTAGGTTACCATAAAAATATGGCAATTTTCACGAACAAATTTTTTGTAGTAATCTATTCCAAACAGTTGGTATATAATCTACACCGAGTGCAGACAATAAAATACCTTTGAATGACAATATGCCAAACAGTAACAATATGTGTTAATGTAGAGGTTGTATGGTGAAAATGAGATTAAATTATTTGATAACAATAACATAAAATGTGATAATATTTTTTACATTCAAAATATAGTTTTGACTATATAGCAAATTGTTTTTCGTTATGCGGGTGACTCTATATAGAGTCAAGTTTGTACTGAATATATTCAAATTTCAAAGAACAACATTGAGTCAATGAACATTTTAAATTTATATTAAAATTTAGATTGATTTGGATAACGCGTTTAAAATCTTCAAAATTTTCGGTCGGTAGATACTCATCCTTTACAACTTCCATCAGCTTCTTAACGTTTTCTCTATAATGTTGCTATTGCTCTTCAATTACCTTTAAACGTTTTTCGTGTACATTTCTAGATGACGATTGCTTGTGAAGTAAATATTTTTCGAAGCATTCCTTATGCAATGTAGTATCGTCATGAGCTTTTATTTTCTCGCCTAGTTTTCTCCAATTATTGAAAATGGTGCAACTAAATTTTTCATTTTGTTTTCACAAAGCCTTTGCGCAAAAAAAGCAGCAAACATAGCAGAACACTTTATCATTGCTACGACTGTATTCCAACGTAGATGAGAACGACCGTTTTCCGATGAAGCTGATGGAGTTGCTAGTTGAGGAAGAACACTAGCGTTGCTTTCAATTGTTCCGGAATTATCAACGTTAGATGATTGGAATCTAAATTCTTGGTGTTTTGAAAGAACAGTGGAGAAGTAAATATGTTGTGAATATAATATCGGTCCTTTGGTTTTTGTATGACAAGTGATATTTTCAAATTGAGCGTTTTGATATGCAGCTATTAGCTTAAAGTTGCTCCTTACAAAAAACTCTGAAAATATCTAGGGTATGATGTTGTCCTTAATACCCGTGGTCAGGGGTTCCAATATATTTTTACAAAATAACTAGTGAAATGATCTAAAAAAAATGGAAAAAACCTGGAACCTGTTCCACGATTATGTTTTCTTGAAAAAAAAAAACAAATATCTGAAGTATTAGGATATACCTACCTATCTCTTAATTTTTTCATATTTCATTTTGTTCGTTTGTCAAGATTGTACGGAGCTCTGTAAATCAATTGTTAGATAAAATGAAAATGCAATCTTTCTAAACATAGCAATTTTACTTCTCGAATTATACTAACTGAATTTATCTGCAGTCAAAATATCACTGAATAAAAAACAGGTAACAGTAACAGTAGTTAAAAAAACAGTGGGTAACATCCACACCTCTCACGCCAAAGTCACGAGTTCAAATCTCACCCCGGACAAAGTTACGAAACATACCCAAAAGTTATTTGAGCGACTACGACGGGAGATGAACCAGCCCAGGGCTGAAAATCTTGATAATAAAGGAATTAAAAAAAACAGTAATTTTAAAATTCAGAGATTATTTTTCGGTTTCTACAATGTGGATATTTTAAAGCCATTCAATGGAATTCAATTTAAATTACTTGAAAGATCTGTGAGCAAATCATCAACCAAGTTTGTTTTAAAGTGGAATACTATGAACAATACAATGAAAATTTATAAGTTATATCGAGCTAAATTTCTAAGGAGAGTTAAAAAATTTTGAAGGAGATTTCCGAGGTTTATTTCATCAAAACCTATTGAGAACTTCACGGCAGTTCGAAAGAAATATCCATGGGGAATTTGAGGTTAAACTTAAGATTTTGTTTGACATTGATAGTATTCTAGGGCATCGAAATTCCATGGAAATTTTTCTAAATTTTGTGAAGGTATAGCAAAAGAGATTAACAACTACAGTATAGGGAAAATAAGAAATGCACCCTTTTGAATTTTTAAATTTTCAAGTACAGTCTACATAATGGCATCAGATTTGCCAATTAGTTTTTAAATAATTTTAAATTGAAAAGTTGAAGAAGAATGAGTTCTTTGGCAAAATATTTCATTCTTTCGAAATAAACTATTTTGAAAAAGAAAATAAATGGTTATAAAATTTTCAAACATTGGTGAGTAAATAAAGTTTTCAAATATGGTGGTAATTCTAAAGACTGTGCTTCAAAGTTTATAAATTCAACACAGTTTGAAATTCAGGTTACTTCTATTGTCTAGACATAGAGAGTGTCAAATATGACTGTTTTGTATGAAAAACTGTAGATGTATTGATTATATTGGCCACCACTGTTTACTAGGAACTATTTCAGCCAAAAATAGAACCTTTTGATTGAAAATCAAATCCTTTAAAGAAATCTTAAGTATAAATGTTAGACAACAGTTATAATAAATGCGAAGTGAATTTTGATAAAATCTGACATACAGACCCATTATGCAATCTATATCGACTACTACTGGTACTGAAGTCAACCTCAATCAATGTTATGATTTCAGAAATTTACCTGATTACATGTTTACCTTACTTCTAACCCAAGTAACAAATTCAATTTTAAGGAACACTTGAAGAAGTTTTCAAGACTCATTTGATAAAACCACGCATAACACTAGATATTCTACATAACATCGGTAAAACAGCCATAAAACCCTCTTAAGTTCCAAAAGGCCCATACTACAGGAGGTTCTCAAGACTATTTCCCAAGGTTCGCTTAAAACTTGATAGTTTTATCGGTGCATACTTGTAAGGACATTCAAGACATACTTAAAACTATGATAAAACTACCACAAGTTTTGATAGTTTTATAATTTTCCTCTTTAAGAATACTTCCAGTCTGTCACAAATATGCTTCGAAGATTCCATTTTTCGATTCGTTCTGCTGAATGGGGACTTTTTTTTGTTTATAGTTGAGTAGAAGCTACTATATTTCTCTTCCAAAGTGAATACGTATGTAAATAAATTGTCAAGGTGACCATAAATGCATCTGTTTTTTGCCTGCGTTTGATGAATTTTTCATGTGACATTCAGTTTATTGGTGTTTCATAACATAAAAGTTCGAAAATTTAATGCGCCTCTGAATTATTGCTGGAACACTGACGTATTTAAAAAATAAAACAAATAGTAGAAAATTCAACTATTAGGTGAAAAGGCTGATAAATTGTTAGATCTTGAATAAATTGTGTCTAAAATCCATTTTATGTTTCAAAATGTATTTTAAACAGCATTGTTTGTTCGTACCATTGGAAAAATGAGAGTTTTGTTGCATACTTATGAAAATGGCTACCATTCCGAGGGAATCCAGAATAGCCACGCTTGCCATTTTTTCAATGGTTTTATCGAAAACTATCATAAAACGCAAATAAAACTTATATTGCTTGCACAAGACTTACAGCTTTTTTGAGGAACGCGATAAGTTCATATTTATTTTTTTTGTTCTTGAAAAAGATAAGTTACGCTTGAATAAAACTTGTTTGAATTGCTAAAGGTAAACAATTCTTTCATAATATAGCCATAAGATCAGTGTGAAAAAGGCACATCATAAACAAAGAAAATGTGAACGTGCAAATCAAAAGTGTCTATGCATAATTGTTTTTCTTAGTCATAATTACAGCTTATAATTTATTGTTTTTATTCACCAGCGGAAGTCTATAAAACAAAAATTAACTTGAATATGCTAACAATGGTTTTGGGAAGAATAACAGATAGTAATATTGCCTCTATGGCGGAAACATCTGTTGAGCGAAACATGATTTTTCCTCTTGATCTATATGCTTAACCTAACGTCGGAAGAAGTGCGCTGTGTAGTGGATCCGATTGTAGAGCGATTCCAGCGCACTACTTTCGACTTTAGATTTAACGGTTGTGGAAATACGATAACGCATTGCGATAACGCACTACCTGGGACGTTAGATTTATCAAGAGTTATGTTTTTCGTTTTTCAACTGCCGACACATTGACCATTTAATTTGATTCGTTACAAAAAATAGGACACATAACGCATATACCCTTCTGATAAGTCTCAGTAGGCTGCAAATCCAATGGAATCTAGCGATGGTAACAAAAATAGTGGTCGTTGGTGGCTGAGATGAAGGACTACTCAATATATTGGATAGGTTTATATTGAATTTCCGCTTGAACGATCCACTATTTTATATTTTCTTTCACCTATGGGCGTCCATCGTCCAGTTTGTTTACTTTTCACATAATGTTCTTTCTCAAGAGTATGTGCTCTTATTCGAAATCAAATGGTTCTAAGAGCGCTTTATGGCAGCATTTTCAAGATACATTTATCTTAAAGAAGAATGTCAATGACTTTTTCAAAACTTTTATCAGGTTTTATGAAAGTTGCGAAACGATGTCTTGAGAGGGGAATCAAGTATCTTATAAAATTACTTGTAAAGTGAATTACACTTATAAATGATGTAGTTTTATGGAGGTTTCTTCAAGTGTTCTTTAATCACTCCTAAGAACTGTTAATCAGTTACAACCACCTTAACGTGGAAAATGCCGTGATAAAACCAGACCATATTTTGCTCATGGACATTCGTTAGCTTCGAAACTTTTAATCAATGTGGGGAGTCTATACTCTACTAAATTGTTCGTACAAGAGAAAATAATACCGTGAACTCTAAAATGCGCTTATAAACAAAACTCATAATTGTAAAACCTTTTTGAATAATAAAATTAAAATACGTACACAGAAAAGTGTTTCAAATCTTATGTTTCAACATAACAGGCCCTACATTTAACTGTCGCTATTATTTTAGTTATGAGTCTAGAGGATTTAATATTAATAGAATTGAATTATTAGAATTTAGAATTGTTTAGGGCACAGGCGTTGGGCTTTTTTTAAGCAGTATTTCGAAGCAAACGCATTAAAAAAAAAATTAATAGTGTATATATTCAATGATTGGGTTTCCGCCAAAACATGCTGTTAAGAGGATCAGCATACGACATCTTACCGGGTTTTTCTGCGAGGTTGTTAAGTAAACAACGACGAGAAAAACCACTACTGGTAAAAATGAGAAGTTGTGTTTTCAAAAACCTCTAATTGGAATTTGGCTTCCATCACATGTGGTCTTTAGGGAGTGTAAAAACATAGATTTCACATCGCAAGAACCATAATGTGCCTTCGACGTTATTTGAGCACGATCAAGCACGTTTGTTTCGAAATACTGCTTAACAAAAGCCCTATGCTCAATTTCAAACTAATTCTATTCAATTACATAACCTGCAGAGCGCTTTAGGACCTATCGATACTTTCTCTTCACATCTTTGGTTCTAGCGAATGGATGTAATGTTGATATATCGGAATTATCATGGATCTAATGGTCGTTAACTATGGTTTTCTTGATATATGTACCGAATTTTCATCCTATAAGGTACAGTGGGATATAAGAAAAGTGTGGGGAAGAGGGTATGTGCACTTTACTCCTTCAGAAATAGTTACTCGTTCAAAGAATTACTAGAGAAAGCAAAGTACAAAAACAAGAAAAACCCTACAATTCGTTAGAAATTATGAATAGTGTTTCATTTCAAATTAAAAATATATTAGGAAAAAATCCTGGGGGGGCCTACAGAATCCTGGGGGGGCCTGGCCCCCTAGGCACCCCCAGTAGTTACGCCAATGTTAGCTTTGCTGTGTGGATACATTGCGGTGGTAATATTGACGACAGGTACCACACCTTCGCCGTGATGAACGTATTCAGCAGGATGATTTTCTGCTGCAGGAAAAGGGAGCGCATGCTGTGCAGGAATATCATCTGCCGAATTTTACTCACTAGTTGTTGATGTTGTTGTTATTGTTTTTTATTAATGACATTTTACATCCATCGGATGCATTTATGTCAGACTCACTAGTGTGTCCCAGTTTAGCTTTGCCATCAGCCGCACTGAGTTGGCAAAAATAACGCCCAGCACCTTTACCTCTTCGGCAGTATGAAGCCCTAGTATCGATAGTTGTGCTCCATCGGTGAATCCAACGTCGATCGATACCGTTTTGTGCCGATTGAATTTTGCCCCGGCTACCATCTCGAAGCAGTCAAACAGCTGGAAAATTCGTTCGGCCGTCTGTGTTGAGGTTGCAATCACCGTGATGTCGTCAGCATATGCAACGCAAAGATCACCACCACACACACGCTCCACACGTGATAAGAGGGGATGGAGATAGAGCACGAAGAGCAGCATCGACATTGGATCTCCCTGCCGAACGGATCGTTTGATACGGAACGGCTGCGAGAGGTGCCCATTCACAAGCAGCCGGGACGAAGAGGTAGCAGCCACTCGAGAAAGCCGGCTGACGAAATCCTGGTTGATACCAAGAGAGAGCAAGGTCGATGCAGGAACTCATGAGAGACCCGATCGAACGCATGGTCAAGATCGAACGAGATTAGCTTCCCCTTCTGCTTTCTCGCGATAAGCTGTGCCACACGACCCTTGAGCGAGAGTGTAGCTTGAAATATCGAGCGGTCGGTGTTGGCGCATTTTTGTGCGTCACTCAACACTCGATGTGATCGCAGTCCCCGTTCCAGCCGGGCTTTCATCACACGGGAGAGAATCTTGTGGTCGACGTTGAGCAAGCTGATGGGACGGTATGCTCTCGCAGTTCCATCGCCACCTGTCTTTTTAACCAGCACTTTGGTACCATCGGTGAATGCTGTGGGGAGCTCATTCGTCGCGGCTTCATTCATGACGAAGTAAAGCTCCCGATAGATGATGTCGAATGTACGGTGGTAAAATTCTACCGGCAAGCCATCGATGCCCGGAGACGTCTTTCGTTTTTGCGACGTTCGGATGGAATTTTTCAACTCGTCTACGCTGATCTCTGCCATTACACGGCCAGCCGTTTCAACTCAGTTTTGAGTCGTTTTTGACTCACTTTCGTCATTAGTGGAGTCACTCAAATTTGAGTAAATGTTACTGGCATTGACAAGTCGACAAATCAAAAACATCCATCTGATTTGAGTCGATGTTTTTGATTTGTCGACTTGCCAATGCCAGTGACATTTACTCAAATTTGAGTGACTCCACTAATGACGAAAGTGAGTCAAAAACGACTCAAAACTGAGTTGAAACGGCTGGCCGTGTAGAGCTGCATTTGCTTCGTCGTTCTCCGAAACGACTCTCTTGGTTTCGAACGTTTCTTCTCCGTTTCGCCTCGCCTCTTCCGCCGCGTATAGGTTTCTAAAGTATCGAAACATGTGCTGTTCGATCTCTAGGGAGCCTTGAATGTGTTCTCCTTGCTCAGTCTGCAGTCCTGTGATCGTGTTTTTTTTCGCCGTCGGTCGCCAAGCTCTCCCCCGCATTGAGGCGGATGAAGTTCTGCGCAAACTGCCGCTGCAGCTTACTTACTTACTTAATTTGTTTTTTATTTCAATTCTTTGTCTTACATACTATTTTATAATTTTTAAGAGTTTTAGCCCAATGGGCTCTTCAGCTTTGTTTAATATTTCATGTGTTTTATGTGTTAAGTGTGTTTTGTGTTCTAATTAATTTTAACAGATCAGCCCTTGTGGCATTGTTAGTTTTAAAATTTGATAACCTACCTAAATCTACAACTAAAAGCCATCATGCCACACATTATCAAAGGCCTTCTCGATGTCGAGAAGTGCCATGGCAAATGATTTCGAAACAGACTTGTTCCGTCTGAGGATGTTGATGACTCGATTAAGTTGGTGCACTGTTGAGCGACCACGTCGGAAGCCAAATTGTTCGTCGAGCAAGATGTTCAGCTCGTCGGTGGATGAAAGAAGCCGACGGTGGATCGCTTTCTCAAACAGCTTGGATAATCCCGAGAGAAGGCTGATGGGCCTATAGCTCTTGGAACATGAAGGATCTTTCCCAGGTTTCCGGATGGGGATGACTTTGGCTGACTTCCAACACGAGAGGAAGTAGCCAAGTCACAGGCATTGGTTGAAAACCATCGCCAGATGGTTATAGAACTGGGGGCTCAATTGCTTGAGCTCCAAGTTCAAGATGTTATCGAAACCTGGGGCCTTCATGTTCTTTGAGCTTTTGATATAAGCCAACAATTCGTCAGCTGAGATCTCCAACTCCTCTGTGAAGTCGTTGGGGCTTAGATGGATGTTAGTAATAAGCGCGCTAACGGCAGCTTCATGTGGACTGACGATGTTTTGTCCGAGATTATGGGAGCTGACGAAGTGTTGACTTATTTCAGCAGCCTTCTCTGCAGGAGTTATCAATCGATCCTTAGAGCCATTGCTGTCTAATGGGATCAACGGTGGAATGGGCCTTGGCTAAGTTTTTAAATATTTTGTCAACTTCCAGAACGGCTTTGCGCAATCAGGGAGAGAGCGGATCTTGTCAGCAAAATTGTTATTTTTAAGGTCCACCATTCTGGCCTTAATAATTTTCGTCATTCGATTACAGTGACGTTTGAGCGTTGGCAAACCAGTTCGCTGGTATTGCCTTCGAACGGCGTTGCGCAATTGAATAAGTTCTTTAGTGGGTCTATCAATGGGTACAGAGTCACTCACCTGATCAATCTCCGGTACATGTTGCTCCCGGGCCTGGGAGATCGCTTGCTCGATGCTCTGCAGCTGCCGTTCGATGTCATCAACCGAATCAAGGTGCATTTCGAAATCGATGTTGTCGTCAACGTGTTGTCGGAACCTCTCCCAACTGGCACGATGGTAGTTCCGTCTGGTGATTCGATGCCGGTTGACCGAGGAGCCAACTTCGGCCACTACCGGATAGTGGTCCGAGCTGAGCTCCTGGTGTACGATCGGCTGGGCGATGTTGTTCCCCATGTTGGTGAGGAAGATGTCGATTGTCGAATGGACCCCGGATCTGCTCAACCGGGTGTGAGTATCCGGGCCAGGACGGTGTAATGTCCCTCTTCTAGGTCTTCCTGCAGAATTATTCCGTTCCGATTCCGCCGGGTGCTCCCCCAGGTTTCGTGTTTTGCATTCATGTCGCCGGCGATGATGAACTGCCCCTGCCTCCGAGTTAGCTTACGGATGTCGTTACGTAGGGCCGTTGTTGTTCCGTTGTTGGTACTGGCTTGCTTGGGACAATAGGCCGCGATGATGGTGATTGGGCCGACAGCAGTTTCGACCTCGACTCCGATGGCTTCGATGGCCTGCAGCTGAAAACTCGGAAGCAGATGGCAGTTGATGTTGTAGCGCAGGGCAATCGCAACTCCTCCTCCACTAGAGCCGCTACGATCAAGTCGCACAATCCGGTATCCTGGGATGACGATGCTGACTTCCGGTTTGAGGTGTGTCTCGGTGACGATGGCGATGTCGATGGCCTTCCTGTTAAGGAAGTCACCGAGCTCTACTGTTTTGTTCCGGATGGAACAAGCATTCCAGTTGAGGATGCTCATGGTGCGTTTACGGTCCATGTTTGAACAGAAACTTCATCGTCACGGACGTGGCGGCTTTGAGCTGTTCCTCCTTGGAGCGGCAGGAACGTAGTTGGCGATAGAGCTCTTGCACGAACTCCACCATTTGCTCCGAGTCGTAGAGCTGTCCATCGACGGGTGGTTGCGTTGAAGTACTGCAACTTGGATTGCCCCAGCCTGGAGGAGGAGTCGGGTTTGGGGTGGCGGCAGCTGCTGCGAAACGATGATGCACGGAAGCTGACGGGCGGTTTGCTTGGCGCTGATTTAATGGGATCGGCGGTAGGTTAGGCACCTGATACCGAAGTGACGGGAAGTTCTCCTCGTTCATTGGAGGTGGCGGACGGCGTTGAGCAGGCCGGGATTTGGTGGATGATCTCTTGCGAATCTCCAAGAATTCAGCACGTTTTGGGCAGGTTCGATTGCTGCTCTCATGGTTTGCGCCACAATTTGCGCACTTCAGTAGCGCACCTTCTTCCATCGGGGCACAATCGATGGTGCTGTGGGTTCCAGCACATTTGCCACATCGCGGCTTCATGTGGCAGTTACGAGTACCATGTCCGAACGCAAGGCAGTTGCCACACTGCGTCACGTCGTGCTGTCTCGGACGATACCGGTCCCACTCGACGATGACGTCGAAAAGGGCCCGTGTTTTCATTAGTTCCGCCATCGTGACGGAACCCTTCTCAATGTGGACCAGATAGAGTTGGTCCCGGTAGTTTCCATGTTGTTGGCGCCTGATGAGAAACACCTTTTGAGGTTTCAGTGCCACCGCTTGCAGCTCGGCGAAGATTGACTCCGGTGTGAGTTCTGGAAGGCCACGCAGAATCACCTTCATTGGCTTGCTTCCGGGCGCGTCGTGAGTGTAGAACTCATGTTTCTTCGCGACTAGGTGAGCACCGACAGCACGGTAGTCAGCCTCCGTCGAGCACATCACCTTAATTCCATTACTGCACAGCTTGTACAGCGGATGGATTTTGATAGCTGCAAGCTCGGTCCTGAGTGCAGCAATGTCCTTTGACGTCGTGAAGAGCGGGGGAACCTTCACCTTCTTCGGCACCTCCTGGACCGGAAGCACGGCGAATTGGTTGCTCGCTAGGAGACGAGCGTTACGATCCACTGGATCGGCGTCATCGTGGCGCAGTCGCTTGGAGCTGCCCGGTTGCGGTAATGTTTCGGGAGCGGATGTCGCCGTTGGTCGATTTTTACGACCCATTGCCACAGCAATAGGTCGAGCGGGAAATTTTTCCAAACTTTGTAACACTTTTTTCTGCTTTGCCACCACCAGAAGATGAGCAAGCGCAGGCGATAGATCGCGAACCGAACACGCAATCGCGAGAAAGCGGACGAGGGTAAAAATGGGGAAAAAAAAACTTTTACTGCGAGAGAGCGAAAATCACGACCGAACGTGTCGCTTGTTCAAACTGGAATGATGAATGATGAATGAAGCCAACTGCCGCTGCAGCGTGAGCATTTGCGCTTTTATGCGGTTGCTGGTTACCAGCATTGAGCGATTCTGGAAATAGCCATCATACGCGTGACGTAGCTGTTCGTGAAGCTGTTGTTGTTTCGCGTGGAAAATCCTGAGGGCTTCACTTGACTTCCAACGGAAAAAGGATTTTATCTTTGGTTTCGCGCATGAGATCCACCATGCCATCCAGGTAGGGAAATTTCTTCGCTGGCGGGTCCAGAACTGCCACCGGACTTGAAATTCCTCTAAATTTTCTGTTGTTAAAAGGTGTGGGTGGAGTGACCAGAATCCGCGTCCTTGTTCACGACCAAGATGTGGAAGGCAAATACGTACTGTCAGAGCTTTGTGGTCGGTAAAAGAGCATACTTGTGTGGCTGCGCATCGCAGGTGCTCGCATAGTCCCGTGCTGATGTACATGCGATCGAGTCTGGATGCCGCGTTGTGTGACGTACGTGGGTGCGGGAGTAGTGGGGTGCAGTTTTAGCCACACATCATGCAGCTGCAACTGCCGTACGGTCGCCAGGAGAGCCGGGATTGTATTTGCACTCGTGGAGTCGCTCGGGCGAAGGACACAGTTAAAATCGCCAGCAAGGATGACGTTTTGCGTATTATACCGAAGGTAGTATGCGATCGTGCCATTGAAAAATCGTTCCCTCTCCGCACGGAAAGCTGACCCCGATGGCGCATATACATTGCACAGCGTCGTGTTTTGTATCCTCACAGCGATGAGGCGACCATCCAGGCTCTTCTCTACATGCGCGAATTGGATGTGGTCTTTTATTGCGATTGCCGTTCCACGCCTTGCATGATCAACGTTGCAGAAAACGTTGAATCCAGGCAGAGAAAGCTGCTCGTTCTCTACCTCCTGGAGAAAAACGATATCCAGCTCCATCGTTCGAATAAAGGTTCGGAGTGCGTCGATTTTCGTTGTGTTCGTGATGTTGTTGATGTTGATTGTAGCGAGGTTATAGCTGGAGAACTCAGCCATTACGACGATTGTTTACTCCCATCTCGCATACCATCGTCGTCTTCCACGTGAGGCTTCTTGCCTGGTGGGCGATTACGGAGGTGCCTTCTGGAGCTGGTATTTGAGCCAACCGACGAATCGGTTTCGTTGCCATCGGACTTGCCACTAGCAGTTTTGCGTTCCACTCCGCTGCTAGCAGGGGGCGGTTGACCAAGGGGGCCAACGACCCACTGCCCGATGGGTTAGTCGAAGCCGGGATGGTGGCTAACGGGGGGAAATTTTGTTCGGTCACGATTGGTACTGGCAGCAGCTTCTGTTGCCGGTGGGTAATTGGTTTCGGCGGCGGCATGGTCGTTTTCGCCGAGTGTGTTTCGAACCGAGGCTGTGTAGCTTGGTTCGAGGTGGTTTCTGTTTCGTTCGCACTGTGTGAGGTTTGGATCGGAGTCGGAACTTGAGTCGTTTTTTGCGATGGCGTCTGCTTTGCAGCATCGGCGTACGACTTTTGTACGAGCAGTTTTTTGTTCTGCACGCACGTAGCCCCGATGTGGATGTATTCGCGGCAGTGGCGGCAGGTTTGACGCTGCCCGTAATACGCCACTTGGGTCATCTCGCCGTCGATGGTAACCCACGACTCGATGTTTCGTTCCACGATCATTTTGGCTATGCGGACACCAGTCGAGATGCCAGGGAAATTGACATCGGCTCCGTTTCGTTGCTAGCGTATTGCGTTGACATCACCGTACCTTCCTAAGAAGTCGGTGATTTTTTGGTCCGACACGTCTTCGGACAAATCGAAGAGCCTGACCACCACTGCTCCATCCTCCAGGGTAATTCGTAACGGATATTTCTTTCCGTCGACAGTGATGTCGTGTTTGCCATCGTGTTCCTCGCAAGTGTGTTGCGCCAGCGCAAGATCGATGACTCTCACGAATGAAACTCCTAAGGTTCTGCTGTTCTGAATTCGGAGCACTTCACCTTGCTTCAGACCCAGCACGGTCGCACAAAAACTATGCACTTTAGCATTGTCCGGTTTCTTCGGCACGTTCGCGAAATCTATGCGAAAGGTGTTTTCTCGACGGCTCATCGCGAAGTCGTTTGGACGCAAAGCGACACTGGACGGCCCAACGATGAGCAAGAAGAGAGAAAGAAAAAAAAAGTAGTTTGTGTGCGACTTCCACAGAGCAGTAAACGAAAAACGCGTGTATTCAGCTCGGAAGTTGAGCGCTCACTCATTCTCTACAAAAACTCAATTTGTTTTTGATTTTTTGCTATTAAACAAAATTTCCCGCAGCACTAGATTTTTTTTCTTAGATACTATTTACTGTTAAATGAATCAGAAGCGCAGAGAATCGAACTAAGCAGAACAACAATAACCAACAAAAATATCACAGTGAAGTTTGGTAGCTATGGCCATATGGCCCTATGCTGGTTTTGATGGCAGCCAATAGGTTTTATGATGGTTCTCAAGTGGTCATACCATCTCTCACTAGAACATTAAAAAAAACGATGGCCTTGAAAAGGTTTTATCAATTTGTTTTCACAACCGTTTATAGAGTGGGCCACTTTGTACACATTTCGGCTTTAAAGTTGTATAGATGAGGTGTTGGTAGACAACACAGTTTTGAATGTAGTTTTATCAACAAAGCCAGGCGAAATGCTATACGGCTGGAATAAAAATAAAATTATTCTTTGGGAGAGCCCCAAGAGTGGACAGTTTGCTGTTTGCTAGAATGAAAGATGAGAAGCGAAAGTGTTCTTAGTTCCGTCAGTGTACGGTAGGTTTAAAAACAGAATAGAAGTATTGAAAATGGAACGAAGGGCATAGATACAGCGGTATTCAAACCAAGGACGTACACTGATAGGCAAAATAAAGTGCCCACCTCATTCTTTATTAGAATTTTTCTAATTTATTTTTGTTCAAATTGAAGTAAACAAACTGTTTTCTTTTTAAATATCTTATTTTTTATAATCTTTTCAAGTTTCATTTATGGAATAATAATACAAAAAGATCGTCTTAAAGAACTAAAAAATCAATTTGTATTGATAAAAATATAAACAAATATGCCCACTTCAAAAATTGAGATGTTTTCGATAAGTTTTCATCGAAAGACTCCTCCTTATGTTTTGATATTTGGACGTGTTGTGAAGCAAACGGCTTTTTTTTTAACGGGATAGAAATCTGAAGAACTCAGGGTGTGGGGATGAGGGTGCCAACTCCTCGACCCACTAAAAACCTACCCGTGCCTCTACCCTCTTTAAATATTTCCGAAGTAGTTTATCGAAGTACGACGTCCTCCATCTGCGGACGAACTGAGTAGGTGCTCCTCCCTCTGCACCCTGCCTAGCTCTGTGGGTGGTGTTATAGCAAACCGCCAGGTGTTCGCTATAGGTGTAGCCATCCTCCACCCGTCCAGTTGCTCAACAGCCCAGGGCTGCTGAACGTCACGTCGATGATCCCTAGTAGCATACATGTTGCTATTCGGTTGAAATAACATAGATATGACCTGCTAAGTTATATTAAAGTTACTACAACTAATTATGATTGTAGTGTGCTACTTGGGATCGACTCCATTCCATTTCTATGGTAGGTACTACTAGTACCTACGTTGGCCAGGTTTAAGTTGAGCCTGGCCAAGGCCTCTAGCAGAATCTGGCCTCTTGGGTTGGTCAGGCGACTGCCTCATTCTAACGCCTAGGCAACCTAGTACATTTGTACACGTGATCGCGTTTGATTCATATGAAAAAAATGGAGAACGTAGTGATTTCGAGAGCAATTCCCTTGTTTATCCGAAAATTGGTTGTTCGTGATGTGAATCGGTGAATCGCACCGGGCTGCCACTAGAAAGTACAGTGCTACCAAGGCAGCGGTTGGGAAAATTCTACTGAAACCAAAAACGTTCGGATCAGTGGAAGATCGCCCAGACAGAGGCAGGAAGCTCAAAAAGATACACGAACGGACACCAAGATCCAGGAAACCCTCACGTTTCAGTTTTTGGTCAAACTGTTCGTCGCTGTCTTGTACACATAGAGTTGACGGATGCGCCCATTCATGAGTCAAACTACAATGAGGCAAACAAAGCCAAACGTCTTTGGTTTGCCATTGAGCATGCTGATAAACCCGTAGAGTTCTGAAAAACGTAGAAGCTCAAAATTTGAGCTTTTAAAATCGGAAGCGGTGGCTTCGTGTGTGGTGTTGATCGTAAGAAGAGCGCCACATCCAAGGCACGGTGAAGCATGGAGGAGGAAATGTGATGGTCTGGTGGTGGTTTTCGTGGAGTGGAGTGGGTAGGTTTGTGAAAACCGACGGGATAATGACGGCAGATTCCTATATCAACATCCTGCGAGAAAATCTGGAGGTTTCGCTGATCCAGACGAGTCTTAAAGAGAAGTTCGTACTTCGGCAGGACAACGACCCGAAGCATGCTGCCCAGTAGACCAAGTCTTTCTTCCGGTCTTGTTGGATCAAACAGCTTGAATGGCCTCCTCAAAGCCTGGACCTCAACCCCATCGATAAATTGTGGGTGATTCTAAATCCCAGTGTTGACAAAACTGGGGTTATCAATAAATTTTACTATTTTGTAGCCCAGAAGCGCGCTTGAGAAGAGCTTGATCCACAGCACCTAAAAAACCTGGCGGAGAGCATGCCGAAGCGCTTGCAGCTGGTCGTGAAGGGCAAAGGAGGACACATAAATTATTAAAATGCTTTTCTTTTAAGGATCTTTAACGACAAAATCTGGACAGATTAAATGTGGAATAAAACAAATTTGCAGTTAGCTCAATCCAAAATGCATTTTTTATTCATGTAATTGTACATCATTAGTAATCATAAAACTAATTACAGCTGCTTAAATTGGCGACATGAAAAACTACGAACTTTTGCGTTTACTTCAGCCATTATGGTCTGTGCAGACTGCTCTGCAACCGATTTAGCTGCTTTTGTCCAATATTTTCAAAAAAATTCTATAGTTGTAGCTTGTTGTTTATATTGAGAGAGAGAGTTTTCTCCTCACGATAGCCCAATTCCACTCGAGAGATCGCAATTTCGGGCAGTTGCGTGGATTCGTCTGTTTCGGTACAACATGGACTCCATTCGCTTTATACCATTCCAAAACTTCTTTGGCGCAGTGACAAAATGCCAAATCAGGCCAGAATAGCGAGGGAGCATCATGGCTGCGTAGAAACGGTAACAGTCGCTTCTTTAGGCATTCTACACGGTATATTTCCTTGTTTACCGTTCCGGTAGTGATGAAGCTTTGTTCGACCGCAGCAGCATATTGCCTGCCAAACCAAATACTTTTGGGGAAACTTGGTCTTTTTCTTCGTCCTGAAATGCTACTGCTGAAATACGCCGTTCCGTTGCATGGCAGTTTAAAAGACATTCCTGGAAGCTGCTTAGAGTCTTCCAGCACACAAGTTTCATCGTCCATTATCAGGCAGGAATACATCGTCAAATATTCGCGATATAACTTGCGAGCCCGTGATTTAGAAGTCACATCACCTTGAACGAATTAATATCTTGTCGGTGCTTGGAAGTATGCACATTGGGGACATTTTTGTTTTTCTAACCTCAGAATCCGGTCTCTTCTGCAATATTTGCTTCACTTCGCGTCCTTCTGGTGGTTCCTGAGATCCGTTTTTGTTCCGCTCCCAACCTTCCTGGTTGATGTCAAACGTGTATCGAAAGATTCAAGATCGTTATGTGTGTGCAGGAAAACCAAGCTTTTCTGCAGGTTTTCTTACTGACAGATCCGGATTTTCATAGCGACCGCACACGATTGCATTCGCACTTGCTCTTCTTTCGACGCCATGTTCGATCTAAGAGCTTGTAGTATAGAATTTTGCAAGATGACGTCACTAGTGAACGAGCGGTTCATTCTGATGAATGGAATTCAGTTTTGACAGGTATTCGTGGTTTGTTTGTTTTCGAATTCAAACAGATGAAATAAACAAACCACGGACTCCTGTCAAAAGAAATTCACCCGATTCATTTCGCGAGGTTATGTTAGGTTGGTGTAAAACTCAATAACCAAAAATTGATTCTACACAATGAACAGACATACGTTGATGAAGTATTTCCGGAGATATACGTATTAAGGGATGTCCAGATTTTGTCGCGATCAAGCCCTAGCTCTACAAGATCGAGGCACGCAGATAAATACAGTGGAAAAACTAATAAATGTGATATTATCTCAATGGAACTTATTGTTAGCTTCGAATCTTGACAAACAATCCCCTTTACTGAGCCTTTGGGGCACGTCAAGCCACCCAGTTCAGTGCAAGGGCCGAGATCAAGGCCGGACATATGTTTATAATCAGTCGTTTGGCTTAACAATATCGAAAATCTTAAGTGTAAAAATAGCCGCGCATGTTAAAACAAACCCTGCATAACGTCATTAGGAAATTAACTATACAACAGTGGATCACCTCATTGCAGTGTTCAGTTTGTGTCGTGTGCTTTCAATACCGGAGTGAATTCCTCGTGGGAGGAACTTAAAATCGACGCAACCCACATCCAATATGTATTTTTTTTTCACTGCATACATCAATCATGCACAGCTTTGGCAAAAATAGGTACTAACTCTTGCTAACCGCCACTGTGGTAGAATATTGGCTACATGGTAATTGCCATCAACGTCAATGTCAATCAAGTTTTAACCAAGTGATTAGGTTTGTTAATCGATATTGTGAAATCGATTTTAGTTCGTCACAGCTTATATTTAGCAGGCTTTAGATCTGAGTTCCGTTCTATTAAACACAAGTTGCGAATTATTTCTCTTTGAATAAAGGGGACTATTACTTTTCACGTAAGCAGAATGTGGAAAATATAGTCTTTAATCTTGATAAAATGTATTACGACTACTGTTCACATGCCTCACCTGGTAGCAATCGAAGCCAAAGCACAGTCTATTAAAATAAATATCGGTTAAATTTTATCTGTACGGGCATTACATTTTGATTAATCTATTCATAGTTTGATGCATCATTCCGCATCGAACGCTGAAGTGCTTCAAACGAGTTTTTTTCGCAGTTCGCAAAAAAATCAAATTAAATTTTTATTAAAAGCTGTTGAAACATGAAACATCCAAAACTGGACATTATTTTTATTTCATTTTTATTTTGCTGAAAATGTCCTTATTGAGTAATTTTGGATGTTGTATCTATCATACAACAAACTGCTTTTAATTAGAATTTCACTCGTTTCAATTGCTCAGAAGCATTTTAAAATTTTCGTCCTATACTTTAACATCCCAAGTAACAATTTGAGCTTTATTCCAGCCGTATAGCACTCCTCCCGGCTTTGTTGATAAAACTACATTCAAACCTGTTTTGTCCATCACAGTGTGTGAAAAAATTGACTGCCCGAAATGAGTGCGAAAAACAACAGCATTCAATTCTTTGGTCTTTGCTGAACACACGAATTACTAATAAAGGAAAAAGCAATGAACGAACGAACACAAGCATTCGGTCCCCTCCAAAAAGGTGACCCGCACCGAATGTCTTCATTCACACAGGATGCTACCGACACATTTTTCTATACAGATCTCCGGTTCAATCAGTCAAAACAAAAAGAGGAGAGCATCACAAAACACAATAATCGCAAACATTCTGACTGAATGTGTTCTTGCTATCACCGAATTTTGGCTCTTCTGAAATTCAGTTTTGCACCGAATCGGTGAATGACGAGATGGATGTTGGATAAATTCACGGGATTCTGCTTATTGAATTTGAATTTTTCGCACCCTGGTCCATCAACACCTCCTCTATGCACCTTTAAAACCGAAATGTGTACAAAACGGCCCACTCTATAAACGGTTGTGAAAACAAATTAATAAAACCTTTTCAAGACCATAAAAAATTTGAAAATGTGCTAGTGAAAGATGTTATGACCATTGGCGAACATTCCTAAAACCTATTGGCTGTCATCAAAACCAGCATAGGGCCACATGGCCATAGCTGTCAAACTTCACGGTGGTTAGTTTTTGTTGTTCTGCTTTGTTCGATTCTCTGCACTTCTGATTCATTTAACAGTAAATAAAATCGAAGAAAATAATTCCAGTGTTGCGGGAAATTTTGTTTGATAGCAAAATATCGAAAACAAATTGAGGTTTTTTTTATAGCGTATCATGTATTTTTATAGCGTATTCGCATTGAATTTTATGGTGAATATTGGAACGATAATAGCCGAAAATAAATGCGGCTCGGAGATTATGCAAGTTTACATCAACAAAAGCAAATTGAAACAAATATACTCTATAAATCAATGATTTCCTGAATTTCCTGAAAATTTATGGAGTTCAATCAGATTATCTATAAGAATGCTGAAATTGTATTTATTTATTTTTCCACATTTCAAATATTTCATATATTCCAATATGGCGATTGGAAGAAATCACAGTTTTGCCAAAAAAAAACAAGTTATCTTCACAATGGCTATTTGAAAACTATTTGGTCATTTGGTGACTTTCCTCAATGCCAATTTGCCGTTAAATGCAATTACTGGAGGCAAAGTGGTTTTAAAATGAATTTTTAACTAATAATTCGAATCAGTCCTAAAACGGCATTTAAAAACAACATTTTACGAGTTCATAAAGTCCACATAAAACCTGTTATAGAAGTAAAAAGAAACTTTAGAAAACAAGGTTTCAAGATCGTTGTAAGGAAGCTGTGTAAGTTTTCAAAACCTGATTAAAACTTGACACCTATTGGCAGCTTTTACTGCCATAATTGAATATAATTGATCTCAGTGGCTTTCATAAGACATTAATAAAACTTTATAAAGCTGGATGGTTTTGGAAACCACTCGATGTCTCCTTCTCTTTTTTCAAATTGGATTCGTCCAGGGAAGCAGACATTCCTGGACGACTCCGACGGATGTTCTGTGTAGCTGTCTTACTACTAAAATTGTTATTTTTTCATTCTTTTTCTTACATACTAATTAACCAATTAAGTGTTTGAGCCCAAAAGGCTCTGCAGCTTTCCCAAGTAGCACACTACGGTCATAATTAGTTGTAGTAACTTGATTATAACTTAGCAAGTCATATTTATGGTATCTCAACCAAATGGAAACAAGTGTGCTACTAGGGTTTGTTTTATATGTTTTATATGTTTGGTGTGTTTAGTGTATTTGATGTTTCTAATAAATTTTCAGCCCTTAGGGCATTGTTAGTTTCAAAATTTGATAACCTACCTAATCTACAACTTCAAATACAATTTGAAAAGCCTAAGAGTGGGGAACCAGATTCCGGCGCGTCCAGTACATGATACTGGACGCGCCGGAATAGACTCACTAGACTCAGACTCACTAAAGCGATCATCGAGCATTTTTATCTCGGCCAGACGGTGGACCGCTGCGTGTTCTTGTCCTCGGATCAGGATCATCCTGAGGAACTTATTTCGGGCTTTAGGTGATGTGTTTTTGCGCAACTCTCCCAGATTGACATGCCGTACTCGATGACTGCAAGTATGATTCACTTGTAGACAACTAGCTTGTTTTTCTGGGATAATGTAGACCTTGTGTTGGTCAATGGGTACAGAATTTAGCTTCAACAGAACGTTACACTTTATGACAGTTTTGTCAACCTGCTCCCTGAAAATCAGCTTGTTGTCTAGGAAAACGCCAAGATAGACAGTTGATTTGGCCCATTCCACCGTTGTATTCTTAGACTAGTCCTCAGGCGGAACAAGTCTAAGAGAATTAGAGTGTTGGAAATAGAATGACCTGGGTCTTCGCCGCGTTGATACAGATCTTCAGTTCAGTGAAGTATTCTGACAGAACATTCAGGCTTTGCTGCACTTTCGCTGTGAGCGCTGTTGTTACCCTGCCATTGTGGACGATTGATGTATCATCGGTGAACAACGACAGAGATCCATTTGCAGGAAGCGGGAGTATGTCCAAGGTTAATAGGTTGAACAGAAGCGGACCTAGAATTCATCCCTTTGAAACCTCCGCGAAGAGCTCGTGTGCATTGGAAACTGCACCTTGCAGCGAAACACGGAGTGTTCTGTCAGACAGATAATTTTTAATTATCTTCACCAGGAAGATAGGAGGATTGTATCGTTTTAGCTTATACACCAGGCCATCGTGCCACACGTTATCGAAGGCCTTCTTGATATCGAGAAATGCCATGGCAGATGATTTCGCAACAGACTTGTTCCACCTGAGGATGTTGGTTACTCGGTTAAATTGGTGCACTGTTGAGCGACCACGTCGAAATCCGAACTGCTCGTCGAGCAAGATGTTAACCATCGCCTGATTGTTATAGAACTGGGGTCTCAATTCCTTGGGCTTCAAGTTCATAATGTTATCGAAACCTGGGGCCTTCATGTTCTCTGAGCCTTTAATATAAGTCAAAAATTCGTCAGCAGAGTGTTCCAACTGCTCTGTGGGGCTTATATGGATGTTAGTACTAAGCGCATTGTAGGCAGCTCCGTGTGGACTGACGATGTTTTGTCCGAGATTATGGGAGTTGACGTAGTGTTGACTTATCTCAGCAGCCTTTCCTGCAGGAGTTATCAGGCGATCCTTAGAGCCATTGCAATGTCCAGCCGGTACCCCCGTAAAATACCCGAATAAGACAGGGTAACACCAGCAGCATCATCGCAGCAGTGACGGTCATCGCTTCGTACACAGCCGGCCAGCAACCTGTGCTTTGCCAACACTGTAACCGGTTAGTACCCATTAATGGGTAAAATATAACCCATTTCAAACTTAAGTTAGAGGGCGATACGGTCAAAATTTGGTCAATATCAACTTGACGTATTTCTTTCAATTTTGCATTTAAAAAACCTGAACACCCCTCATTTTGAAGGTGTATGTGTGTAAAATGTTGCTCCTATTTTGATTTTGGAATTCACTCTTCAGTTGTCAAAATGCCGTCCAAGCAAGAAGAGCAGCGTATCAAAATTTTGCTCGCGCATCGCGAGAATCCGAGCTACTCGCACGCAAAGTTGGCAAAATCGCTAAAAGTTGCCAAATCAACCGTTACAAATGTAATTAAAGTGTTTGGGGAACGTTTGTCGACAGCCAGGAAGTCTGGATCGGGGGGAAATCGAAAACCGGAAGCCGCTGAGACGACAAAGAGAGTTGCCGGTAGTTTCAAGCGAAACCCTAACCTATCTCTCCGAGATGCCGCAAATAAGCTGGGTGTATCGTCTACAACCGTGCATCGAGCCAAAAAACGAGCCGGACTATCGACTTACAAGAAGGTAGTGACTCCAAATCGCGATGATAAACAAAATACGACGGCCAAAGCGCGATCCCGGAGGCTGTACACGACGATGCTGACGAAGTTTGACTGCGTGGTAATGGACGACGAAACCTACGTCAAAGCCGACTACAAGCAGCTTCCGGGACAGGAGTTTTATACGGCAAATGGAAGGGGAAAGGTAGCAGATATTTTCAAGCACACGAAACTGTCAAAGTTCACAAAGAAATATCTGGTTTGGCAAGCCATCTGTACCTGTGGCTTGAAGCATTTTCATAGCTGTCAACCAAGAAATTTACGTGAAAGAGTGTTTGAATAAACGTCTGCTGCCTTTCCTGAAGAAACACGGTTGTTCCGTACTGTTTTGGCCGGATTTGGCATCTTGCCATTACGGTAAAAAGGCCATGGAGTGGTACGCCGCCAACAACGTGCAGGTTGTTCCCAAGGACAGAAACCCTCCCAACACGCCAGAGCTCCGCCCAATTGAGAAATACTGGGCTATTGTCAAGCGGAACCTAAAGAAGACCAAAAAAACTGCTAAGGACGAGCAGCAGTTCAAGGCAAACTGGCTTTCTGCGGCGAAGAAGGTGGACAAGGTGGCTGTACAAAATCTGATGGCAGGGGTCAAGCGTAAGGCCCGGCAATTCGGATTTGGAAAAGCGGAAGCCTAACTGAATATTTTTCCTGAATTTTATACTAATTGAACTTGAAAAAGAAATTTAATTTGATTTTTTAAATAAACGATTTCACCGATTTACACGCGTTTTCCCTTGACCAAATTTTGACCGTATCACCCTTTAGTCAACTCTAAAACAATTACTAAAACAATTTTATCCATTAATGGGTTAAGATCCTGTACGTCAGGCTATCAGGTATTTTTTACCCATTTTTCAAAATGTTTGTTATGAGTCCCCTTACATTGCCAAATTCCAGGCAATGAGAAGGCGGACTCTCTAGCAAAGGTGCGCGCCCAAGAAGGTGAGATTTTTGAAAGGAGAATTTCAGAATTTCATGATGATTTTTCTCATCAGTATGTCAGAGTTCTCTTCAACTTGGGCAAAACTGTGATGTCAAGTTATGACCAACCACTGGACACACATCTCTACAGAATTAACCTCGTCGATAGCAATTTATGAACCGGTTATGATAACATCGCTCGAGCAGTTTCGCATTACCCGGATAATGATGCCTCCAGAGCACGACTATTGGATCTTAGTGGCTCCTTTCAACTCAACTTCCTTTCTGTTCCCGGATTTCAACCCTTGCTAGAATTGTGAAATTTCAACCTAGACATAACGTTTGCATCCAATTTTAAAGGTTATGGTCTCATAAATGCAATGAAGGTAGAAAAACCAGGTTTTAGTAAGGTTTTAGCACAGACAGACGTTTATTCACATACATCCATTTTCATTTTTCGTGTGTAAATTTTTAAATTGAATTGCGTTGAATCCCCTTAGATACTAGCGCCGTCTAGCCAACTTATTGCTAGTTGAAATCTGACAGGTTCACTCATCGTCTCAATCACCACCCTATTTACCACCCACTGAGCATGAAAACAAAACAATAACAATCGACGTAAATCGCCCGCACTGGAGTTATTCGTTCATTGTTCATTGAAATTGATGTGATTGCGTAATAATTAGCAATGGAATATGCAGCTATCTACTTCAGAGAAACTCTAGTTTCGTTAGTTTCGAAATGTATAATCAAACAAAACCATAACAAAAATAGCATGTGGACATCTGCTCTATTAGCTCAGTGGTGCCATCTGATTGCTAATTCCCAAATGCTAAAACGTTGAACGCCATGTTTTTACACATGTTGACGAGTAGAGCTTGAATGTCTGTCTGCGGTTTTAGTAAGGTTTTTAATTCGAAGTGTGAACAAAATTTCATACAAAACGTTCCAGACTAGTTGCAGAGCGTTGCCGTCTTGGGCAAAGTTTCTCAATATGTCATTTGCCGTCCTCTGACATTATCATATTAGTTCTAGATCATGCCGCAGAGATGACACTGCAGTCTATCTTTGCCAAATGAAGCTCTAGAGTGTTGTCATGTTTGGCAAAGTTTCTCAGTATATCATTTGTCGTCTTATGTGAGTATCATATTAGTTACAGATTATGACGCAGAAATGGTATTGCAGTGGATATTTGCGAAGCTCTATAGAGTTGCAGTCTTCGGCAAAACTTCAAACAATGTCATTCGTCATCTTATGGCTACATCATATTAGTTCACGAGCTTGCCACACAGATGGCGCTGCAGTATATCTTTGCCAAATGAAGCTCTAGCCGGTAGCCGTCTTCGGAAAAGTTGTTATCAGTATACCCAATCCAGTCATTTTGCGTTATCAGATTAGTTCTAGATTGTACCGCAGAGATTGCTCTGTAGTCTATTTTTATGTAATTGTTATCAAACAGTTCAATCTTTTATGTCATTGTTATCAAACGGATTTTATGTCATTGTTAGCAAACAGTTTGATCTCGTTTCACCATATAATCTCTACATCAAAACATATTGTTAATGTATACCAAATTGTCATTGACAGGTTTTAACTATCTGCACTCTATCTTCATAACCTTATTTAGCAAATATTAACTGCAGTGCTATCTGAAATATTATAATGTCACAATACGAAAAATGGCATACCGAGAAAGTTTGCCGAATACGGCAACTCTCTAGAGCTTCATTTGACCAAGATCGCCATCTCTGAACATCATCTGGGACTAATCTAATCTCAAAAGACGACAAATGGCAGTATACTAAGAAATTTGGCTTAATACGGTAACTCTCTTGAGCTTCATTTGACAAAGATAGACTTCAACGCCATCTCTGTGACAAAATCTGGGACTAATCTGATCATGTCAAATAACTGCATTTCCCATCTTCATTTTCTACTTTCCAAGCAACTTTGCCCAAGACGGCAACTCTCTAGAGCTTCATTTGGCAAAGATAGACTGCAACATGATTAGGAACTAATATGACAATATCGAAAGACGATTCGTTACGCACTGAGAAACTTTGCTCATGACGTCAATTCTCTACAATGAGTCTGGAAGGTTTTGTATGCGTTGCTAGTAACACAGCCAAAATAAAACTTCCTTCCATTTGTAGCAGATTCCCGGGAAAAAAATGTCATCGGAACCATTTTCTTTTTCTTTTTTCGTCCCAGTGCATTTTTGAGACCAGAACCTTTCAAATAGTGCACAAACATTGACACTGAGTAAAATTTAACGCAGAATTTAAATCCGGGTCAATTGACCCTAATGTCTTATGTGTCACTTTTTTTGTACAACCAGCTTAAACTGATTTGAAATGCCCGATTGGTTTAAAAATAAATAAGAAAGCGTATATTGAAGTTGCGCCATGGCACTATGGTCCGAATGGACAAATTTCACGACAAAAATCGATAACTCGAAAACCATTGACTTTAGACAAATGGTGTCTTCGGGAGATTTGTTTTTTAAAATAAGATCTATCTTTTGGTTTGGGTTGTGACTAGGGTGGTCCTTTTATGTTCCTAATAAAAATTTCAACTTTTTATTCTTATGGTTTTTTGCTTCAACAGAATTGTAAATACACTACTGCCATCTGTTCAGCTTAGTCATCCACACAGTGTGCTCAACAGATGGCGCAGGTGTATTAGTGACCATGATTTGTAGTGAAAAATGTTCGATGTGTTATGTCTGTTGGTCTGTGATATGAATGTTAATAAATTAACGGAGATGGATTAATATAAAAATATAAACATTTTCATAACAAAAAAAACTCGAGTTGTTACGGTCTTTGGTGACAATTTTTGATGCTGCTGATCGAAAATTATGCAGAATAAATGCAAAACTACCAAATTTAAAAAGATTTTTACCATAAGAATAAGAAGTTGAAATTTTTATTACGAACATTAAAGGACCACCCTAGTCAAAACTCAAGCCAAAAGATAGATCTTTTTTTTTAAAAAACAAATCTCCCGAAGACACCATCTGTCTAAAGTTAATGGTTTTCGCGTTATCGATTTTTGTCGTGAAATTTGTCCATTCGGACCATAGTGCATGGGTCATAATTGACCCCAATATCTTAGGAAGGTTAAGAATACTCAAACATTTGCGTTGAAATTAAGAAATATAGGATAATATTTTCAAATTTATCAAAGTTGCCGCTCGCTTGTAAACACCTCTACAGATTAAAAAACATGTGAGACAAAATACGATGCAGGAGATACTTTCAAATTGATAAATTCTTGAACATTACGTATCTGATTTGGAAACGAACAAGGATTTTAAAGATTAATCAAAACTTTCAGCACTTCCACACAAACTAGCTCCACCATCACAGATGATATTATTCCCAGAAATTTACGCTTGAAAATACGCTTTATTTATCTGTTTGTTTACATAATCAGATACGTCGTTTTGAATAAGTTATTGAGAATTGAATAACTGTGATGCAAGATCAGAGGTTCAAAGACATTTATTTTTATTTCAACTTCAATTCAAATGAGCCAGTTGTTAGAAAGGGCGCGACTGCGACGTAGTGGTTACCATCCATACCTCTCACGCCAAAGCCACGAGTTCGAATCTTACCCCCGGACAAGTTACGAAAATACCCAAAAAGTATTTGAGTGACAACGACGGGAGATGAACCAGCCCAGGGCTGAAAATCTCGATAATAGAGAAATTAAAAAAAAAAAGTTCTTAGAAAGCCATGCCAAAGTCTACTCCTCTAATCTATTGGCTAGAAAGAATAGAAAAGAAGTATCCAAAAATCACACAATAACAACTTCGTTAATGCTTATCATCTGTTTCATTTTTAAGTTGGGCACATTTTAATTGAGACAGCATACTGTGACAAGGAGTTGCTTTACAAACAGTCAATAAAGGAATTCGCAAATTTGTCAACATTTTGCCATAGAAAGTGAAAACAACCACACAATGCGTTCCTTCTAAATCGATACACTGGCAAAGCAGAATATTAACACAGCGCAAATTGTAGTACAAATGATTTTCTTTTGTTATATTGAACAAACTGTGTGAAGAAGCGCACTATACCCTTTGTATCTACCGACCCATCATATTACAATAATCGACACACGTCCTTTCTAACCCGGTAGGGTCAGACCGCCGTACGAGATCTCTGCAACCACATGAAGCGATAAACACTGTGGCAGCATTAAAATCAAATTAAGCTTATCAATGGGGAAGGCATACCACATGACAGGCAAACCTTTTCCCATCCATTTCTGAACCAAGGTTCTCTACCCACACTCAATGACACTATAGGTATATGTTTCAGTCGGTTGCAATTGATACACGGAGACGAATCTCGTGCTCGAAATAAATACAGACCATGAACTGGTGCACGTTTTCAGTATATATAAAAGGAAACCTCTCGAAACTTGAACTAGTAACCGATTATATGATTGTTCATAAATACATGACTTTCGTTGGTCAATCCGGGTACCGTTTTTTCCGTGTACTGCTGCTGCAAGCGTGCTGCCGTCGGGGGTTCTTGCACGTGGGCACTTCTGATGGTTTGTAAAATACGAAATACACGCAAACGAACCACATTTCTTCCACGTTAGCTTTATGAACATGGTTACATAATGCCGATTTCTGATAATTCAGAGTAGTGCCTATGAACAATTTGTTTTGATTTATAAAAGTCTGGAGGAGCAGTTTTGAACGAAAATAGTAGAATTGAAAGTCATCTCACAGCCGTCATATATATTAAAGAATGTAAGTTTGTAACCGTTAGTTTAAATGGTTTCTGTGTTCCTTATAATTCCTTATACAATTATGGTTAAAGTTATAGAATGACTTTAAAAATAAGCTTCATGAAATACCGTAGATCAACCAACTGCCGCTCGTGCCAGATCCACTCGAAAGCACAAACCGGCCTGTTGGAAACAGTTTATTCAACAAGTTAACAAGTTGCAAAAAGAAAAGGAAAAATTGCAGTCGGGAAGAACGAAAAATTCATTCAAGATAAGTTTTGAAACCGATCTTCTATCTTTTTGAATAGATCTGAAATCGCCAAGCGACCTCGGGTTTCAATTTTTATTCATCGATTCGGTTAATTGTCACTAATTATATATTTATTTATATATAAATTATACTAATCGAATAAATGTAGGGACGGGCCCTGCAGATTTACGTCCCTTTGCCTTTTGCCAGTGAGGAGTCTGCCTTGTATGTTTTTTTTTCGACGAGATGGAAAATCTGCAACCCATTAAAAGTCCACCCGTGTTTCGAGCCCCGGCCCTCCCCGGAGCCACCTTTCGGTATTACTTCAGGAAGAGGGCTATTGTCAATAAGTAACCAACTATGTCTAACTACATAGGTCTTTATTTGTTAGCTCCTGCAAAGTGACGCTGATACGATTGAGATGAGCCTGGGCCTGGACCGTGTTCGGGACCTCCTTCCAGATCGTCCGTGATCTCCCTGTCACGACCGCTCACGGCTACCTGCTGAATCCCGCGCCGTGTGGTCCTTCCTTTGATCGAGATAAGCCAGGGCCTGGACCGGGGTTAGGGTGTCTGGAGGTGCGGCTTCATCCCAGAGCTTCCCTGTTCCTCATTTCATGACCGCTAACGGCTGACTGCCAGTTCTCGCACCGTGTGGCGCTTCCTCCGTAGTTCGTTTAGCCGTGAGATGGAGAACCGGGAGTTTCCTCCGTAGTTCGTTCAGCAGTTAAAGGTAGCTTAACGTTTCCAGGGTGCAGCGCGGAGAGGAGAACTACTTCCTTTAGCATTTCAAGCTTATTGGATTCACAATTCGCTTATTGCTTGTCACCCCCTTTTTATTGTTCTACATCACTGCCACAGTTATAAATTGAGAGCTTTCGATGCCTGGCACCATTTTGCAAGTACATTCAGAACCTATGACCAGGGAGTCGAGAAATTTTCCTTACTGAAAAATTCCTAGATCAGTCTGGGAATCGAAGCCATTATGTTGCTTTGTCCAGCATGGTGTTGCTTGACAATCGGCAATGGAACAGATACGATAGTAGAGTTTAAGATTAAGGGCCCACGATGACAAATTTAACATCGTTGAAGTAGAGCAAGAATATCAACGGTCCAAGAGGACTACCCTGAGGTATTCCCGATGTCGCTCAGAACGGCAGTCACCTATAGCAACCATGAGTTGGTGACCAGTAAAATATGCTCTAAACCACTGTAATAGGATGTCATTGATCCCGAATCGGCCTTGCGTAGCAAAAGCAATAGCATGGTTCAGTTTGTTGAAGACATCTGACAAATCAGTATAAATGACATCTGCTTGAGCTCGGTCATTCATGCTATCAGTTACATACGACGTGAGACAGAGAAAATTGGTTGTAGTGGAACGACCTGCTATGCTGATGATCGCTCAAGAAATGCATGCAGTGAGGAAGTAGCGGATCTATCATAGTTTTGGTAGACTTCAATCTAGGATTTCCGTAGTCTGCCATGGATGATGCGTTTCTTTCTGATGGATGATTTTCGGTACGTGTTTGGCGATGATGTACGTCAAAACATGTGACAAAATACTTGTCGCAACTTCGACATTAAAAGAATCGAGAATGGTTCTCTAGTCGATACTGGAAAGCAGGTCAGCAATGGCGTGGTAATCTGCTTTGCGAAAATCGTAGGAAACAACGTCCGGTGTAATGTCAAAGTCGTGAAACAGCTTACTCTCGATAGCCATAGCCAAAGGAGGGTGATGAGAAGTCTGCTTCACTAGCGGAGCAGGTGCACAAAAGATTGACGAAGCAACGTTCAGAGCGCTAACAAAGCAAAGGTCGAAGCTACGGTTGTTCTCGTTTCAAGAAACTGTCAGGAAGGGTGGTAGCTCCTGTATGAAACGTAGAACATCCAGGATCCGGGAAAAGGAAATCACTATGGGTCGAAATACCTGGTAGATTATAGTCGTCAAGAATAATGACCTCGCCAAATGTAGCACCACTTTCCAAGATAGCTTGGATGGAGCGACAATGAGTGTTAATATAATCAATGTCACGTACACGGTTCGGATGTATATATACTACACATAAGAACAATTTACGGTCCGCCAATTCAACAGCAACTCAGACCTGTTCAACGCTGCTCCACAAATCATTCTTAATTGCCCTGGCTTTCAACCCGGAACCGACTGCCAAGAGGACACCAACTCCCGTTAACAGAGTTACGATAACATCGGAAAACATCGTATTCGGATCCGAATACTTGATTGGAAAGTGTGCGGAGATCATGCCAAGTCTCGATGAGTTACAACAGTATAGCAGCAGTCCGAAAAAGATAAACGATAGTCTTCAAAAATTGAGTTCATACTACCTGCGTTCTGGTAGTAAATAGTGAACGTTTTGTTTACTGCTACGAAGGATCGCAGTAAGCATTGCGCGCGGACGGTTTGTTTTCCATCAGCTGTCATGGTTTTTCGCTGTCAGTAAAAATTTCGAAGGAAAATTTTCGAGAGAATTAGATAGTGGAAGTTGTTGTGTAGTGTTGAGCTCTTCATCTTGATAGTGATAGGTCGCTGAAGAGTTTATTGCGGTCCAACACGAGGCTTTCAACTGGTGTGGGAACAAAGTGTCCCCGGTGCAGACGGAGCCCCGAACGTGCAGCCTTGCGGCGACAGGAGGAGCTCGAGTTCACCCGCGTCACTCGGAGATGTTAGGTTGATGGTCGTGGAGCGTTCATGGTCTGCCATCTCCTTAGGAACGGAGTGTTGTCTGGAGGGTGCGCGGACCTGCTCTGGTTGCTCGATGTTGCAGCCACAGCAGTGGAATGTTCTGGAAACCCGGGTGAGCTCTTTCCATTTTCTCCTTTTGTGTCCCATTCCAGTTTTTTTTTTTGGAATATTTTTTGTGTATGAGATTTGTGTGTTTGGTGGGCATTGAGTGATGTGTTGACATCCTGGAAGTAAGGAGCGACTTGTGGCCCTCGCATGTTCCTGTCTCACGTGTCTGCAGGTCGTGCGATCCCGGAGGATTGCCGGCTGAAGCGTGGAGACGCTTGTTGTCAATTTCACCTAATTGGTGTGATGGGGTGCAAATGAAGATCGTGTACATTTGAATCATATTGTATGTTTTCAATTCTCATTTGATGAATGGTTTCGGCACGCTTTGGAATTGTCTTTGCAGTCCAAGACCATTTGTCTTGGGAGCACGGAGCTCGATTTGGGGCTCAATTTGTTTTTGAGTATTTCAGCATGAACATTTAAATTTCATTTCTGAACTTCTGTATACACAAAGTTTTTTTTTTTTTTTTTTGCGCGATACGTTCCACTTTTGGTATGCAACCGTGTAGAGGGGACTCAGTAGAGTTGATGGATTCACATGCTTAAACATTTTATATTGCTAAAGTTTTGTTTGGGTTCGTTGCATTTCCATGCAGTGGTCAGGGTGCAGTTTTTTTAATTTTGAGTATTTACACCAGAAATTGTGATTTTTTTTTTGGAAAACTGCCGTATGATTGCTTTTGGCCCAAGACGAGAGGTGTGACTTGAGTAAGGTCGAAGCAACTTCCGTTCTGGAGTTGTTGCCGATAACAGCCCCTGTAAGGAAAGACCGTGCAAAAAGGGACCTTAGTGCAAGCACTGTTTTCATAAAACGTTGACATGTGGCCGTGAGCTGGATGAGCCATTTATTTCAGAAATCATCAAGCCGGGATCTTCTATTGCTTGTATCGCTGTCGTTGGAATGTGGCTAGTATAAGGAAGACTTTTTAAAGGATGTCTTCTAGAAAAATGTGTTGCTTTTCAGAGGAGCTTCATAAGTCCTTTATATCAGCTGTATGATTGTTGTAATGATCAACTCCGTTTTTCAGCTTTTCCAGGACCTTTAGGATATTTGAACGCACCTTTTTGTTTTTAGCAGTCTAGTGAATGTCAGTTGCATTTTTTACATATATGTTTTTGGTGAAATGTTTGCCCAATGGATACAGTTTTTTATTGTTCGGTGACGCGAGTCCGGGTACGGTGTTTTGTAGTAGACTGCAACGGGCATGTCACGCTATCTTTTGTTTTGTTGACCCATTGTCCGGTGGCGTGAAATAGAATTGCAGAGAGATGTAGAGGGTTGTTAGTAAGATGTGACTCATAGTAGAAAGGCATGGAAGATCGCATGTTTCAGTGTGATTGATATACGGTGGTGTGGAGACCAGGTAGGGAGTGAACATAAAGTGTGGCTTGACCGGAACCTGAAGATGGCTAGGTGGCACTATTCCCGGGTCATGGTGATGCGATGTGAGACCGGCGGTCGTAATAGTAGGTGTGGGAATAGCAAGGTGAGTTGGCCATGGTTTCGATATGTAAGTATATATATGTGTATGTATGTGTATGTTTGTGTTTGTATACATGTGTATGTATGTGTGAATGTTCATTTAATTTTATAATGCATAATATATATATGATCACATCACTTATCAAGGTGAATCCTGATCCATCGAGCCCTACCCTACTAACATAGAAAAACCTCCTTCCTGTGACCTTTGTGGGGATGCAGAGGTAAACACGGTCCCTAATCAGCAAAGGTCACACTAACTTTCCTTCCCTATTCCCAACTGATTGCAAGGACGTGGCCGGCGCCGTTATTGATTATTGAAGAAATTGAGTCACTGAAACGTGTACAGTGAGAATGGTCGGTTACTCCCAGCCCCATTCAGTTGATTCATTGTGCAATTTCACTGATTCTGATCAATCACGGAGTAGCAACCATCGATACGTGCAGTCAGTCAAGCTAAGCTAAGCTAAGCTAAGCTAACGTTTTGTTTACTGCTACGTGAAATTGCGTATGCCTTGTCTGAGAGGGAACTTCAGTGGATGTTCGTTTCACTTCTATCCACAGCATCAGGATGGTTTCGACTATCTGAAGCAGCAACCGGTGGTGCTACATCGGCAGGACTCGATGCTATGGTAAGGCACTGAAATGGAAAACATACTTTTGCATATAAAAACTAATAAATGATACATTAAAAACTTAAAATCGTTCCACAAAAAACGCATTCATGACCCATAAAACTCTGGTCAATATCCATAATAAAATGGATATGATCCATAAAATTTATCAATGTGATCCATAATTTATACAAAATTTAGCAATAAAATGTCAAAAATGTACCGTTATATATCTAGGGTATGATCAATAAAATTGTATGGATTACCCATAAACATATACCGAATGTTCCATAAAAGGTTCAATATCATTTCTTAAAGTTGTAAAATTCATCCACAGAATGTAACATTTGTGCACTAATGTACGTGCACATGATTCATAAATTATTGAAAATGTTCCCTAAATAAATTGTCTATGATCCATAAAACAATGAATATTAATATATAAGCTCATATAAATGATCCGTAGCAAATTATTCTTATAGAAAATTTTCTCAATCTACAATTTTACAAACATTGGTTTTCAGAAAAAAAAAAATCAAACAGTTCCTCAGTTAGACACACAATGTACAATGTGACATAGTAGCCACGATCTGTTATGCTGTACTCCAAGTGCTAGAAATATCAATGTTGCCTGCTGAGCAGTTGAGGATTGAAGAACTAAGGAAGTAGAAAGCGGTCGATGTTTCCGATATCGTCTTTAAGTTAACGACTGATTCAATCATTTGCCCGGTATAATGCAAACGGAGGATGTTTTTTGTAGTTAGGTCCGACGAGCGATAGCGAGTTGGACGGCAAGCGTTTGCCCGGCATAATTTTATAAAAAAAATCTTAAATAATAGTTTGATCAAGCCTTAAATTTGATATGTAGAGTAACTGTCCCCATATTAATCTAATTGTTCCTTTATTCATCCTACGATGAATCAAACAATTGGGCTGTTGAAGGATCGGTTTCGTTTTCTAAAAATGTTTGTTTACTTTTAATAACAACAACAAACATTACTAACTAATCCTGTCACCTGTTCATTATTTAATTTCAAGTAGGATGAATTGCAAAGTGATGAGATTAATATAGGAAAATCTTCCCTAGTTCTTTACATGCACGAGTTCTCTTTAACAAATTTTTTGGGAAACATGTGTCGCAGTTGCGGTCGTAAAAGAACGTGAAATCGCGAAAGTAAATCAGCTCTCTGAAAAATTGAAAATCTTCTAAAAAGCAATCCTTCTTTAATAGCAATATTTGAGCCGTATAGCTAAAGAAACGGACATATTAATAGATCTGAGTAGTAGCGCAGTCAAGGATCGATTTCCCCGTAGCCAAAATTTAAAAAAATTTAAACCCAACATTGTAATAATTTTGGCACAATTTATGGATCCTACATCTTATTTTAAATGCCCAAAGTTTATTTCCTATGGGCCATATTTAGAAGCTTGTGGTTAATTTTTCAAAACTATCATGGATCATTGACGATTGGATCAATAATTTATTGATCATGTGTATATATTTATGTTCACAAAAGTTACATTCTAAGGATCAATTTTACAACTTTAAGGAATGATATTGAACCTTTTATGGAACATTCGGTATATGTTTATGGGTAGTCCGTACAATTCTATTGTTTATACCCTAGATATATAACGGTACTTTTTTGAGATTTTATTGCTAAATTTTATATAAATTACGGATCACATTGATAAATGTTATGGATCATATCCATTTTATTATGGATATTGACCAGAGTTTTATGGGTCATGAATACGTTTTTTATGGAATGAATTTCAATTTTTAATGGATCATTTCTTCAGTTTAAAGGTGCAAACTTAGGGCTGCCCACTGAAATTTAGTACGACATCGAGCAACGCATCTTCAAAATTATAATTGTACTTGCCCTGAAGCGCTGGGTGGAAGACCCCTTCTTTACTTCGCTGGCTGCAATAGGCAGGTTTGGGTTGGAGAGATTGGGGACTTCCATCGTGCTTTTTACGGTGCGTCTCGGGTCCCTCAAATCACCTTTTACATTAGAGCTTTCTATGGTGCGTCTCGGTTGTAACGGTGTTGAAAGGGCGTTCGTACGATGAGCAGAGTTATCAACTATATGCAAGGTACTGACATTAAACTCAGCTATCATTGAGCGTTCCGGATGGAAGAGCAGGTTGGAGATGTTCTTCGAAGTTTCCGATGTTCGGCTTGGTAGATTCATCGCAGTGGGAATATCATTGTCAGCATCAGAATTTGAACATTGTGAGTTATGCGATGAAGCAGCACTGGAAACCGGAAAGCATCAGTATCAGAATACCTGGATAACATACAAACTTGCCTGGAAGTTCAGGTTGGGAGACGCTCCCCCAAACTCCGACCACAGGACCAGGATGGCTGATGCTAGATTGGAACAGATGCTGGATTGATAATGAACGTTGGTTGGCTCGACTTTGTCGGAATTGTTGAGGGCTACCTTTGTACCTTGCTGTGTGCATCCCGGTTACGTGATTGTTGTGATATCCAACGTGGGATGAAAACGACAAATTAACTCAGACGAGGTGATTTTGGAAATCCCTACCCGGAAATAATTCCCGAAAGTAGATCCCGGCCATGGTTGGGGACTGAGAGCCACCTCACTGTACTTTTCATCGACCCCAATTTTAAACGAAATAAATCGAATAGAAGTTATATCAGCATCTTTCTTTACTAATTTCCTATCCTCGGATCTTCAGTGGCTATCATCCTCCGTAACACTGGTGGCAATCCGGGATAGAAATACCCAACATTTTTCTAGTTCTGGGGAGACAGTAGCGATCGATGCAATGTTCGTAGATAGCTTTTTTGTGCTCACGATAGACTAGGCAAATCGGGTGAAATTAGCTTTTATTGTTGCTTTTCCGTGTCAGACTAGGCCAACCAGTGGATTTATCAGCTCCTCAAGCAACACATCTCTGTCATAATTGGTTGCAGAAACGTGATTGTGACTTAATTAAGTCACATTGCTGTTACTTTGACTTATTTGCAACAAGTGTGCTACTAGGGTCCTATATTTAACATACAAGACCTATAAATTCCAAAAATTTCTGGAATCTCTCTAGACTACAGAATTCCACTTCCAAGTTTTCTTGTGCAATCAATTCCCATTAACCATGGGTGAACCGCGAGTAAACGGCCCTAATAAACATGGTATTAAATCATTCATGTTATCAAAAACAATGAAATACTTCGACTACGTAAAGCTTACGCAATCAAGCCTCCCAAGTCAACTAGATAAAAAAAATAGTTTAATGCATTAGCATTCCAATATATTCTGGGAAAACTTTCAAAATTATTTTTGTATTTACCGTAGATGCTGCTTTGCAATATTAAGCTGTCGCTTCTCACTTAATTATCAATCGATTGCAATTGAATTGATAACTAATTTTACTTTGATAATTAGCTGGTTTTGTGGAAAGGTGGAATGGTCGCTACTGCTACTTGGTTGTTATTTTACATTAACAGAAAACTGAAATTTATTTATCTATAAAAGAAAGCTCGCATCCGACTTACGATAGAGCTTTGTTTGTGCAGCCGTTTTTTCAAAAATAAAATAATAACGAAGATGTCAATTCTGGAAAGCGTGCGCTGTTTGGTGGAATACCTGTAACTAGAAAATGAGAAGAAAAATTAGAAATTTCCAAATAATTCCAACTACCTTTATTGCTTATCTTTGACAGATACGCGTATTTTGTCAACAATGTGCAAACTTCTCCAGTGCCGTGTACTAATACTCGATGTCAATGCATGTTGACCGTGCTTCTCAAACTATGTATCGTTCGTTCATTCATCCAATTTTATTTTGTAGAAAAAAAATGTGGAGAAACATTCATTTTACGTCCTAATAGGGCATCCAACGTTTTCCCTAGAATCACATTACCATCAAGGAAAATTGAAAAATGTAGTGGCATAAAAATCACGCACCATTATGAACTTCTTTCAAGCATTTCTAGGTTATTTCATTCACAATCGGCTCGCTGCTGGCTCTCAACTTCCTGTTCAAAATGACCTATCACGGTTATTTATTGACAGCTTTTGAAGCCAAGTTCCGTTTTTGCATTAGTCTGATTGTGTGGCTAGTTCAATTGTACCCTATGCCCGGGAAGTCGAGAAATTTTGCTTTACGGTAAATTTCTAGACCAGACTGGGGATCGAACCCAGCCACCTCCAGTATAGTGTAACTTTGAAGCTATGCCTTTGCCGACTGAACTAAGGGAGGACCCGGGATTCATTCACTGTGCAAAATAACCATGCTATGAAAACATTACACTTGATGGATGCTCGAGCTCATTAATCATTTGAGGGTTGCACGTTCCCGCTTATGCTGGGTAGTAATATTTATGCATTGTATCCGATATGCTGTTAAATAAGTTTCAAGTGGCAAACAAACAATATACGTTTACATAATGTATTCACATTTCTGTTTGTTTGTTGCTGGTCGCAGAGTAAATATTTAAAATTTAAAAAAACCTTTGCTCGGTGCAGAGTTCATTCTTGATAATGTTTTCATGTCCTGTTTTTGGTTTGACTGTTGGGAAATGTAAATTGATGTGACGGTTGGGGAAAATCATGCTTATTAAGTTTTGTCTTTTCTTGTATATTTCATTGCAGACCGAACCGTCCAATTGGATAATTCTTGCTCAGTACTATTGTTACCTCTTTTTTATAACGAATTTCGGGATCAACTTCATTCTATATTGCATAAGCGGACAAAATTTCAGGTTTGTTTTGAAAATATTAACCTTTCATATTTCACTGAGTATTATTATCGTGCATGTCCCCACAGAAACGCTGTGATTGAAATGTTTAACCAAGGTAAAAAAAGTAGGGTAAATCAGGACCACTTCAGCGGAGGAACTCAAACTGGTAAGAATTTCTTTTTCTTTATCTAGTTATTTCATTCCTTCCAGGCCGATTCACGTGAGTTTACGGAGCCGATATTTCATTTTATTTATTTTAATTTTTGATAGCACGAACAACTTAATACTTCAAATAATAGAACTTGCACCGTTTAATCAAGGTTTACAAAACGGGCGACAGTGATTGGGGATGCATTGGATAAAGGAACATAGAAATGGAATTCTGTAGTCTCATCAGAGAGTTGTCACCAGCACTCAGGACCTTGTGCGATATGAAATCATAAGCGACGATGGAACTGCTCAAGTTTTCGTAACAAAACAAAAACAAAGTGATAAATTTGTCGATGATGGTCCCGCCATACACCCCCACAATAGTTTCAGCTGATGATTTATCTTTTAAATAATTTAACATTGAACAACAATTTAATCCGATTTGCTACCAAAAACAAAAACTGTCTGATAACATTTTCAAGTATTAACTCTTATATCACTATACAGCAACTGTTCGCTAACTGGGTGCTGTTTAACTGGGATGCTTTTTAACTGGGCGTTCGCTAACTGGGCTATAGCCCAGTTAAATAACAAATAAACTTCAAAAATCAGCATTTGACGTTTTTTGTCAAAATCAGCAAGGGGCATGTAAAAGGCATATAAGGTTTGTGGAGGAGTAAAAAATTGTTAAATTGCACGTAATTGGGTCGTAATGCCATACAAACTGAGTCAAATATTTTGCAAAATGGGGAGCTACATCGCAATAACGTATAAAGCATAGAAACACTATTGAATTTATGTAGTGTGCAATGAAACATCCCAACCGAAATCTGATCGAAAGCCCCCTCGAAACTTATTTACATTTGAAATGTCAGCCCAGTTACCGAGCAGCATCCGCTAACTGGGCTGTGCACTTAGCCCAGTTAGCGAACGGTTACTGTACATCACTAAATTTAAAAATGCCGTTGATTTCAACTTCAAATTTTCGTTAGTACACCGTGTCCAATATATTCTCAAACAAAATAAAACTCTATTTATTTCAAATCGATAATCCAGATTTTATTGTAATATAATACTGATCAACTACAGCATATGTTTTGGAATTACTGGGAGGCCATTCATTCTTGTCCAAAAAGTCGGTCAAATTTTCTCGGCACCAGCCCTGAACGAGATTTGTAGTATGCGATGGCGCTCTGTCCTGCTGAAGCACATAGTGATCATCTCCAAACACCTCTTGTACATATGGCTTGACAACTTTCTTCAAAACTTCAGTTTTATAATATACGGCATTCACTTTAACGCCTGTTTTGATGAAAACCAGTGGAAATTTGCCTCGCTTGCAAATTCATCCCCAAACCATCATTGACGCAGCACTTTGGAACCGTGGAATATTCCTATCACTCTCCGGAACAGTTCTCGAAGAGAGAGCCCACAATCTGTCGTTCTGGACATTGTGGGATTGTTGCAAGACGAATAAATTTTCGTCAGAATAAGATAAATTCTTCCCCACCGTGCCGCGACAAAAGCAGACTTGCTCTTTCGAGCCGTTTCTGCTTGGAAGGTTCCGAAACTCCGTGAACCTTACGTTTCTTGAAAGCTTAGAATCCGAGGTCATTTTGCAGTATATTTATTTTGCAATGACGATCTCGAAACATTCAGATCTGCGGCCATTTTACGTACAGAGCACTGTGATTTTCGTCTAATCCGTTCCATGACCAGTTTAACAACTTGTGCAGTCCGCATCGTACAAGTACGACCGGATCTCTGCCGGTTATCCAAAGAGCAGGTGTCACGGTACCTTCGGATGGTTCGATACACAAAATCCCGCTTTACTCCGAGGTTTTTCAAATTTCTGAAAATAGCGCTCACTTTTCAAATACTTTTTTATCACCACAGCACGAAACCCCTCCATCGCTGGTAAAAGATAAACACCGAATGAAAACAATCTGACATGCTTGAGCAGATTTCACTGAACGTTCCTCCTCGTCGACTTCGAAATTATCCGATGCTTGCTGTTCCTTATCACCGCACTAACTACGGATATAATAATCCATTAGATTCGTGCCTTCGCACTTTTAATTCAGTATGTGACGAATTCGACTTCGATATATCCAAAAATGTTTTTAAAAACCGAATAAGTAGAATTGTTTAGACTTTAAGTTATTGAAAACTAGTATTAAGTAGTTCAGTCTGTACGATAGTTTTTATCGAAGACGGTGATAATAAATAATAAATAAATAACCTAAAAGCGTTTGTATACACATAGTGCAAAACGACACCAACACCTACGTGAAGCATGTTGAGTAGTTGCACGACACCAATGCAAGAAAAAAAGACGATCTCGAAACATTCAGATCTGCGGCCATTTTACGTACAGAGCACTGTGATTTTCGTCTAATCCGTTCCATGACCAGTTTAACAACTTGTGCAGTCCGCATCGTACAAGTACGACCGGATCTCTGCCGGTTATCCAAAGAGCAGGTGTCACGGTACCTTCGGATGGTTCGATACACAAAATCCCGCTTTACTCCGAGGTTTTTCAAATTTCTGAAAATAGCGCTCACTTTTCAAATACTTTTTTATCACCACAGCACGAAACCCCTCCATCGCTGGTAAAAGATAAACACCGAATGAAAACAATCTGACATAATTGAGCAGATTTCACTGAACGTTCCTCCTCGTCGACTTCGAAATTATCCGATGCTTGCTGTTCCTTATCACCGCACTAACTACGGATATAATAATCCATTAGATTCGTGCCTTCGCACTTTTAATTCAGTATGTGACGAATTCGACTTCGATATATCCAAAAATGTTTTTAAAAACCGAATAAGTAGAATTGTTTAGACTTTAAGTTATTGAAAACTAGTATTAAGTAGTTCAGTCTGTACGATAGTTTTTATCGAAGACGGTGATAATAAATAATAAATAAATAACCTAAAAGCGTTTGTATACACATAGTGCAAAACGACACCAACACCTACGTGAAGCATGTTGAGTAGTTGCACGACACCAATGCAAGAAAAAAGTGTAAGAAAATATATTGGAATATACAGCCCAGAATTCAAAAAGGCTGACAACATCGATGACATCACCAGTAATTAGAATCCCGCAACGAAGTTTAAAAACCAACTGCCTCATTTTGAAGACATATTTTGACATTCAATCAGACGACTCACTACTGATCTAAAGAATCCCTAAAACAGAATAAACTTTTTATTTGTCTACAAAAAACTACAAGTGACAGCCCAATGAAGTTCTTCAATAACTTCTAATGTATCTTATTTATCAATTTCTTTTTGAGCCGTTGCCATCACGGTTACAAATTTTGTACATTTAAATTATGTTCATCTGGAAACAAGAATTATTTATATCAAATAGAAAGCATGTTTCGAACGAAAATAACCGTTTTTTAATCAAGTTCAAGGTATGTTAATTTCAACAAAACATCCGAGGCAAAGGTTTGACGCTACAACATGAACCAATCCCAGTCGTCAGATGAACCGGTAGAGTAATTCCAGTAGTGAAACTCTGAGCAAACTCCTTCAACCTGGAACCTGTTAGCATTCAAGCCAAAACCAGAATTGAGATAACCAAGATGCATAGAATCAATAAATTTAATTTAGAAAGCAATCAGTAAAATCCAAAATTTGAACGGTTTACAGTGATCGGAAGAGCCTTTTTTCACGGCGAAATTAATACGTTTCGAATCATGGTGTCTTCCACAAAGTTCTATTTAATGATTTTCTGGCCAATTCCCACCTAAAAAATCATAAGGTTGAAAAGAGCAAATGCATGTTTTTAGTTAAAATTACCCGTAACCTTTAAATGATAAATTGTATTAAAAAAAAGTGCGCTGTAACGTTTTCTATATTTTGTTTCAAGATCACTTTTTCTCAAAATGAGAAACAAAAAAGTTATAATAAAAAAAACACAACTTTTAGAGACACCCTGATTTAAAGCAGAAAAATAGCTCTATCATGGTAGAACGAAGATCTAGAAAAATAGTGTTATGAGCAAAATTGCTTGAACTTTTATTGAGCATGAGCATGATTGACCGCCCACGGATGCAATTCCATTATTGCCAGATCAGCTGTATGTGCACAAAGAACCAACAGATGAAGTTTGGGACTAACATACATCTTCAATGTGTAAAAATTGGTGACCCATTATAAAGCAATACCGGCGCCGGCCGTGCCCGAATGCTGGTCAATAGGGAATGGGAAGGACATGATACTCGCTTTGATGCACGTCGAGAAATCCTCTGCACTTCCACGAGAAATCACTGGGATGTTGGATAGTTGGGGAAAGATTAGCAGCAGGGTTCGTTTTGGTTAACGATACGCTGAAAATATGTAGCACTTTTCGCCAAAATCAATGGGCCGCTCCAATGTTCCTGAAAAGAGACAAGCATAACGAAAAACAAAATAGACAAAATAAAATAAAACAGGATATTAGATATTGTCTTCAAAATATGGTAGAAATAAATTATTTGTTGCTTTGCAAACCAGCTCTCCTCGATATTCTAG
The DNA here is from genome assembly GCA_034211315.2 of Aedes japonicus. NCBI lineage: Eukaryota > Metazoa > Arthropoda > Insecta > Diptera > Culicidae > Aedes > Aedes japonicus. The sequence goes on along the minus strand of JASCZW010005084.1, from coordinate 119,828 downwards.
ATGGCCAAGTCCTGCTGGACCCAGCACTCGTCCACATCAATACCCGGCCGTCGCCGACGTGTCGGAAACCTTCCGACACAATGATATCTGTGTCTAATACACTCTTCTTGCACTGATTAATTTACAAACTAATCCTGAACACCGAATCAAAATTTACTTTGGCACGGTTGTGGTATTTTCCTCTAAAATCTAGTTCTAGATACTGGCACTTGTTTGCAGGAAACAGAATCAATAAGAAAAATAAACTCGGTTATGACCTCTAACTTTACACGGTTGCCAAACAATACATACTATCCTCCCCCTCAACACCCGCGAACGACGACACTTTGGACCTGTGCTCGCTTCAGGAAGAATCACCAACACACAACAGCGCAATTGATTGCATGCAGTTTTATTTTAGATGAATCGCGAGCACGGCGCGATCCCGCGACACGCAACACTCTTCCAACTTCAGCTCACCGGAACCAATTGCACACGCACACTAGTAACTCGCGATGCAAAACAACGCGACGCGCGACGAGGTGCTACTGCCACCGACGTCGTGCTACATAATACCGATGTGTTGTTGTTGCCGCTTATGCGACGCAAACTACTGCCAACACACACACACACACACAAGCACGTACCTCTCTATCTTTACGTTTTGATGAATCGCATCCAGGGTGGGCGAATAAAAACAAAAATCCAATCCACCAAACTCACACCAACACCACTGCGCTTCTCCCAAAAAGTGCAAACGCAAGCAACAGACAGAGAGAGAGCGCTATCAGCTCAGCGCGAGAGGGAGAGGTTGAGCGAAAAAAAAAATCAGCAAGAAAACTTCTCTTCACTGCCAATGGAGGCTGAGAGCCAAGCAAAAAAACTTTTTTCACCACTTTTCCAAACTGTTAAGCGACGGAAAATATCACTTCCACAACGTTTGCGATTTCTGCTAGCCTGGAGAACACTTTTCAGGCGCATTCGAGTGCAATTTCACACGCACAGTACGATTTTTTTCGCGAGCACAAGGTCGAAGTGTTTCCTCCTCGTAAGGTTTTGCACTTCTGCCAAAATTGTTGAAATTATATTACCAACAAACTTGCCTTTGACATTACCCTTCTATTGTGTTTCCGTTCTAAAGTTTGCAACAGCGCCGCCCTAGTGGTAGAGTTTGGAACTACAAAATTATCACCACAAAATGGACAACTTGTTTAAATACAACTTTGTAGAAAACACCATGATTCGGAACCGTAACCCTTAGGAGTTGAATCCTAGAGGGTTTGAGCTGTTTAGTGGAATACCTGTACCTAGAAATTAGAAGAAAAATTAGTATTTTCCATTTAATTCCAACTACCTTTGCTTATCTTGACAGATACGCGTATTTCGTCTACAATGTGCAGACTTCTTCAAGTCTTCAACTCGCTTGACGTACTAGTACGAGACACTGAAGAAATCTGCACATTGAAGAAGAAATACGCGTATCTGTCAAGATAAGCAAAGGTAGTTGGAATTAAATGGAAAATACTAATTTTTCTACTAATTTCTAGCCTGAGGAGTTATTAATTTTGCCTTGAAAAAAGACTTTTTCGATCATCTTGCGTTTGTGCTTATCATTATTCTTATGCTTATAAAAAAACATAACATGATTTTTATTTCAAACATCGATGTCACTTGATTTTAAACATAGAATATTTCTTATATAAAGCATGTTTATGTTTGAGGCCAGAAGAAACTAAGTTTATGTTTGTATTAACCTGGAATATGTTTGTTATGACGGTATTTTTTCCTGCGTGATGTGATTCAATTAAAGCTGTTCTCACTACCTTATTCAACTTAGTGAAAAACTTGTTCCAATACTCCTAAATTCTGCGCTCTTGGTCTGCACTTCGCCTTTGAACAAGTTTCATTCGTCAAGAAGATCATAGTTTTTTTTTAATTAGTTCGCTTTTTTATTAAACTCAAACGTATGTAACACTTTGCGGGGCCGATATTCAAAATTTGTTATATACATTAATTTGCTTAAGAGTGCTAGAAAGGGGGACACCAATTACCCGTGGCTAGCTAGAAGTTAATGGGTCACATTATCGTTTGGAAGGGACTAGGCAGGTAACTTTTTTAAGTTAATAAATGTTGGTCATGGCTGAGGCTGTCATCAATTTCTCGGTTCCTATGGCCCCTTTACAAAAAAAATCGGTTTAGCAGTAGCCAAGCAAAGTTAGAATAAACTGAAATAATTGATGATTTATGAATTTTTAAAATCGGCTGCATCATAAACTAATAATATTTTTTCTCAGAAATTTTCTAGAAAATAAATAAAATTGTAATGTACGAGTTTAAATGGAACTTTGAAAACATTAGGCTTTAATAAACTGGTCGAATTGCAGTGTATCCCAATTTCACCTATGTTCAAATTGAGTTCGCTTGACTATCGGGATACGAACAATCAAATCTAGATTCCTATTTTTCTCTACTATTTGGATACGAAAAGAAAATTCCGCTTTAGAAAAAGTGAGTTTAAATCAATAAATGACTTGTTTTATGTAGTTTTATCATTGGATATTTTATTTGCATATTGTATTAACGTTGTAAGTTTTTGACTCCCATCAACATTTGCACAATCTAACAATCTCGCTAATGGCCGCCAAAATTGATAGATTCTCTGTCGAACGGCCTATGCCAAACGTCAAATCGCTTGCTCCCTACCAGAAACCCAGCTCAACCGAGACGGTCATTTCTGAAGTCCTAGTGTTCTCTCCGCGTCGAATTTTGTTTTGAAAAAAAAAAAAATCAAACCTGGCTCGCGTCGCAAGAAAACGAACATGTCCGAGGGAGTGAAAATCTGTATAAATAACAATGAATTGGTGTTTCTTATGTCACGATTTTACTCAATAACGGATGAACGGTTTTACAAGATTGTTTCTGCGTTCGATTTGTCACTGTTCACTGGGTTTATATGTACAGATATATGAAAAATTGTTATGAAATTCCTGAAAAAAAAAACAGATAAAAATTATGAAAGATAATGTAATATGGAAACACGTGCGAAACTAAACTATCTAGGAGTGCTGTGACCGACCAGCGCTCTGCATTTGACAAGTTTAATTGAGGTAGAGGCGTTTTAAGTTTAATTAATGCATCTAAAATGATTTTAATTGGAGTTGAAAAATCTAACCATCGCATGACAATTTAGAGTAAAATAAATGACTGGCGCCGACGCTTCGTTGAAGCTTTACTATGCGGTCAAAGCTTCAAGAGTGTAATGAAGGCGTTTAGCACAGAATGCTGGCGTTGAAAACTGACGCGACGCGACGTGGGACGCGCGATTGTTTGACAGCCTTTAGTCAGACTTGTGACCGCATCATGGTAAATGATCTCAAACCTATCTTGGCGGAAGAAAAATATTATTATGGAACTGGTTTCAAGATAATAGTACCGCAATTCACAGCTCACAATATTTTCCATAGAAGGTAAAAGAGGCGAAGAGTGTGAAGCCAAAAAGGTATTATCGAACCGTTACTTATGGAGCAAAATAAACAAAACCTACTTTTTGGTAAGAATCGTTGAATAAGGAATAATAAAAACTGTTTGAAAAGGGTGGTAGATTCATTAACGATGTTTTTGTACAGTGTGTATTTTTATGAAGTTTAAATTCATTTGGGAAGATCCTATTTTTTTTATTGCACATTTGCGAATATTCGTCGATAATTATGAAGCCTAATTTACAAAACATAAACAGAAGCTTCTAGAGTCAGTTGAAGTTTCATCATCAGCAGCAGGTGCGGATGATACGGATAACAAATCGTAAAAAAGTTCGTGTTGCCGAAGGTTTATTCTGCTGTCAATTCCTTTTTAATGGTATCGGCTCGCAAGACCCACAACCAACCCCACTATCTCGCAGGAGGACCATCGTGATGCTGCTGTTTAACAGTCCCAAGCACAACCAGGAATTTTGGCTTTTGTATTTAGAGTCCTAGGCGCACTAACAAGACGGTGACTCAGCCGCTCCTAACATGGAGAACAGACGATCAAATGGATGAAGGCTTACCCTTATTTTTAAAAAATCATGGTGGCTCGTTTCTGTGAGGACTGCTTTCGGATATTTGTGGGTTTTGGAAGAAACTCAACAGGTCCAACAACTGCTCAGTACCCCACATCCCAAAAAGTCCCCGCCGCTCGTCCGGAGCTTCTTATTCGTGTATTCAGTAGCTGTCCATTATATCTGAAGGAACCCCACAATCCGCGACCCGTGGACCCACTGGGTTAGCACACTCAGCCCCGTTGAGTCTTCATCTACTCTACGGTCTTTCCGCTATCCGGTTGATACAAGACGACGTGGGACGCAACGAGCAAGATAGTCAAACCAGGTGGAGCAAGACCTAGGGGGTACAAGGTGCCCAAGGGATTGGAGAGGAGCAGCCACGAATCGGGCATTATGGAGGGATATTATGTGTCATAATATGGAGGGTTTTTGGTGTATATTTCTCGACCTTTATATGTGCCCAGATCGCTTAATTTGGTTGACTATTGTACAATAGTTACAAGTGATTTTTTTAAACTTTTTAAAATCGCGCCGAAAATAATGACTTTATTGACTTTTGGATGCAAATAGTGCCTTTTAAGTTACTAGACTCTTCTTCTTCTTCTTCTTTCTGGTTGTTTCGCCTCGCGAAGCATATGTTAGGGCCAGTAACTGTGACTATATGCCCTAGTTACTGGACTCAAAATAGTGACCAAGTCACTGAAAAGTGACCTGCTACCAGCCCTGCGAAGGGAAATTTGATGTTTTGACCACCGCTGGCTTCCAATTGACAAGAAACAAGATGTTAGATATATTCCAATCCAAACAAACTTTGAAGCTGGGAAAATCAAATCGTTCGTCCCTAAATGGACGGATCTTAAATGGTCCACATTTGACCGTCCTTGTTTCGGCCCGCCCATTGATGGCTTAAATTTCAGTAATAGTGAAGTAAAAATTTTTAACACATTTTCTGATATATTTTAACCAATTTTGTACCGTGCTAACGATACACGCAAATTCTACGAGAAGTTGAACAGCTCGCGCAAAAGCTACGTACCACAAGCCGATATGTTCAGAGACCTGGAAGGCAACATTCTCACAGGAGAGTGTGAGGTGATTGAATGGTGGAAGCAGTACTTCGACGAGCACCTGAACGGTAATGTTACAGCGAACGAAAGTGGCAGGGTAATAAGTCTAGGAACACGCGCAGCAGATGACAAGATCCCGACATCAACCCTTCAGGAAGTTGAGGAGGAAATGGTCGGTTGAAAAACAACAAAGCTACTGGAGTTGATCAACTTCCAAGCGAGGCACAGGTCAGGGCGCGGCACTGGGTAAATACGAAGATTTGGGAAGAGGAGTGTTTACCGGAGGATTGGATGGAAGGAATAGTGTGTCCCATCTATAAAAAGGGCGACCAACTGGATTGCTTCAATTATCGTGCAATCACGCTACTGAGCGCCGCCTACAAGTTGCTCTAACCAATTTATACCGCCGCCTATCACCAATTGCAAAGGAGTGCGCGGGGCAATACCAAGCGGGATTCATGGGTGCTCGAACTACTACGGACCATCGCGATTCGGCAAGTGCTGCAGAAATGTCACGAATATAACGTGCCCATACACCATCTTTTAATCGATTTCAAATCAGCTTATGATACAATCGATCGAGACCAGCTTTGGCCAATGCGGTTGGTCAATGCTAACGATGAATTGAATGATGTGTGTCGTCCGAGTATCAGGGATACTCTCGAGTCCCTTCGAATCCCGGAAAGGGCTACAGCAAGGTGATGGATTGTCGTGTTTGTTGTTTAACATTGCATTAGAGAGTGTGATTTGAAGAGCTGGGATAGACACGAGTGGCACGATCTTCAGGAAGTCTGTCCAACTCTTTGGCTTCGCCGACTAAATACGTAGATATTGTAGCACGTAATTTTAAGACGATGGCGGCAATGTACATTAGACTTCAGGCTGAAGCTTGTGGCTTGTGATTAATGCGTTGAAAACAAAATATATGAAGAGAAGAGGCTCAAGAAAAGACAATGTTAGCCTCCTCCAGGTCCTTCTTCAGACCGACGGTGATTAAATTGTGGTAGTAGACGATTTCGTGGGCTCATTGGTGACCGCCGATAACGACACCAGCAGAAAGATACAAAGGCGCATTGTGGATGGCAATTGTGCCTACTTTGGACTCCAAAGGACGCTACGACCGAAATAAGTTCGCCGAACTACGAAGTTGACCATATACAAGACATTAATTATACCGATAGTTCTCTACGGCCACTAAACATGGACATTGCAAGTGGAGGACCAACGCGCCTTTGGTGTCTTTGAACGGAAGGTGCTGCGTACGATCTACGGTGGATTGCAGATGGAAGATGGAACGTGGTCAATCACGATGGGCTGGGCATATCGTAAAAATGTCGGACGACAGCCCTGTTCTGGTTCTCGAAAACGAACTGACGGGTATAAGAAGACGAGGCGCATGACGAGCAAGGTGGATCGATCAAGTAGAAGGCGACCTGCGGACTCTCCGTAGCCAGCGAGACTGGCTCGGTATAGCCATGGACCGATTACAATGGAGACAAGGTTACACCGGGCTTGGTCTGATTGGTAAGGTAAGTCAATGAGTATCTGTTATCTATAAATCAGTTTTATATATTCAACAATTCAAGAAAATCATTCTTGAAGAAAAATAACCCATTTTGAAAATAGCGGGATAAATTCGTTCGTGAGTTCAAAAATTACTTCATTGATTGAAGAATATCTCTTTTTAAAACCCATGAATGGGTTGAGCCATATTATTTCCAAATTGGTTATTTTTCCTCATCAATGGGTTTCCTCAAGTATGTGTAGAGAATTTTTATTATGAATGGAAAGTGACAGCTATTTTCATTCCTCCTGTAACCTGATTTGTGAAAGTTACGGAAATTACGGAAATGAAAAAATCTTTATGCCAAACCGATCCTGTGACCTCCAGGAATCAGACGAAACGCCAAGACTCTACAGACAAGCTAAGGGCTGTTAATTTTATAAAGAGGACACATTTCCTTGCAGATGTTTTATTTATTAGTAATAACATTCAAAAACGGTTATATGTGAAATAATCACTGTTGTCTCGAAAGAAATATAATTTTCATCAAAATGCTCCTAGATATGAATCTGATGCACATGTTGACAAATACCCTTCGTTAGCCTTTTCACAGTTCTCTGCGATACCTTTCGTCTAGTAGATGGCCACATTTTGTTGAACTTATTGAATGTTTGTGTCTATCTGCCATCCTCTCCTAGGTGTCGCTTGATTTTTGCCCAGTAGCGCTTGATCTGACGCAATTCAGGACAATTTGGTGGATTATCCTCTTTTTGCACAAAATTTATACAAGGCCCCTTGTTCCGTTCGGGAGATCGCGAAAAAGCTGCACTTGACCAAAAGTTTCGTGCAGAAAGCCAAGAAACGAGCCGGGCTCCGTTCATTCAAAGTTCAGAAAGCTCCCAACCGCAATGAAAAACAGAATAGGACCGCTAAAACACGTGAGCATAAGCTGTACACACAAATGTTGACGAAACCACACTGCAGCATCATGGACGATGAAACACACGTAAAAGCGGACTTTGAACAAATTCACGGCAACCAGTATGTGACTGCGAAAGACAAGTCCGATGTTCCAGAGTCTCTCAGGAAACAGCAAGTGTCAAAGTTCCCCAAGAAATTCGTGATTTGGCAGGGAATCTGTTCGTGTGGTAAACGGAGCAAACCTTTTGTGACAACTTCAACTGTAAATGGTCGAATGAATGCCTGAAAACCCGACTGCTTCCGTTTCTCAAAACACACAACGTTCCTACAATTTTTGGCCGAACCTAGCCTCTTGTCACTACTCCAAGGATGTTCTGGAGTGGTACAAGACGAATGGTGTCAATTTCGTGCCGAAGGATCTTAATCCCCCAAACTCTCTAGAGTTGCGGTCAATTGAAAAATATTGGGCTATAATGAAGCAAGATCTTCGTAAGCATCCTAAAGTTGTCACTACAGAAGAGGAAATGTTAAAATCGTGGTTAAAAGCGGAAAATAATGTCGGTTCAAGCGTTGTACAGAATCTTATGCGTGGTATTAAGAAGAAAGTTCGTGCTTTTGGATTTGGTAAAGAAAAACAGTGAAATAATACGATATTTGCTGTGTCTTCTCAGAGCTGCGGAATTCGACCAAGCTGGTTTAGTTGGTTCATGTTTCATCCTCACTGGAACAAACTGATCAATGGCATACAGCAGTACATCAGACATTGTCGATGCAGCGAGGATGACGTCAGAAACATTGAGAATCTCGTCCCAGTCAACAAGTCCCAAAAAATTGTTCATTTCGCTGAAATCAGCCTTACTGAAATCGTAGCAAACACTTTCAGAGGAATCACGGGAGCGACACACAACGCAAGTTTTAAAATGAAGGATGGATGATGCCGACAGATTTTAACTAGCGGTGCTGGTGCTTCAATAACTGTGCAATCCTTACACAAATCGCCACTAACAAAACACAGATCAAGCATGCGATTATTCTCGTTTTGAACGCCATCAAGCAGTTCTCGTGATGTCATGCCAATCGCAGTTCGAGAAGCGATAGAAGCTCAAGAGAATTTTAACCAGAAAATCGTGCCCAAGTTGAAATCGCCGAGAATTATCACCTTGTCCCTTGGATTCAACTGCGAAACGACCCGGTTCAGCGAGTCAAGATGCTTTTCGATCAGAATTACGTCATTTACTCGGTGGGGTGGAATGTAAAGCGATGCATCGTCGGCATATTTGCTCTGCCGATGAGCTATTGGGAGGAATGACCGAATGGGATTTGAATCTAGAATGAACAGCAAGCAGATCACCGTCACCGATAATCTTGTTGCTGTTAGGATGTGACCGAGCTTGTCGATAAACGGTGTAGGAATCGTCAAAGAGTTGATTCGTTGTAGTATTTCCGTTAACCCAGGTCTCGGTGAGAGCGTAAATGTCATAGCAGCCATCACTAAGGGCCAATTGATACTCGGCTAGAGAACTGTATCCCACCAACATTTTGGTACTACACCAGGACACTCGATGTAGCAGCTGCAGGATGTCTTGGTCCTCGGGGGGCAGTCATGGGAATTACAGTTCTTGACATGACGGTCTGTCTCGTTATCTCTGATGGATGAGCACCCGATTGATCAGCCGCAGAGCGAGGCTGATGGTAGTGGCTAGAATGATTGGATTAGATCGGACTCTGGACATTCGTAGAAATAAAGGAATACTCGACGGGTAAAGGTTTTTTTTTATTTTTTATTTTTTGTATCTTTATTAGAGTAGCTTTCAGCCTCCTGGGCTGGTTTGCCATCGGGTAAAGGTGGCTAAAAGACCCTCTCACCGCATTCGAGCACAGGACCACAGGACTGGGTCAAAGGGCTCAAAGGCTTCAAAAGGGCATCCAACGGCGCGTCCTGGTGTCCGGAGCGGCTGACAGTGTGATCTGGGTGTCTCGTAGCGATTGGTCCATTTGTTTATCTAGCTGCAAATTCACGAGGGCATGAGGTATGGATCATCGTAGCAAAGATCCATACCTCATGAGGCGGAATTCAGGATTTGGATATTCAATAATAACATGGTACTTGCCTGAGCAAGCAGGGTGGATGACCCCTTCACCAATACCGAACACAGGAACGGAACGACTAGGATGGCCGGAACAATCAGCAAAGCTAGTAAACCGGCGGTGCTCGACTGTGACGGGTGGCATACGGGCATCCATCGTGCTTCTTGTCGTGCGTTTAGTTGTTGAAAAATGTCGATAAGAGGCGCTCAGTGCTGCAAACGAATTACTGTGGGGGCTTGGGAGAACATCGATGCAAACGGGGTGGAATTCAGCATTTGGATTTTTGAGACTAACTAATGCGATGGAGTCACCAAGGCATCCATTGCTAACGTTCTGTCGTCTGTTCGGGGAACTATTGCAAATCCCCAAAAATCACGTTCAGATTGATGGTTCTCAAATTCCAGGAAAAAGATTCCTTTCGGCCATATGGAAGGATCCATCGTAATATCCCTAAGATCTTTAGCAACTCCTACTTTGAAAGAGATGTACGCAAATTGTTTCAAATCGGCATCTGTACGCACCAGCATTCGCACGTCAATGTCCGTTTTGGTTTGTAAGCAAATTTTCACCAACTCGCATTTGTCATCCTCGGTTACGTGACGAGCAATCCTTGACAAATATATCTAGAATTTCTCTGGTGGTTTCGCAACTGTCTCGACAGTCATGTCAACTTTTTCTACCGACTTCGTGCCTCCAATCAGTGCCTCATCTGGTCGTGATTTCGGTGTATTCCTTGTAAAGCTTGCTTCAGATAGAATTGGAACAAAAACAATTGCCTGTATTTCAGTTATTTATTATTGAATTCAAGATCTTTTTTTTATACAAATGTAGCGTTTTGTTCATACTTTTAAGAAAAAATACGGATAAAATTATTCGTCACGGTTTCGAAGGAATACTCGAATTTTTCCTGTAACATGGCTCATTAGACGGCGCACACCTTTTTCGTCCATCGTTTTAGCTATCTTATTCCACCAGGTCTTCATCTGATTGATGTATTTGACAACCTTTCCGTTTGCCTAGAGTCTCCTCTTCATGATTGCCCAGTATTTCTCAATAGGGCGGAACTGGGGGCAGTTGGGTGGGTTAAGGTTTTTCGGAACAACCTGGACCCCTTTCTCTGCATACCATTCTTGAACGACTTTGCTGTAATGACAGCTTGCCAAATCTGGCCAAAACATTACGGGATGGTCGTGGGATCGAATGAACGGCAAGACACTCTTTTTGGTATAGTTCCGACGTCATTGTCTTATTTGTAACGAAAACTTTCGTTTTTTTTTGCCACAGCTGCAAATGCCCTGCCAAATCATTAATTTTCGTGCAAATTTGTCGGCAAAAACAAATTTAAATTTGGCTGGAACATCCCCCCGAGCCGTTGCCAAGTAATATTTTTGACCTGGGATTTGCCCGAAGTCAGCTTTGACATAGGTTTCATCGTCCATCAGAAGACAACCGTCGAACTTGGTCAGCACCTGGTCGTATAGCTTCCGAGCACGGATTTTGGCCACACTATTCTGTTTTAGGGTCCGATTTGGCTGTTTGCTAGCTCGATACGACTTGATTCCTTCCCGGAGTCGAGTTCTCCTCACGGTACTATGGGCAGCACCGAATTTTCTGGCCAAATCACGGTCCGACAGATTGGGATTCCTCTAAATCGTCTTCAAAATCTTACCACGCAGTTTCCGGTCGACAGTTCCACTCCGACGATTGGCTTGACGCTTCCGAATCGTCGTCAATGTTTCCTTATACCGTTTGATAACGCGCCATACGGTATTTCTGGGCAATTTCAGCTGTTTAGCTATAGCCTAGATGCAGACCACAATGGATTTTCCAAATAACTGTGCACAATTTTTTCCCTTCTTTCGGCTTCCATGTTGATTGTTTACAAAGTACAGTCGATTTGCGGAATGTCAAAAATACATACGTGAAGCTGACAAAATTCCCGACACGTGGGCGAAGAACTTCCAAATCCGTCCGTTTTTTCCAATTCTAAATGAAGCAAGCCTTAGCAGCATCTCTAGGTCGCTTGCGACTTGGCCATGGTCGGATACTTGTCAACACAGCCGAATCCAAAGGTTGATTTTTAACAGCAGTAGTTTTTGTTATCTAGTTTCTTTCAGTTCGTTCTTCAGCTCGGCCTGCGAGGCATTGATGTTCTCCGAAATCGCATTCACAACATCGGATGGCAACTTCAAAGGATTTCGCTTGATGACGTGTACCTGATTAATGCCAGTTTCACAGAACCACCACAAATTACTGTGAATGAAATCCATAGTCGATCTTTTCAAACCAACGCATTTGATATGCACTGACTGGTTACAAAATCCGCTACATTGCAAATATTCAATGGTTCTCACCGGCTTGGAGCACTGGTCGCTATTTGAATCCATGTTTACAAGAGTCGGTCAGTCCGATGGATAAGTTGCACAAGAGGTTTGCTGAATACACGCAGCTAGTCACCAACAGATGGCGGAAACGATGATGACGTCAGATAGAGAGACATTAATACAGAAACACAGCGTCACACACGAAACAATTGCAGCACACACTTTGTGAGAACAGAATTCACTCGGTAATGAAAGAACAAAGAGAGGGAACGAAAACAATTCGAAAAGCACACACAAATTTCGGTTCAAAACAAGGGAAGTAAATAACACAACGATCTTAACCAGCAGTGTTGTCAGAAACCGATTTTGCCGAGTGGTAATATAAACAAAACACAAGCCATTTATTTACTAACTATACATACTACCACAATATTTGTGGTAATATAAACAAAACACAAGCCACTCGCGAAAGTGGTGAAGCAACACACCGGAACGTAACACGTGAGAAAACGCACAAACACACTTCACAGATTGTTTAAGGGACACGGGAATACTTTTTGATTACACTAACACGAAAAAACGAAAAAAAAATATCACTACCAAGAATACCATACAAACGTACGATGTAGATTATTGTCGATATGGATATGGTCGATAAGGTTGAAATTGGAAAAGGAACTGATCAATAAGGAGATCAGAGAGTTGAAGAATTTGGAGTAATTTTTGTAAAGCCATGAATTAATTCAGGAATCAATGAAAAATTGTTTTGTTTTGTTTTGATATCTTTTATCGTGTGTGGCGTTATAGCAAACCCAGTATCGAGAAAGTCGTTAAAGCCGGAAGGGTCAAGTGGGCGTGACTCGTTGCAACGATGCCAGACAACAATCCCGCAACAACAGTGTCTGCCTCAAACCCAGCCGGTACAAGACGCAGGGGAGTGCACCGAGCTAGTTGGTTAGATCGAGTGGAGCAAGACCTAGGAAGTGTATGAAGTTCGGGAAACTGGAAACAAGCAGCCCTAAACAGTGTTTCTTCGTGAAATAGTTTGGCGCAGGTGTGGTTCTGAAAGGACGTTGGACCAGCAAAAGTAAGTAAGCATCGAACAAATCCAACGGACATACACGCGTGCGAGGCTTGCACACAATGTTAGGTACACACACAGCGGTGGCAAATGTATTGTATGTTGATATTATTTCCATAACATTTTACATGTTTCATTACGATAAAAATGAACACACACAAAAGTGAATCATCGTGGGCGAAAATGTCATGAATTTCTTTTACTGAATTTCTATGAGCGACGAAACATTCCTGCTTCAACCAGAGAATTGTTGAAAAGATTTTCGTCACTCAGACTTTCGTTGATTGCTGGCTTATTATTGCATATATATGATGTTTATTACATGGAAGCAAATTATAAGAATGGATACTAACAATTCTCAACCTAAGATATCTGCATGACTGCGGTTTTAATCAAGCTATCAAATATTGTCATACGCAAATTCTTAACTGTTTGGAATTGTTGGCAAAAATAAGGTGACATTTTTCTCTTTCGGTTTTCTATCTTTCCCGTTCGCTTTAACTGTAGGGGAGAACGGTACATAACGCACCATTTAAGCAACATCGTGAACTTCTAGGAAATGGAAGCTAAAATTTAGGAAGAAGTTATTGAGTATGGTGCATTACGATGTTTTCGTTGAAGAAGTTCGCTCGAATTTTGCATTTAATTGTGTGTACCGGAAGAGCATGTCTTCATCAGCTCTCTCTCACAGCTAGGCTTGTTGCCAGAATGTGATGTTGGGCATTGAGCAAAATTTATTACATATTCAGATAATCTGAAATCACTATTTATTTCATGTTTCTTCCAATCATTAGAGGTTGATCTATGCTTATGATTATATTGTCCATCATCTGGCACTGTCATATGCAAAACAAAAATATGTTTCAGAGCTGTCCAATAGTACCCAACGGCAGATAATGCTTCGCTGTTGAGCAGCTGCTATGGCATCACTGTTGCTTTTGAAAGACCCCATGTTTCCTCTCTTCTTTGTTAAACATGGATATAGCGCACCGGTATTGTAACGGGAAACCTGCTGTCTCTTGCATTTGTTTGTTTTCAAACGAAGCATCCCGTTTGTCATCGCAGTCACTTTGGCTATCATTTGCGTGAGAGGAAATGAAATAAGAAATACACATTGCCAATCTAGAGATCCATTGACATGGAGTTTTCATAAGGGCCAATGTCGCAAACGTAAACAATGCCTTCTTTGGTGAATTTCTTGAAAATGCTAACTCGCTCAAGTAAACTACCACTTCTATTATAAAGGGGAACTCCTGTTCTGTACAATCATCGTCATAATTCACTATGATTAAGTTAGCATTCTCGAGAAATTTGCGGAAAAAGTCATTGTCTACGTTTGCGACATTGGCCCTTATGAAAACTTTTTGTCGAATGACAAACTAAGAGTTCGGTCGTTGTCCGTCTTAGAGTCCCTATATATAGAGTCACGCAAAGAGTGAAACCAAATCTACCTATCGGAGCTACCTATCGAGCATCCCATCTGAACTATACATGCACGCAAAATGAGAACTAATCGAAATAAGTGTTGCATGTTCTTCTTGTCGTGACTCTTTCTAGGGACTCTAGTCCGTCTGTCTCATACCCTGCTAGTACAATGAGGTCTATACAGGTCGCGAAGAAGTGGTTAAGTTGTATTAGTGTAATGCAAAATACTGTCATTGTGTTTGTGAGATGATGCACAGCCTGTTTTTTTGTAAACATGCGTGACGTAGATCTCCAAAAACAACATTTTACAACATCAGCAAATCACTAGGTGGAATCTTTATTTTCGGTAATTTAAAAGGTTTCGGCTGAAAAATGCCTTTTCGAGTTCTAAAAGGACACAAACTTTACTTGCTTTGTTATCATTCTGTTGTTTTTGGAGTTTTACGTGACTGCCCAAAATCATGGATTGTTTACCCATTTTTCGTTACTAATACCGACAAACACCTCCCGCATAATCACAAACCATTAATGGACCATTTCCCTTATTGTTGACGACCGTTTCCGTTACTATTACGTCATTTACCCTAATAGTTGACAACTATAAACTAACAATCTCCTTTATAGTTTTAACAATATGTCAGATGGTATAAGGCCAAATAACAATATGCTGAATAGGCGGTTAAGTTAGGTTACCATAAAAAAATGGCAATTTTCACGAACAAAATTTGTGCTGTACAAAAAGTTAGTAAATAATGCTGACCGAGTGCAGACAATAAAAAACCTTTCAATGACAATATGGCAAACTTTAACAATATGTGTTAATGTAGAGGTTGTATGGTGAAAATGAGATTAAACTATTCGATAACAATAACATAAAATGTGATAATATATCTTATATTCGAAATAGAGTTTCGACTATATAGCAAATTGTTTTTCGTTATGCGGGCTTGCTCTTCACCACCTGTATATACACCTCATTGCTGCTAGTAGACGAGTTTGTGATCGAAGCAATTGACATGTTTTGGTTGATTGTTTTCGAGAGTGGACGGGTAAAACGAACAAGCGGGTTGAGGAAATTAACGTTTGCAGCAAATCGTGAACTCTAGACAAAATTGTCAAATGGTCGAAAGTAACAATTGCAAACAATGACTTCTAGCGTACTTTTCTGGGATCTTGCTTGCTCCCACAAACAAAATAGCACCAGAAACAGATACAGGGAGTTTTTACCTTCCTATCGGTAGTGGATATAGATGTTAGCAACCTGGCATTTCCAGGAAATATACACACTTAGAAAATAACACTGAACTCGGTTCAATTTTCTACCGAACCATGTCGGTTACCAACAAGAAACCGAATAAATCGTTTATTTATATATACTGTTTTCGGGTGACTTTTTAGAACCAACCCGAGTTTCGGTTACTATATAATATATTTGACAGATAAAAATGAAAGATGAACCGAACAGTACGGTAAAGCGATTGTATTCAAGAGTTCGGTACACGAGAACCGAGAAAACTCGGCAAACTGAACCGAGCATTCGCTGAATATTCTTAAACGTCAAACACTTCTCATTGACTCCGACGGCAATGTCTACCGAAAAACTCGGTTATTTTAGCTGACTTGATAAGACCTGAAAAATCGTCAGCCATTTTATCTCCCGTGTGCGCGTGAAATGTGTTTTGCTAAAATTCTCCCTACTGTGTCGTTTTTTCAGGTGAAAATGAAAAAAAAAACAACACGTAATGTAACTGACAAAACTGGTTTTATTACTATAAAATTCGAAACTGTTTCAAACCAAAACTCCAGCTCGGCCATAAAGAACCAAATTCCGTAACTGCAACAGAAAAGTCGGTTTGTTTGACAGTGTTCGGTGATATTTGAATAAAACCCCGTTCGCACTACAACCTATATTACGTGATATAGAGTATCTTGATATCAAATGATATGCACATTATTTCTAGTGAAAACTAGATGTATAGATGCTGATTTCAAGATACTCTATATCACGTAATATAGGTTGTAGGGCGAACGGGGTGTAAACCGATGTTCGGTTATTGATGATTGGATTTATTTTTGTCAACCGAGTTTTTCGGTAAATTTGACAGTTTTCTAGAAAATAAAAATTTAACGAGAACTCGGTTGCTCCAATTTGAACCGAACAGAAAACCGAGCGTTCAGCAGATGAAAACTCGGTTGAAATTCAACCTAGGTCGGTTTTATTTTCTAAGTGTGTACGTTTTAAGTCATTGTTTACAACTGTTACTTTCAACCATTTGACTAATTTGTTTAGAACTGGTCTATTTCAGTTTGCTTTCGCACACATGCACGGAATCGCGCTCATACAATATTGTTAGTTTATGCACAGATTACGGAGCTGAAGCAAACATGTTTTTGGTCGGAAAGCAATCCGCATGCTTTTAAAAAGTCCCTGCAATTGGGAAATTTATTCCATGGCTACGAAATTTTCTGAGTCTAATGTCCTTTGCTGAAGGTGTGTGCCGATAGACCGGAAGTAAGCAGAGGGATTAATGTCTAAATTTTGACAGTTCTAATTATAGATTACATACAGTTTCATCAAATGTCTCAGGTGCTTAGTAAACTGCTTAACACCAGTTCCGTACCCTAGGTAAATACATTTTTATCAAGAAAAAAAAAACTCAATCATCATGACATTCTTTTTTATATTATCAAAATACTTTTCATCGACAGTGTTTACCTTGTGTTCAATTCGCCATGATGATTTTTTGATGATTCCAACTAGGATGTTTCTTAACCGCCTTCTGCATTCTGTTCTGTTCTGTGAATTCAGTTGCATTTTTGTGTCTTAAGAATGGCGGATAAATTAATTGAGGATAAAACACAAAGTTGCACCACAAAGTTTGCTTCGCATATGAAATTTCGCTACTCGTTCTGAGTATTGACCATCTTCAGAATCAAAATGATTATTATTTATTCGATTAAGCTAATTGACCATAAGGTTTGGTCTTAAGCTGTGTAAAAAGAGAATTCATAAACAAATATTATTTGCAAATTCAGTATGTGTTTACATTTTTAGGTTTGACATTTTGCACACTAGCATGAAATATTCATGTATTTTTGAAATTCTGTGTACTTTGAAATACTTTGTTTATAACTTATTTGTTATTGTGATGCTTTCAACTACCTGTATAAGACTTCATCTTGTTAATAGCTTGGTATACAAAGTATCTTCAGAACATTTTTGTAAGTCCTAAATTTGTGTTTCAAATCTTCTTGTGTGACTTATAAGATGTTTCAGAAATATCGTTTTATTGCGCTTTCCGAGCATATACGTGTCAACAATTAAGTTATGTAGACTAGGAAAAAACATAAGGCCATGTCTTAAGGATGAATTTTTGAATTTAACATAACAAGTTGTGTTACTTGGGAAAGTTACCTTTCAACCATACCAAGATGTCACTGAATTTTAGCTTCCTGTTTGAAAATAAACTATGAAACTACCCGGGTACGCTGTCGAATAGATGAAGGTTAACTGAATCACGTAATCTGGACCTAGTTCACGTTTTAAGTTAATAGGTTCACGGCCCGTTTTCGTTGTTGGGAACGCGTTGGGTTCCAGGTATGCCTCCTATCTATGACTTTCCATAGTATTTGTGACGAGGGCTTAGCTTTAGTTACTTCATTACCCTGTAGCTTGATTGATTGAATTGCAGCTCCCAAGTATCAATTCAATTGCAAATTGGTTTTTTCATGTTTTATGGTAGTTTTATTAAAGCATTATGGAGATCATCTGGTTTTATCACGGCATTTTTCAAGTTAAGATGGTTTTAATTGGTTAACAGTTCTTAAGAGTGATTAAAGAACATTAGTTCCCAATAGGCTACACAATATTTATACTCGTTGCAAGTATCTGAGCGAAAATCGTTAAATCTAAAGTCGGAAGTATTTAGTGCGCTGGAATCGCTCAGTAATCCACTACACAGCGCACATCTTCCGACGTTAGTTTTAGCGTATAGATCAAGATTATAATCTGTTATTCTTCCCAAAACTTTTGTTGGCATATTCAAGTTAGTGTTTTTTTTCATCGGCATCGACATCACCAGCGTAGGTGATTACAATAAATTATAAGCTGTAATTATGACTAATAACAACATTTATGCACAGGTACTTTTGATTTGAACGTTCACATTTTCTTTGTTTATGATGTGCCTTCTTCACACTGATTTTATGGCTATCTTACGAAAGACTTGTTTACCTTGAGCAATTCAAACAGGTTTTATTCAAGCGTAACTCATCTTTTTCAAGAATAGAACAAATAAAGATGAACTTAATGCACTCCTCAAAAAATCTTGTCTTGTGCAAGAAATTGGAGTTTTATTTGCGTTTTATGGTAGTTTTAGATAAAACCATTGAAAAAATGGCGAGCGTGGCTATTCTGGATTCCCTCGGAATGGTAGCCATTTACATAAGTATGCAAAAAAAAACTCTGTTTTTTTCAATGCTTCGAACAAACAATGCTGTTAAAAATACATTTTCAGACTTTCAATGGATTGCATACACAATTTAATCAAGATCTAACAATTTATCAGTCTAGTCACCTAATTGTTGTATTTCCAACTATTTGTTTTATTTTTTAAATAAGTCAATGTTCTAGCAATAATTCAGTGGCGCATTGAAATTTTCGAACTTTTATGTTATAAAACACCAATAAACTGAATGTGGCATGCAAAATTTATCAATTGCAGAACAAACAACAAAAAACAGATGCATTTCTGGTCAATTTTACAATTAATTTACGTACGTATCCACTTTGGAAAACGAAATATCATATGTATATCGATATTTTTTTTTAGAAGCTTCACTCAACTATAAACAAAAAAAACCCGCATTAATCCACCGATGGTGAGACTGAATCCTTCTTGCACTTCACCAGAATTACAAACTCAAAGTTGGGCAATATTGTACTGGATATATATTTTCATCAGAAATTCCAAGAAGATTCAGAAGTATTCAATATGCCATACATTCAGTTGATAAAATGAACTATTTGTCAATCCTGAACGTATTGTTCGGCAATGTGATTAAAATATTACCATTAATAGTCTTTAATGACCTGTTTATGTTAGTTATAAAAGAGGGGAAATTACATAAATATTAGAAATTTCATATAATCAGTCCATAGAATGAATTATTAGACAATCCTAAGTGTCAATTTTGATTTTCGACATGGATTCAAGATGCTTACACACTTAGATTTTTTTACAGAAATCTGTTAAGTTTTACCGAATTCTCAACAGCTGAACGTTCGGTAATCCGATTTTACGGATTTCGGTGAAATTTTACAGATATCTGTAAAAAAATTACCGGATTTCGGTAAAATTTTAACGAAATCCGTAAAATCGGATTACCGAACGTTCAGCTGTTGGGAATTCGGTAAAACTTTACAGATTTCTGTAAAAAAAAGTCTAAGTGTGTAATAAGTACATGTTCGCTGAAAATTGGTTATAGTAAATGGAGACTTTGTGTAATTTTCGAATATACTCGTTGCAGTTCAAAACCAGACCACTCGAGCCAATCGATGCTGCTCTAATTCTATACAGTCGCATAGTGTGGCTAGTCCGCTGTATGTGCTATACAACGCAACAGATGCGACACAAAAGAATGCAAGCGGCATCGATTGGTGTGATTGGTCTTGTTCGGTTTTGCACTGCAACGAGTATATTGTCATCTCACAATTATGTGCTCTCAGGTATTGTTTTGGTCATATCTCCATGAAAAACTATCCAATCATAATGAAATTTTGACCAGTTATTTGAAGCTTTAATTTGGCACCAACAAAACTAAATCGGTACACAAATAGTTCAGTATGTAATCGAAGACTAAACTGTTTGATTACTATTATAATAGGCCGTCAAGTACTGTTTCGTTCATATCTTCGTAACGAAATGTCCGATTGAAAAAAATCAATAGCGTTCTATGGGAATGTTGTAGCTTTCATTTGCCGTCAACAGAACTGAAATCGGTTCACAAATGGCTGAGAAACCGATGTGACATTATATGTAACGCACACACACACATACACACACATACATACACACAGACATGTGCTCAGTTCGTCGAGCTGAGTCGAATGGTATATGACACTCGGCCCTGTGGGCCTCGGATAAAAAGTCGAGTTTTCAAGCGATCTTAATACCCTTCTATCGATGTAAAAAGGGTAAAAAGTCCCCATTCAGCAGAACGAATTAAAAAATGGAATCTTGTGACGGACTGGAAGTGTTCTTAAAGAGGAGAATCATAAAACTATCAAAACTTGTGGTAGTTTTATCATAGTTTTTAGCATGTCTTGAATGTCATTACAAGTATGTACCGATAAAACAATCAAGTTTTAAGCGAACCTTGGGAAATAGTCTTGAGAACCTCCTATAGTATGTGCCTTTTGGAACTTATGAGGGTTTTATGGCTGTTTTATCGATGTTATGTAGAATATCTAGTTTTATGCGTGGTTTTATCAAATGAGTCTTGAAAACTTCTTCAAGTGTATCTTAAAATTGAATTTGTTACTTGAGGCTTTTCCCCCACCATCTTGTTTTTCATTAGAGTTCCCTGCATGTAGAGAAAAAGACGAAATCAAGTTGTTTGATTAAATGTGTGGCTTTGTAGTTTTCTAAAATTTGATTGCTTTATTGTCAACACTCGTTTGTCTGTCCATTAGTTATTGATCAAACAGCAGGCTGGGGAAAAAATTCAGGAAATATAACTCATATCAGAAGTTACACTACAATTCTCGGTGAAATGTCGAGGATACACAATTCTTGTACGTACATGCATGTGACTAATTCCTAATGTGAAGTTTTATGTAAATCAGAGGGCCGTGTCGCATTTGAAGAGCAATTTCCCACATTAATACACACATCATAAAGGACATATTTCCGCTTGTAAGCGGTCGTTCAATTTCACTTATCCTCTCAACAAATATTGTTTTTCCACTTATCTTACAGAGATACTCCGTAGCTCGGGCTCGCTCCTAACCCTCAAACGATCCAATACGGCTACTCATCGATCGGCGGTACGTTCTTGGAGGGAGTATTCGGATTACCCATCGTCAATGTGCCCCCCATGACGGCGTGGACGGTAAATGCCTCCAGTTAGTCAGCTGCTTTTACTTCGTCGTCATCATCTTTATGTATGAATCATCGTGCAATCTACAGAGAACAATAAGAAGAACAGAATCCGTGTTAAATCTACTCAATGTCAATCAGCTGAAAATCTTTTCGATAATTTCTGATTTCAGCGGAATGTCTCAGATGCTGTCGCTGTTGATGGATTCGAATGCCGGCAAAAGTTCAACCAAAGAAAGCTGCTCCCCACTCGAGATGAACAATATAAAACTTTTTACGAGGTTTACTTTATCAAGGGATTACTTTTATTTGCCTCATGATGAAAAACGACGAGGAAAGGTTTCAAATTATGGCGAAGGGACAGAATTGCCTTAATCGTGAAGCATGGAAACAGCTGCAGTACCCTGGCTAAGTGACCCCAAAGTCTACGTGCCTAAAGCCCTTGCTTTTCGCTTCTTTGTAATGAGCATTGTGATTGTTCTGGTAAATAACTACTTAAGCATAATTTATTCGGAAATAATTGTTCTGCAGCAATGTGTTTTAGTATAATTCGTATGAAAGAAGGCACTTTTCTTACTAAGCATATCCCCTCCCACTTAAATCATCTACTTAAAGGTCGTTAAGCTCTATCATGCACATGCAAACATTAGCATTGAGTTAGGTACGAAAATTGTTTTTTTTTTGCGTCACAAGATGGGCTGATTTCTGTAGAATATTTGTTTGTTACTGCAACAATCGGGTTCAGTAGCATTCGAGAATTCACTCAAAGAAAACATGCGTGTTGTCTTTCTTTTATTCTTGTCCATTAATTTCGGATGCCCGACAGCACAGCAGTCATCTTTCGAGCAAGAGCTTGCTCAAGTTAAACTTTTCTACTACAGCAGGTAAGTAGAGCACTGATTATAAAACTGTGAACAAACAATATAGGTACCTAATTTTGGTTAGCTTCACTCACGCTGTCGACGTGTCCGGAAATACACTTTTGTCAGAATTTGATGCTCGAAAGCAACTGAAAGTCATAATTCATGGCTGGAATGCTAATCGTCACCAGCTGGCCATGACACCAGTGCAAAATGCATATTTGAGCCAAAACAAACACAACATGGTCGCTGCTGATTGGGAAAACATAGCAATGGAACCATATCCCATTGCAAGGGGCATGACACGTGCTGTGGGGTTCCGAATAGGATCGATTTTGTCAACATTCATTTCCAATATGAACATCAGCTACGATCAGGTGCATGTGATAGGACACAGTCTTGGAGCGCATATTGCCGGAAACATAGGAAAATATTTCGGCGGAAAGCTGTCAAGGCACGTGTTCATAATTTAGCATCATGTAATGCATAATTTAGGATTTGCTCAAAGAATTACAGCATTGGATCCAGCTGGGCCGCTTTTCGTTAAACTATCTACCGATGCAATTGTTCACTCAGATGCTCGCTTTGTGGATTCCATCCACACCGATATCGTTCTTGGAGAATCCGTACATCGAGCTCATGTAGACTTTTATCCAAACCGAGGACTGACGTCCCAGCCAGGATGTGAAGTCTTGGATATTCCAACATTACGTAAGTAATTTCAATTATTAACGTGATGATAAGAGTTTTAGTTTTCCGTTTCCATACAGATGCCTGCAGCCACTATCGAGCACCAGCTTTCTTCGCTGAATCGATTCTCATACCAGAAAATTTCATTGCTTATGAATGCGAGCTGAAGAAAATCCTAAGTTCACCATCCACTTGCTTAGCAGAGAAAATCCGTTCAAGACAAAGTAAATCTGCTACCATGGGGGAGTACGTAAATCATAGGTATGGACAAATGCAAGAAAACTTTTTGCCCTACTTTCATATGCTGTACTTTTCAATGCAGAACTTTCAAGATCTGAACTTTTGCACTGCAGTCATGTAGTGTAGCAGTAGGAATGCTAAAGGGCAGGTTTTCACACCTTTCATCTCTATTTCCCAACAGCACTCGAGGAACTTTTTATCTACAAACATCCGGTTTGCCTCCCTATGGAATAGGGGATAGAAATGCTTACCATGGATGATTGCCGTTGGCGAGCTGAATGTCGCAGTTATGACTTTGGGGATCTGTTACTTCCATGTATAATTACTTGGGGAATAGAACAGAAGCTTTAACGTAAACGCGGTCAATCCGTTAGAATAAGTGTTTTACTGTCCTCAGAGATGACGTCCTTGTGCGTAGAACTGGATTCACGTATGGAACGATGATAGTAAAGTTGCCCCAAGTAACACACAGTCGGTGCTGCAAATCCTTTTAGGATACAACTTTAAAATTGAATTAGCGTAGAAGGTGGAGCCTATTGAGCAGAACATACTTTTAATGATTTGCAACGATGCAACTATTCATGAACCAGGCTTAAATCCATGTACCCTAAGCTTGCTAGATTGGCCTTCTTTTCAATCGATCATTTCAATATTTGAAAAATGGAACCAATAGAATCCTCTTAACCTTACCATCATTATTTACAGAGTTGACCCAATTTAGTGAAGCAAAAATAAAACGCCATTGCTTTGAATTGAATTGAAAAAAAAATATCGGTTCCTACGAGCATAATGAAGTATAACAAAGCTCAATTCGGTCACCTTTTGCTTTAACGATTGTACAACGTTTTTACGTTTTTGGGAACGTTCTTTTTTTGATCGACTTGATTAGACGACAGTTCGATTTTCAATTTTTTTTTTGTTAACTCCCTAGTCAAGCATAGCATAGTTATACATACACGGTAATCTAAATTTACACTAATGTGACTATAAAGTATCTTTATCGAGGGAACCTGGGACTACGCCAAAAATGAGTATATTACATTTACTCCCTTTTGCGTAAACTGAAAATATGTCAAAATGTGCATACTTTTTACTCCTTTTGAGAACATAAAAGATTTGTACTTTCTACGCATTTAAAAAAATCAATATTGCTTGAGTATAGCTGAGAACGGCTCAATTCCGAAATTCAAATTCGAAAGTGAAAAAGACATCAATAACTCAGCCATTTTGATTGTTATTTTTTGTTTTCTCCCTTGCGCGGAAGCCATGTTTATCATTTAAAAAATAATAATTACAAATACCTATCTACCCAACAAACAAACGAAATCAATAAATAAGCTTCCATGCTTTATTAGAGCTGAATTACGACTATCGCAGCTGAATAAAAAATCTAACTGAAATATAAGCTGAATAACTATGTCCCCAATTGAAATATTAACATTAATTCAAGTGTTTCATTTTGTTTGCATAACATGCTTAGTAAAAGCTATTTTTGTATTTATATATAACTAAATTTACACATTTCAACAAAGAGATGAATAACAGTTTATAAATCTGTTTAAACATTGTTTATATAGCCTAGCTTATAAAACCTTATATTGAATTGAATAACAGCTGTAATGTACATTACTATTAAACTGACCTACTTATAAGCTGAAGAAAAATAATACAAAAGCTTTACACAGGTGTCTTAATTGACTTTTATTCAACCACTGTACAATTAGTTGAATTACAGTTTATGCCTCTAATGCAACGCCTTTTAACTAGCTTTGCCAATAAAACCTTATATTTTGTTGAATAATAACTGTGGTTTAAACCAATAGTCAGGGAAATAAACTACAATTAAAATAAAGGTTGTTTGAATGCCATAGTAAAGCCTCCGAGGTGTTCGTAATTTTGGTTCAATATTTCTTCTTCAACTTCAAGTTGTGCTGGATAAATGATGTAGATATTCATTGAATTCAGTTTTAAGTTTTCGTTCCTCAATTGTTCATTTTTGGTGCCGCTGAAAAAGTATTGAGGTGTTTTCAAGAGTTGAAACTATAGTCAACTGCTTGGAGCAAATAGCTCTTTACATTGCCCATCAAAATAGAAAAATCAAAATAGAAACAGCGCAGTGTTAATAAATACCAGCAGAAAACAGCATCATGTCTTTTAATCGCATCTTGTTCAACAAGCCCTTGTCAGTAATGCACGTAGTAAAACCGAACATCCAATACCAAAGCTTGAGTACAACTTGCTAACTCAGACGTTTAATAACAACATTTAGAAGCTTTTATTGAGCACTGATGTTGCTTATTTACAGGCAACGCTATAAATAGAATGTCAATGTAGCTCAATTAAAGCATCACTTCTGCTACTATTCGATATATAACATTGAGCTTATATAGACGATTCGTTTATACTTCATTCAATTCTAGAATAGCGCAGTTGGTAAGTCACGTAGTTGAGAATACAAAGGTTGATGGTTCAAATCTCGCTATTAAATGATCATTAATAAATGTTACATAATGTTTCTGTTAATTTACAAGTAAAATAATATCAATTTAAATATGCATAGTATAAAATGTCTACATCGTATGGAAAATCACACAGAAATACCTAAAATATTTTTTTAAGAAATTTAAATAAGTTGAACAAAAGTTCTATAAAAGACACAACAGCTTCTAAAGATGCTTAATGATGTTGAAGAAAAATTTCATCATGACTATTAATTAACAAGGAGAGAATATATCATTGTTAAAAAAAACTCGATTAGCTCAACAAAGGTCACTTTGACTTTCGGAATTGCCCTCCAGTTCTGTGCAGCACTTAAACAGCAGTTATTCAATTATCAGCTGAACTCCATTGCTGAGAACTTGCTTCTTAAACATATCCAATTGGCAGTGTCCAAAAGCACTTGGCGACAGCTTAATAACTTCTCCAAATTTGTGTGAATAATGCCTGCACAAAAGCTGTGATTGAAAATAGTTCAGAGATTATTCAACATACTGCTGAATTAAATCGTCATAATGATGTTTACTTAATGAGTGATTGTTTGTTGGGTAGAGTTTGCACACGCATTTTGTTACAGAGTTGATTAACAAACGTTCTGGAACTAATTATCTATTTTATTTTATTTTACTTTATTGACGTATAAGGGGGCGAGGCGCCAGGTCCCCAGTTTGAGTACACGAACTCAAACCTTACATAATACATCAGGGAATTTGAAATGGGCAACGCAACGTTTCTTCCCATGGGGGATTCATATTTTGCGGGATACACTATTAGTGCACACTAAAGGGTGTACGGAATCAAATTGCAAAACACACACATATTCAGCAAAATTCGCCCGTTCAACCAACCATCTTCAAACTTTCAGGGTGTAAAATAAAACATGTTATAAATAGTTTCCCATGTTTGTTTTACTCAATTTCAATTCCATATCCAAATTCACGAACCTTCTTCTTTACACTACTCATAAGGCCCTGTTCAACTTTTTTTTTGCGTGGAAATCCATTTTTTCTTCATATCTTCCTCTGACTTCACTTCCTTAGGATGCTTCCACTGTGCCTGCTTCTTGGTGGGCCAGTACTTTTCAACTGGCCACAGTTCCGGTGCGTTCGGGGGGTTGAGATGCTTCGGTACGACATTGACCTTCTTAGCCTTGTACCACTCCAAAACTTCTTTTGAGTAATGACACGAGGCTAAATCCGGCCAGAAAATCGTAAGCCCATCGTGTGACCTCAGAAGAGGAAGTAGACGCTTTTGGAGGCATTCCTTTAGGTACACCTGTCCATTGACCGTTTCAATTGTCACAAATGGGGTGCTCCGCTTTCCACACGAGCAAATTGCTTGCCAAATCATATATTTTTTTGGCAAACTTTGACATCTTCTGCTTTCTAAAGTCCTCAGGGATATCGAATTTCTGATGAGCAGTGAAAACTGGAGCCCCTGAAGCTGCCGGAAGTCTGCTTTTACATACGTCTCATAATCCATAACGAGGCAATGTGGTTTCGTCAACATCTGGGTGCACACTGTAGAACATCCGTGCACGTGTTTTACCTACCGCATTCTGCCGTTCATCGAGATTAGGCACCTTTCGAACTTTGTACATGTGTATTCCTTCTCGTTTTTTGCATCTTGCACGAAAGTTTTGGTTAGATTCAGTTTCTTCGCCGTATCTCGAGGAAGCTTGAACTACCCGCTTGCGATCCTTAACACTATACGGAGATCCATTTTTGCAACTTTTTTCTTTCAGATCGATGGTCAAACGTTTGTGGTACCGATTTAAAACACAAGACACCGTAGATTGGACCATTCCCAGCTTCCTGCTGATGGAACGATGAGAAAGATCAGGATTTTTGAGGTAGTGCGCACAATTTTTTTTGCACTGCTACTGTTCCTCCGACTCTATCTTCGCAACGATTGCACATCAACTAGTGAAACGTACACAATGTAAATAAATACACACTGAACTAATTCCACCCAAAATTTCAATACAAAATAAAAATACAAATTTAATACAAATAAAAAGTAACATCCATTTAAAAGTGGTGCAATTTGATTCCGTACAACCTTTAGAAGTGTACAATGATATTGCATCACTACCAACAGGATTGGGGAGATGGGGATAATTGATTGGATTGACGGGGATTGTGATTTGCTTGATATTACTATATAATTCAGAGCTTGCTCTCTCGTTTCAAGATGAGATTTTGTGCGAGTTTGTCTTGAATTTTGTTTTGAGTTCTTCAGCAAAACTTCTTTTTGGTGACAAGGTAAATCGTCCGTTGCCGATGCGCACCTTAAAAGTACCTAAGCCGCGTGCGACGCTGGCTGAACAGCTGCTTAAATTTCACAATAGCTCGCGTACATGCAACCATCATTGCAAAACCGCATGCAGATCAAGGTAAGTATGAAAAGGTGAAGAAAAGAAGATTTTAGTATTTGGTGTATGGAGATTATAGGTGATATTCTCACAACAAAAATTTTGTTTTGTTTTTTTGACTGACATTTTTAAGTAACTCTAAACTAATCATGAGCCAATAAATAAAATTTATCAAAAAAAAATTGTTTGTCTAAACCCTAAATTACAGCCTGCTCTACAGCTTTCGATCTAGTTGCTATTCCAAATTTAAATGAATTTCATATAAGAACTAATTTGAAACTTTAAAAAGAACTTGTCTACCTCCTATCTAGCGGGTTTATTTTTTATTTGTTTTTCGTTTCTATTTATTTAAAGTTTGATATGAAGGATAAAATCCCATTGCCTCGCATTACAACCGATTACAACCGATTTGGGAACGTTCATTAATTACGTCACGCAAAAAGTGACTTTTTATAACCCACCCCCCTCCCCCCCTGGTTACGTTTTTTGTATGGGCCTTCAATTTTTTTTTTGGATCGTCACGTTTTCCCAAACCCCCCCTTCCCCTCCTCCAACGTGACATAATTAATGGACCTTCCCTTTGCCGTTTTTGCAATTTATAAACAAGCAGGTAATACGAAAACAACGACTGTATTCTATTGTATATGGCTCATCTAATACTGCTACTGATAAAAGCCACATGGACAGGTTTATTCTATTGCTTCTAAAGGTGTTCCCTAAGTAGGCTCTCTACATGCTATCTTGAATATACATGCTTGTCATCATCGGTCTGATACCCTGATCATAACATTTACCCCTTTCGAAAATAGTGCAATTACATTCAGTTATTCGAAAATGAGTAAACCAGGTATTTTGGTTATTCAATCTATAAAACATGTGGATGAATAACTACAGAAATTGCCACCCACGAAACGAAATTTATAATACGTAATGTCGGCATTACTATTAAGTAACTAGGAGAGAATATATTATTGATAAAAAAAACACGATTAGCTCAACAAAGGTCACTTCGACTTTCGGAATTGCCCTCAAGTTCTGTGCAGCAATTAAACAGCAGTTATTCAATTTTCAGCTGAACTCCATTGCTGAGAACTTGCTTCTTAAACATATGCAATTGGCAGTGTCCAAAACCACTTGGCGACAGCTTAATAACTTCTCCAAATTTGTGTGAATAATGCCTGAGCAAAAGCTGTGATTGAAAATAGTTCAGAGATTGTTCAACACACTGCTGAATTAAATCGTCATAATGATGTTTATTTAATGAGTGATTGTTTGTTGGGACATTTACTACTGGTCTAATTCTTGGTCTAACATGCATGTTTATAGCACGAGAGGGATAACTTTAATTCAAGACACTACTAAAGCAAAGTTAACCGATATAGAGAAGAATTGTTCTACGATCTCAAGGCTACTCGCTAAGCGGACCCTCCGCGTCCTACTCTCTTCATAAAACCATATAATTTAATTCTTTGTCAGCATCTATCCTAAGTTACACTTTTCGATGCCCTTTGTTCGAAAAGTTTGATCCCTAGCTTAATATATGCAGTTAGAGTTTGCGGATCACGTTCTTGGTCTTCCATGCTGGCCTTTTGCATGGAATTAGCCCTCTCACCTACGACAAGGTACCAACCATGATCTTCGAGAGGGTGACGTTCAGGAACTATTTATTTTACCCTTATAGTAGCGGCTGGATAGCCAAGTAGCAAATGAATATATTTTGTTTGCTCAAGAAGTATCCCAAGCTTAATGATACATCCCTAATAATGTTTCTCTAATAACTGCATCCGGTCACAGGGCATGGAAAACCTGTTTTGTTTCATACACACTTAGAAAATTTTACGGTATTCGGTAATTTTTTACCGTACTCTCAACAGCTGAACAGTTCGGTAATCCGATTTAACGGATTTCGGTAAAATTTGACAAGTTCCAGTAATTTTTTAACCGGAATACTATCAAATTTTACCAAAATCCGGTAATTCGGATTACCGAACGTTCAGCTGTTGAAAGTTCGGTAAAAAATTACCGAATACTGTAAAATTTTCTAAGTGTGTACAGTGTTAAACATTTGTAATTACTCACAAAGGCAAATATTTACCTTACTTGTCAATTTCGCGAATGCATCTGTACCCAACGTATTGGATAATTCCTCAGTTTTCTATACTGCAACAGCCTAGAACATACGCGGAACTTAAACACGGTGCTTACAAAATAAATGCTTTTTTAAAACTGGCGTCAAGCACGGGGAGAGTTAATTTTCTTTTCCCAGTGGTACCTACTTTTAACGCTTTTTTTTTTGTCGCCGTTGGCATTCAAGTATGCCAAGGCGTGAAAAGTTCTCTTCATTGGTGTATAAACACTAGTCACTCTTTGACGTATCAACTATAAAGGGTGTTCCGATCAAAATTTGGCCAGGCAGTTAAGTGTGTGAATCGATCAAAGCTTTTAATTAATAAGTTAAATTCTTTTTCTTTTTCAAGGTCAGTTAATACAGAATAGAAGATAAATATTCAGCTAAGCTTCCTTTTTACCGAATGCGAATGGCCGGGTCTTTCAGTTAACACCTGCCATAAGATTTTGTACAGTTTCCTTGTCCACTTTATTTGCCACAGAACGCCAGTTTTCCTTGAACTGTTTCTCGCTCAGAACAGCTTTTTGAGTCTTCTTAAGGTTCCGTTTGACGATGGCCCAATATTGTGCAATTAGGCGGAACGTTGGCGTGTTGGGGGGGGGGGGGGGGGGATGTTCTTGTCCTTGAGCACCACTTGAACGTTCTTGGCAGCATACCACACCATGGCCTTTTTCCGTAATGGCAAGATCCGCCCAAAATAGAACGGAATAATTGTGTCGCTTCAAGAAAGGCAGTAGACGTTTTTGTAGGCACTTGGTCAAATAAATTTCCTGGTTGATGGTTCCGGTCGCAATGTAAACATTACTCTTCAAGACACAGGTACAGATGGCCCGCCACACCAGATATTTCTTCGAGAACTTTGACAGTTTATTGTGCTTGAAAATATCTGCCACCATTCTCCGTCCGATTGCCATATAAAATTCCTGTCCAGGAAGCTGTTTAAAGACTGCTTTGACCTAAGTTTCATCGTCCTGTACCACGTAATCAAACTTCGTCAGCATCGTCGTGAAAAACTTTCGCGATCGTGCTTTGGCCGACGTGTTTTGTTCATCATCGCTATCTGGAGTCACCGTTTTCTTCTGAGAGTAGTTTGGATTTTTGACATGCACGTGCAAAATTTTGATGCGTTGCTTCTCTTCCTTCGACGACATTTTGATAACTGAAGTGCCTATCTCAAAATCAATATAGAGGCATGGTGCTACACGCACACATCTGCAAAATGAGGGATGTGCAAAATTGTTTAATGCACGATGAAAAGAAATGCGTCAAGTTTAAGTCGACTAAATTTATATGTTGATTCGCCCCAATGACAAAAGAACGCTAGAGTTATTTTCCAGCGCGTTATATTATCACCGTCCTGTTTAAGACGATCAATTGACTCTAAAAAACATAATAATTGCAAAAAGTTGAATTTTGAAAGTTTTTAGATTATACAACTTCAAATGTACTCAAATACTCAAATTATCTTGTTCAATTATTATCAACCATATGTGTTATGGTATTTTTTTATTATTTGAATAATTCCATTATAACTACACACCAATCTAATTTTTTTTTGTAATTTGAAGAGTAATAATAGCCTGTCGATTACGTCAATTGCTTTAGTAAAGTCAGTCTTATGCACTTCAACATGCTTGCCATTGTCCATTGAATTAAGAATTTACAAATACTTGAAGATTTATAATTGGTGAGCATGAAGAAACCAAAAAAAAACCTTTTTTTGGCAACACTGTGTGTTTATTTTGATTCGCTGTTTTTATTGACTGTTATTATTAACTGTTTATCGTTGTAATCGCTTGTGATAATAACATCAGCATACCGTTTTGAACGTCTTTGGACCCATACTCGCGCGCGATAGTGAAAATTCGAACATTATCGTCGTGATTTGCTGTTTTGTTCATGTGAGTGCATTGTTGTGGTATTGCAAGTGAAACCACCGACAAACCGACATGAATGATAATAGAAAATGCCTTAATGTTTCTGTTCAAATCATATTAGTGACATCTATCTTTGTGTTCGCTGAGATCCTTTATTGAAGCCACGAACACGCTTGGGAACCTGATGAGATGGTTCATGTCTGAGCAATTCTGGACAAACTTATTTGATCTAGATCAAATAATTCTATGGGTTTTGACAGATGGGATCGCTAAACATTTAAATCGGTCGTTATGGATTCTTGATCAATAGTGAAGATTGAGTTTCATGTCGGTTTGTCGGTGGTGAAGCCGTGGAATCTTTGTCTTTTTACCCACCACCACGAATTATTTTTTCGACCGCTGCGCCATCTGGAAGATTTTTCTGGCAGGAATTGCTTGCAAGCTCACGCAGGCAAGGCTCTTTATGATTGCATACCCAAAGGCAATTCATCGTTTTTCACCACGCTACGCTTTTTGATTGCATAACAAAGGCAGTTCGACTTTTTTTTTACCACGAGAACGCTTTGCGATAATTTATTAATCGTACTACTAGCTACAAAATGAATAGCACGTGCAAATCCTGTGAAAGCGAGATTTCTGAAATGAAACTCACCTGCCAAGGATTTTGTAATGCGGAATATCATCCTCGATGCGGCGGGATTTCTACATCTGTTTTGGATGAAATCAGCAAATATCATCAGTTATTTTGGCTCTGCAAATCGTGATCTACTCTGATGAGAGATATGCGTGTTCGCAGCTCAATTCGATCCACCTTCGATTCTGGCCAAGAAATTGTTCTCAGCAAGCATAACGAAATCGTCGAAAACCTTAAGTTAGAAATCATGATCGAGCTGAAAACCGGAATACGGAACAACTTTACTGCGCAAATCAACTCCAACTCATTAACGCCGAGGTCTTCAAAGCGCACCGAAAATGCGAATGTTTCCGTTCGTCGTCGACTTTTCGGCAGACCAGAATCGAAAAAGCCTCCACAAGAACCTCTCAAGTGTGGCTCAGCCGAATCAGTATCCCCATCACTCGGCAATGTGGTGGCCGTAAATTAAGCTTCGAGCCAAAAGTTTTGGCTATACCTGTCACGAATTTCCCGCAATGTAACCGTCGTGCAGGTACGAGGTTTAGCAACGAAACGCCTTGGCACCGACGATGTTGAGGAGTTTACAATTAGTAGCCAACGGAAAGGACGTCAGCTCTATGTCTTTCATCTCCTTAAAAATTGGACTGAGTGCAGATCTGAAGGAAAAAGCTCTCTCATCATCAACGTGGCCGAAAGGTATCTACTTCCGGGAATTCAAGGATAGCAGATCAACCGCAAATTATTGGAAACCTTCTCAAACTCCGAATCTTGCATCACAGGGGAACCGTACGTCCCGAACTGTTCAGTTGGCGTCGGGAGATGGCGCCATGGAGGAGGAATAACTAAACCGTGACGCGCAGTAATCAGTACCATGGAGACCTCTTCTCAGTTCGACACAGTCCCGCCTTTTGCTGTCGTCGTTCATCGCAATTTGTAGAACGTACTCTTCCTGATGAATCTTCCGATTCCAGCATTCTTTCTCTTGTTGATGCTTCTACTAGACCGCCGTTATCAACGCCCACCAGCCCGCTACACACCTGTCATTTCACCCAAGCTCGTCATCAACATTCATCGACCGTAACATCAACCGGTTTGGGACGCACGTCACAGAGCAGTATGGAAGCCCTGGACCCTCCTAGCTCAGCTGTGTCCAATGCCAGTCTCAACGATGTTCCAATTTCTAGTTCCAGCCGTCAAAGTCGTCCCGGCCCTGGGTCTAGTGATGGGGTCAGGGCTCTCCAAGCTGCCATCTATGGCAATTATCCTTCACCTAATGACGTTGCTCGGGCTGATGCTGCCTCACCTTTCAGATCGCTGCCTGCCGAATCCTCTGCCCTCTCATTGACAGCCCTTCTGTACTACCAGAACGTAGGTGGTATCAACAGTTCGCTCGCCGAGTACCAGCTGGCATGCAGTGACGCGTGCTACGATGTTTACGGCTTCACGGAAACCTGGCTTAACATAAACACATCATCGAAGCAACTGTTCGACGACACGTATAATATTTACCGGCTAGACCGATCGTCGCTCAATAGCAACAAGAAATCTAGTGGTGGAGTTCTTCTTGCCGTGCGCTCAAAATTCAAATCTCGACTTCTGAAGCCTCCAGAAGACTCAACAATTGAACATCTTTGGGTGGCGATATCCACTAAAACCGGGACTCTGTTTATTAGCGTGGTCTATATTCCCCCCGATCGTGTTAGCGACAGAAGCCTTATCGAGAAGCACGCTCTTTCTTTGGATTGGATCGTGTCCCAAATGGGACCCAGCGACAATATCGTCATCGTGGGAGATTTTAACCTCAGCACGATTTAATGGAACATCGATACTAACGGCTTCCGCTATCCAGACAATTCCTGTTCGTCATTCAGACCGGCTTCTCTCTCTTTGCTTGACGCTTATTCTACTGCCAGACTTCGTCAAATTAATGGCATTCCTAACGCAAATAACCGTTTGCTGGATCTTTGTTTCATCAGCAAAGAATATGGCCAAAGATGTTCCGTTCTTCAAGCTCCGACACCGCTTGTGAAAAGCTGCAAAAATCATTCCCCTCTGCTTCTGACACTGGAATTTAAACCTACGTACAGCTTCCATGACAACATCGAAAAAGTTTATTATGGCCTCATCCATGCTGATTTTGAGCAAATGAACAATTTTTTCACCGGCGTGAATTGGAACACGACCCTTGCAAACGAAGATGCGAATTTTGCTGCTTCGACTATGTGTAGTATTTTGCTGTACGCCGTTGATCAATGCGTGCCTAAGAAACTCAACCGTAAGCCTCCCAAACCTGCTTGGTCTAATTCCGACCTCAAACATTTCAAACGTGTTAAAAGGGCTGCTCTTAGGAAACACAGCATATATTGCACCGATTCAACGAGGACAATCTATGCACGCGCCAACGACGAATACAAACACCTCAATAACCGCTTACACAACTCGCATCAGTCTCGATTGCAGAGTCGTCTCAAAACGACACCGAAAAGCTTTTGGCGGTTCGTGGATGAACGGAAGGAAACCGGTTTACCCTCCACTATGACTGACGGCATAAATGAAGGTGACTCTGTCGCGGATATTGCCAACTTGTTCCGTAATCAGTTCAGTAGTGTGTTCTGTGAGGAAACTCTGGATGCCGAGGGCCTCGAAGCTGCTACTAGCAATGTTCCCCGCTTTTCTGTATTTGGCTATTCCTTCAATTGTTCTGAAACGTTGCCTTAACACACACGCTGCGGCCTTTACTACGGTTTTCAATTTGTCATTAACTTCCGGTGTGTTTCCCGAATGCTGGAAAGAGTCGTTTGTTTTTTCAATACACAAAAAGGGATGCAAACGATCCGTCGCCAACTATCGTAGAATTGCTGCACTAAGTGCTGTATCTAAGCTATTAGAACTGATTGTTCTCCAAAGGCTGGTCCATGCCTATTCACAGACTATTTCTTCTGACCAACACGGTTTTATGCCCAAGCGCTCAACGGTGACCAACCTTACCGTATTTACATCGTTCATCATCCGTGAAATGGAACGCGGTCATCAAGTAGACGCCATATACACAGATCTCTCTGCGGCCTTTCATAAAATGAACCATCAGATTGCAATTTCCAAATACGACAAAATGGGGGTTCACGATCAATTGTTAAACTGGCTCCGCTCATACCTGACTGGGAGATCTATGTCTGTAAAGATTTCAGATTATGCCTCGTCCAGCTTTTCTGTGACATCCGGCGTTCCACAAGGCAGCCACCTTGGTCCATTCCTTTTCCTGTTATATATGAACGACGTGAACTTGGTCCTCAGATGCCTGAAATTATCCTATGCGGACGACCTAGAACTGTACTACGTCATAAAATGTCCAGAAGACGCCCAATTTCTTCAGCAGGAACTACATGTGTTCGACGACTGGTGCTGGATCAACAGAATGTCCTTAAATGTATCCAAATGCTCGACTATCTCTTTTGGCCGAAAACGCGCGATGTATCTCCACGACTACATCCTTCGAGGAACGCGCTTAAAACGTGAAACAACAGTAAAGGATCTGGGAGTAATGCTTGACACCAAACTGTCATTCGAGAACCACATTGCCTATATAGTTTCGAAAGCCTCATCGCAGCTAGGATTCATTTACCGCTTCGCAAAAAACTTCAAAGATGTTTATTGTCTGAAGACACTGTACTGCTCTTTGATTCGTCCTTTTTTGGAGTACTGCGCTGTCGTTTGGTCCCCTTTCAACCAAAATGCAGTCCAGAGGATCGAAGCCGTTCAGCGGAAGTTTATACGCTTTACTTGGCAAGACCCTCGCAGATTGCCAAGCTACGAAAGCCGGTGTAAGCTCATTAAGCTGGAGTTGTTGGAAGGGAGGCGTATGGTGGCCAAAGCGTGTTTCGTTGGTGACCTTCTTCAGGGAAACATCGACTGTTCCACTTTACTTAGTCTCTTGAACATCAACACTCGACGACGAAACCAACGTTTACAATCATTCTTCATTAAGCGGCACTCAAGTACCAACTACAGCAAACACGAACCTGTGCTAAGCATGGCTCGTGTCTTCAACAGCTATTATAACGTGTTTAATTTTAATGTATCCCGTGAGGTTAATAAGCGTTGTTTCCGAAGATGTATGCGTTAATTGTTGTATGCAATTCAACTTTAGCTTATTATCATTGGGATACGCATTTTTATCTGTTGACGAATCAATAATAAATAAATAAATAAATAAATAAATGAAGAAACCATGCTATTCATTTGTTATTAGATTTTTTTGCATTCGATTTTGGCAACATTCGAATTACCGAAGATGACACAACCAAAGCGCGTGCACCACAGCAAGCAGAAGGTGACGTCCTTTTATTTCTTAGAAATGAAGCACTCCAGGACTGAGCATCTCTTCAGAAAATATGAACAAAAAACCTTTGTAACACTTCATCGTTGCCTATCAAGCCATAATTTGAATACGTCAAACATTATTCTATTCTTCTACTTATCCGTATTTTGATCACGGCAGCTAGTGTTGTGCTTCTTTGTACGTTATTGTTATTGGTACGTTTTACTTTGACAATTCAAATGAATGAATTTTTTTTAACGAAGTATTGCATACACACTTTTCGGTGAAATTTTGCAGTTATCTGTAAGAAATTTTTCGAATTTCGGTAATATTTTACCCAAATCCGTAATATCGGATTACCAAACGTTCAGCTGTTTAAAATTCGGTTAAATTTAACAGATTTCTGTAAAATAATCTAAGTGGGTAGCAATAAAGAATCATGGTTAAGAACTATACAAAGTTGATTGATTAGATTTGTGGGAAATATTGTATTTTGTTTTAAATTTGCAGCTTAAAGGACCACTCTAATGCAAAATGAAAGAATCGCCCTGATAAAATATCACATATTGTATGTTAACAGTAAGATATAAGAGATGTTTAAATACATTTGTCCTCTATAACCCATTCAAGTTCTCAATTTTTAGGATTTTTTTTTAATTTTTCGACTAAAATTGAAAATTAATTTACCCACCCTGACACATTTTAAATGGTCAAAATGACCTACGATGACATGGAAGTGATGATTGAACTTTTTTTTTTTTTTTAATAATCATTTATTTGTACAGGCTCAATCGAATTAACTTTACAGAGCCAAATTTTCATATTTTTATACATCATTTATCTTAAAACTAAGGTTAGGAGGATAGAGCCGATTACTCGCGGCCGTCTCGAGGTTAATAGGAATTACAAATTACGGATGGGAAGGAGGGTGGGAATTTAAAGTATGGCTTACATAACACATTAAATTTAAATTCTAAATTATCTAAACACTTATAACTATACAACTAATGGTTTTCTTTTGACTTGAACATTTTTTGAAAAAGAAAAAAAACACACACACATACACATATAAAAAAAAACTTATACTAAACATACAGGTTAAACTAACTACAATCTAATGCTAATGTTAGTCAAAAACACATAAATGAGTTTCATGTACTCCAAATCACAAACAGCTAAAATATCTCGAATTGGCACATTGGGTTGTCTACCTCGAGCCCGAAGGGAATCATAAAGCTCAGATCTGACTCCAGAATGCTCAGCACAAGACCAAATAACGTGATCTGCGTCTTGATAGCCTTGTCCACACTCACAGAGATTGCTGTCGCTCAGCCCAACCCGGTATAAATGAGCGTTCAAAGAATAATGATTGGACATGAGGCGAGACATGACACGAATGAAGTCTCGACCCACATCCATCCCGCTAAACCAAGATTTCTTCGACACCTTTGGGATGATAGAATGTTGCCATCGCCCCAAATCTCCTTTACTCCATTTATACTGCCAGCTGACGAGTGACTGTTGACGAAAAATAGGAAAAAATTCGTTGAAGGCGATTTGTCGATCACAAATATCGCCTTCAATAGCGCCCACCTTTGCAAGCGAGTCCGCTTTCTCATTGCCCAGAATTGAACAATGAGATGGGACCCATACAAAGGTGATGATAAAATAACGCGAAGATAAAGCACTTAGAAGCTCCTGTATTTTCATGAGAAAATACGAGGAGTGCTTTACCGGCCTCAAGGAGCGAATAGCCTTTATAGAACTGAGACTATCCGTGAAAATGAAGTACTGATCTGGTGTTAATGAGGCAACAATTTCTAGCGTAAAATGTATTGCCGCTAATTCAGCGACATACACGGAACAAGGAGCTTGAAGTTTACGGTTGGCGCTATAAATTTCATTAAATATACCAAAGCCTGCTGACTGCTCTATCAAAGATCCGTCAGTGAAGAACGATTTAGTGGAATCAACTTGGCCAAACTTTGCAGCAAATATCACAGGAGCAATCATAGGACGATGATGCTCTGGGATTCCATGAAGCTCCTGCTTCATGGATAAATCAAAATGAACCGAATTGTCGAAATCGGAGAAGCAAACACGATTGGAAATGTTCGGCGAAGGGCTGACATCCTGTGTTATGTACAAATGGTACAAGGTCATGAAGCGGGTTTGAGGGTTCAACTCAAGGAGCTTCTCAAAATTTTCGATCACCTGGGGGTTCATAACTTCAAACCTGGTGAGGAGCCGGAGAGATAATTCTGAAAACCGATCCGAGAGTGGCAACATGCCAGCCAGTACTTCAAGACTCATGGTGTGAGTCGAGTGCATGCTACCTAACGCGATACGAAGACACCGATACTGAATACGTTCCAGTTTAATGAAGTGCGACCGAGCCGCTGACTGAAAACAAAAACTACCGTATTCCATAACCGACAAAATCGTTGTCCGGTACAACGTTAGAAGATCTTGTGGATGCGCTCCCCACCAGGTTCCGGTAATTGTGCAGAGAAAATTGATCCTTGGCTGGCACTTTCGCTTCACATACTCAATATGGGATCTCCAGGTGCACTTAGAATCGAACCAGACCCCAAGATATTTAAAGGACATAGAATGAGTTATCGGCTTACCCCAAATTTGAAGCTTCGGTTGTGCTGGGTTATGCTTCCTTGAAAAAACTACCAACTCAGTTTTCAACGTAGAGAATTCGATACCTAGCTCGAGAGCCCAATTAGACAAATTGTCTAAGGTATCCTGTAAGGGTCCTTGCAGATCGACCCCATTGGGTCCCGTGACAGACACTACGCCGTCATCTGCAAGTTGTCTCAACGTACAGTTGTCACTTAGACAACTGTCAATGTCTTTGACATAAAAGTTATACAAAAGAGGGCTTAAACATGATCCCTGGGGGAGACCCATGTAGCTAAATCGGGAAGCTGTAGAGTTTCCATGAGAGAAGCTCATTTGTTTCGCTGGCAGCAAATTGTACAAAAAATTATTCATTAATGGTGAAAAACCACAAGCGTGGAGTTTATCTGAAAGAACTTCAACAGATACTGAATCAAAAGCCCCTTTTATATCCAAGAAAACAGAAGCCATTTGCTCTTTTTTAGCAAAAGCGAGCTGAATATCTGTGGAAAGCAACGCGAGACAGTCGTTCGTTCCCTTACCCCTACGGAAACCATATTGAGTATCTGAAAGCAGGTTGTTCGTCTCAACCCATTTGCCAAGACGGAAAAGGATCATTTTCTCCAAAAACTTTCGAATACAAGATAACATCGCGATGGGTCGATAGGAGTTGTGGTCGGACGCGGGCTTACCAGGTTTTTGAATGGCAATAACTCTCACCCGTCTCCAATCATCCGGTACAATGTTGAGTTCCAAAAACTGATTAAACAAGTTCAACATGCGCCTCTTCGCGACGTCTGGAAGGTTCTTAAGCAAGGTGAACTTGATCCTATCAGCCCCTGGAGCCGTATTGCCACACGAAAGGAGTGCGAGAGAGAACTCTACCATTGAAAAGGGTTGGCTAATCTCATCTATCGAATTCGTGTTTTCGCGAGGAATCATCCGTGCCGGCACAGAATCTGGACAAACTTTTCGCGCGAACTTGAGGATTGGTCCATTGGTCCATTGGTCCGAGTACTCCTCGCTCTCGTTTTTCGTTGTTCGGTTACGCAATCTTCACGCCGTGTTCCAAAGAGTACTCATCGACGTTTCGCGCGATAGCCCGTTCACGAATGTTCGCCAGTAACCGCGTTTCTTGGCCTTGATGAGGCTCTTAAGTTCACGTTCGAGAGCCGTGTATACTTCGAAGTGCTCAGGTGTTCCACGTCTACGGAAAACTTTAAACGCGTCGGACTTTTTACGGTAAACCTCGGTGCATTGCTGATCCCACCATGGAGAAGGAGGTTTCCTACGAAATGACGTTCCTGGAACTGGTCGAGTTTGAGCTTGAAGCGCGCTGTCTAAGATCAGGTTGGAGAGGAAGTTATATTCTTCCAGCGGTGAAAGCCTTTCTACCGTCGTTACGGCTTCATCTCTTGCTGTCCTAAACTTTGTCCAATCGATGTGACGGGTAAGATCATACGTGACGTTGACAGATTTCGACGGATTGAACCCGGTGGCAATCGAAATTTTTATGGGCAAATGATCACTACCGTGGGGATCTTGAATCACATTCCATGTGCAATCCAACGATAATGAATTCGAACAAAGTGTGAGGTCTAATCTACTGCCAACTGAGGATGTACCAGCCAAACGTGTTACTTCTCCATTGTTAAGAACTGTCATATTGAAGTTGTCACAGAGGTCATATATCAAGGAAGACCGGTTGTCATCGTACAGTTCTCCCCAGCCTGTACCGTGAGAGTTAAAATCTCCCATGATCAACCGTGGAGAAGGAAGGACCGAACAAATATCTGAAAATTGTTTTCGGTTTACTGAGGCTCTAGGAGGAATATACACGGAAGCAATACAAAGGCTTTTATTTTTAATAACAGCCTGACATGCGACAACTTCAATACCTGGAATAGGAGGAAAATTCACTCTGTAGAAGGAGTAGCACTTTTTGATC
Organism: Aedes japonicus; assembly: GCA_034211315.2. Lineage (NCBI taxonomy): Eukaryota > Metazoa > Arthropoda > Insecta > Diptera > Culicidae > Aedes > Aedes japonicus. The sequence continues at coordinate 78,107 of JASCZW010005084.1, read as the reverse complement.
CCCAAAAGTACTCCCCCTCCACGCGAATCCTCATGAATTGGAAGATTGATTTCCGAAGAGAGCCATGTTTCACAAAGAGCGAATGCATCACAACCGGTAGTGTGAGCTAAAAATTTAAATGATTCCAATTTAGGAATCAAACTTCGACAATTCCACTGTAGAACAGTGATCAAATCCCCGATCTCATTTGGAAAATTATCCATCGAAGGAAATGATAGCTGCAAGGAGGGGCCACCTAATTGTCAATTGCTTCAAAAAGGTCTTCACTGTTGGAAGCATTGCCAAAACAATGCTTTTGAGAGGGTCAGAAATTTCGAGGTACTTAAAGATACCTTCGGCAATGTCATCAAATGAGAACAGCCCACTAGAGGAGGGGGCTTCTGTTCTTAAAATTGGGGCTTCAGGGGTTTTGGATGTCTCCGGGAGAGATGGAAAGTCCTGGGTGTAGTTGGTACTACGGAAACCAGGAGGAATTGTTTTTTCCTTTTTTCCACCTCTTTTTGAAACGGGCAAGCTGGACTCGGGCTTCTTATCAACAACTTTCCGTGGGCGGACTTGTCTTCGCTTCCTTGAAGCACCTTCCGGAAAAGTGAACGATGTTCCCTCTTCAGCCGAATCAAAGGCAGACTCGTCATCTGACAGAGGAGCAAAGGGATTTGTACTGACATCGGGTGATGGTGAGGCTTTTTTCAGCATTTCGGCGAACGATTGCCTGGAACGCTGTTTCAGCGAGCGTTCTAATTGTTCCCCGCGTTGTTTGTACGCTGAGCACGACGAGAGAGCATGAGGAGGAGTTCCCTTACAGAAGGCGCATTCTGGTGTGCTGTCTGCACAGGCGCCATCCTCGTGTTTCTCTCCACAATTAGAGCAGCGTGATTTATTGCTGCAATGGGAGGTCGTATGTCCCATCTGCTTGCACTTTTCGCAGATCATTACCTGTGGTACAAACAACCGCACAGGTAGTCGAAGTTTTCCCAACTCGACGTATTGAGGGAGGGCTGAACCAGAAAAAGTTACACGAAACGAGTCTGACGGAGTAAACTTCTTTTCACCCTTAGTGATCGATACTGTGCCTAGTTTTCGCACATCGAGTATCTTGACTGACTGAAGCAGAGGGTTCTTAAATCGACCAACCCCCTGCTTCAACAGGATCTCAGGGGTCAAACTCGCTTCGGAGACCACACCTTGTATCTCAATACCTCGAGCTGGGATGAACACTAAATACTCCAGTGTAAAAAATTGAGAGACAGCAATTTCGTTAGCTTGTTTAAGGTTGGACACAACGACTTTTAATTTATTGTGTCTCACCTTAAATATCTCGGTCACGGCCGAGAATCGTTTCGTCAGATCGTTTGAAATCTGGTAAACATTAAGAGGTTTCGTTTTGGGCCGAAAATAGACAACCCAAGGACCAGCTGAACCATCAGGATAAGCACGCGATCGGGTAACTTTAAGAGCTACCCCATCATTTTGCGCCATAGATGATTCATCTTCCGATAAATCATCCATGGCTTGCTTGTGGGAGCTTATGGCGCTCAACCACTAACGTAATTAACTACAAACAATCACAGATAAAAAAAAATCTTAACCTAGGCACTCTCTCAAACACTCTCTCAGTCACTCTCCACAGTCACACACACACACAAGAGCGAGAAACAAAAACTTATCTTATATACTAATAAAAAACTTATCTTATATGTATCACTGATCTACTGCAGACGGGCGACGAATGTGCTGCTGCTGCCGAGCGACGATCAGTGGCCGCGTGTACCGCCTAGGCGTGGAGCTGAACGATGATGATGATGTTGTTGGTCGGTGGTGGTTAGCAGATGAACGATTGCACGCTACACACAATGGACTGCTGGTGTGCGTGCCGTATAGATGCGGAGCAAAATGGCTTTTAGATCGGGGCAATATTGCTAATCGCAATTAATGACGTTGTTGCCCTGCTAGATCACACAACGTTTTCTTCTTCAGAAACGAAATTTCACTCGCGATCAAGAAAAACTAAATGAAACTGACTTGACTTGTAATAACACCTAGTAAAAAACTTCCAAAGCTTCGGAGAGCGGATCGAGCGAACTGTACCGTTCGCTTGTTCACTGGGCAATGTATGATTGTACTTGCCACACAATCATACTTATGCAAAAAAAAAAGGTAACTGGCATCGAAAGCTCTCAATTAATAACTGTGGAAGTGTATCTAGAACACTAAGTTGTGAGCAAGCAATAAGCTAATTGTGAGAGCAATAAGCTTGAAATGCTAAAGAAGAAGAAGAAGGTGTTTTATCAGCTGTACCTTCGAAACATTGAGGTAGTAATTGGCATTGATTTTAACACCCTTTTCTATTATAAGTAGAGGGAGTTGACCTTCCGAGGACAATACTACCCAAACCATCACAGATATTTAATTTTAAAATCGTTAAACTGCTCGGAATAATGAAGACTGATGATCTCCTGTGTCGATGCTACCAAGATTCTATCGTTCTGAGGATTTCTGATGGTTTTACGGGATACGTTGAATTCTTTGACCATTTTATTCGCTAATGGGCCAGGGCGTATTCCTTCACGTACCGTTTTCAACTACTTTGGAGTTAAAACACTGCAAGGACAACAAGCTCTTTTTCATGAGCTCAAGTGTGCCTGACTCCCTCCATCACCGTACAGTACGATCGATTGAAGATTGGCATATTCATTCTTTTCTTGTAGCCGTCAATATCTGACAAGGTTTCTTACCATGCAAATACTCTCAATGGCATTACATCCGGGTGGACCAAGCCTGTTCCACATAATCGCTCCGCGTTTTTCGGTCTATGGGTGCTAATCCTGCTCAATTGTGTCCTGCCACATCGAGCAGTGAGCGTCATTGGTGTTTTATCTCAGGCGGATTAGAGACGAGCACCATTTTGGCAGGGCTTTTTCCGGCATCTTGACGAAATGCCAGGGGTTCATTCTTCTCTGCCAAACACCTCCATATACAGTGCATAACACGCGTCGCCCAAACACGGCTAGCGCACGCACGTCCTCTTCGGGCATCGTTCACGTCTCATGCCAGTAGAGAGCAACTGGTTTAATCACCGATTTGTAAATTGTCCATGATTGCCGAGGTTTAAAATGAGACATGAGAGCCGAGTTTTAAAAATTCCCCGACAACCTCGAATTCATCTCCGTTGATCATAACACTGCTACCAAGATGGCTCCTATCGCGCTCGGAGCCTCTTGCCAGCATGTACTTCGTTTTGGACGACCCAATTCGTGCTAATTCGCATTTCAGTTGAGTGTTTTGGTCTGCCAACACTGGATTTATTGTAAATCGTGCCCCGCATATATAGATCCGCTCTCCGTACAACATCTTCCAATGCTATGTTGACCAGCAAGCAGGAAAGAATATCGCCTTATCTTAATCCACTCCTTAATACTCCAATCACAGTGGTCTTTATGAGTTTTATTAGCTTCACTCGGAAGCCGTGCATGATTTGTTGTAGCTCCGCTTGATCTATCAAATCATTATCGGCTTTGAAGTCAATGAGTTGGGACCTGATACTCACGATATTTCTGGAGAATTTGTCGCAACGTAGAATTTGTTGTCGGTTGTTGGCCATCCGTGAATCCGGCCTGGTAGTTATCGACAAATCTGTTCGCTAACAGCGATAGTCGATGAAACAGTATTTGTGAACGTTATTGTTATTTATCAAGGGATCGTGATCACTTTGTAATTCTCACAGATGTCGCCATCCTATCATTTCTCTGGTAGTTGTTCGCTATCTTAAATCTGACAATCACTCGGTGCCTCAATCTTAGAAGTTTCCCAGGTCTAAACATGATGAGTCCCGGCGCGAAACCATCTTTACCAGCTGCTTTGTTATTATTCAGCTGTTTGATGGCCTCCTTAACGTCATCCATAGTTGGAACTGGTGTTTCCTCCTCGTTTGCTGCTGCTTGGACTTTCTCTGTTTCGGCTGGTTGTTCATCTGCGCCATTCAGATGTTCATTGAAGTGCTGCCTCCATCTTTCGATCACCTCAGACTCATCCGTCAAAAATCTACACACCTCGGGGCGCGACACAAAACCTTTGTGTGTAGGCTTTAGGTTTTTGTAGAACCTGCGTGTTTCTTGTGACCGGTACAGCAGCTCCAGCATCTGTTTCTCTCTGCTTCTTCCAAGCGGTGCTTCTTTGCCCGAAATACACGAGCATGTACTGCGTTCACCCAAAATAAAAAAGCAAGATTGTAATGTAATTTCGCATGATTTTGTTTAATTTCTCGTAATGGATCTTAACTTGGAGAAAAAATGCAACATTGGACGTGGGCAAAAAAGCAACACATCAATTTTCTTTGAAAAATTTAATGTGTTAGTGAGATGATTGTGCAGTGTATTTGTGTTAGTATAAGATTGGAGTCCGGAAATCCAATTGATCACAAAAAAAAACAATCACAATATGCAAGCAAGATTCGAACCGAGGCAGCTTGCGCCATGGCTTTAAATCGAAACCATTCAGCCATTTAATCAAAATAAAAGACGTGGAATAAAAACCCAAGAGTTGCTCCTATTGTCAAGGCAGTCGGTGATACAGCAATGAGGCAAATGTCTCTCACACACACACACTTGCATGGCTTCGTTTATTTCATAAAGAAGGGCAAACTTGAAGAGAGGGAGATCGGAGTATGATGACGAGTGAAAATAAAAATAGAACACTTGACAGCGGAAATGTAACAGTGGCCAATGGCACTAAGCACACAGCGATAAATTTATTTCGAGGAATCTGTCTGCTGCCAACCGCTTGCACACACTTGCATGGCTTCGTTTATACCATAAAACGCTTTGTGGATCATGTTGGGCAAAATTGCGTTTTGTGAATCATGCAGATTTCTCAAGATATGATTGCAAAAACTGCAATTGCATTTTTTGCCAACTTTTTAACTTTTGGGTGTTGTAGTATGGCAGCATAATTAATCATCAATTAAAAGAGAGATTTGAGCAATAAAAAATGAAAAAAGTGCCATTAAATTATTAAGGCCTGTGCCAACAAATAATGTGTGATCAGCATTAAAAAATTAGGAATGAGCAATAAAAGATGAGAAAAGATCTTCACGGATAGATCGTAATTGTGACACGGCTAATATATGCCAAATAAAGCAGGCTATTAGTATATGTGCAATTAAATATGGCGTATTTCCGCCAAATTATGTAATTTGAGCACTAAACTATTCGCATATGTCTTTTAATTTTGTTAGATTTTCCCATAAAAACAGTAAAATGAGCAATGGATATTTATTTATCCATTGCTCATTTTACTGTTTTTATGGGAAAATCCAACAAAATTAAAAGACATATGCGAATAGTTTAGTGCTCAAATTACATAATTTGGCGGAAATACTGCCATATTTAATTGCACATATACTAATAGCTGTTGCTTTATTTGATAGATTTACCGGTCACAATTAGATTATCCGAAGATCTTTTCTCATCTTTTATTGCTCATTCCTAATTTTTTAATGCTGATCACACATTATTTGTTGGCACAGGCCTTAATAATTTAGTGGCACTTTTTTCATTTTTTGGTGCTTTTTCTGAATTACTAAGTGCAGGTAAATATTTTAGCCGTTGTAGTATGCGTTCTCTGACTGGGTTCTTCTCGTTCAACATCTCTTGACACTCACCATCGAACCAGTCGTTTTGTCTTCTGCGTTTCATGCATTCTGGAACACCTTTTGCGGAGAGGCTAATAAATGTCGTCTACTTACTCTTCCGGCAACGCAGCTTCCAAGTGTTGCGCGTATTTTGTGACGACTTCTGGTTCTTGCAATCGTTCAATATCGTAACGTGGTGCAACCCGGTAGCAATCGTTGTTGCAACGGATAGTTTTGGAAGCATTTTTACCATGAGTAAATAGTGATCCGAGTCGACGTTAGTGCCTCGATTGGTTTTCACATCTAAGGTGTCCGAAAAGTGTCTCCCATCATTCGTTGAACGAGTCAAACGTTAATACTAAAGTGACGGGGCTAAAGTGGTTGGTGCTTACCTTCATGAATGTTTTTAATTAGGACAATAATTTCCTTCCATTGTCTTCGTCATTATGGCGTTTTTTTTTCTTTCAACATGCAGAAAAGAGATAAGTTTCTAAGAATAATTATTGGCACTCACATCCGTAAATGAACATGAGCAACCGAACATTTATTCTTTGAACCATTAACGTTTCTTATCAGCAATATAATGAAGACAAGAAATTTTCAGCTTCTGCTCTTGTATCTACAAATAAGTATAATTGTACTTAATTTGGAAACGACGCAAGAGGCGAAGACGAAATTGGATCATCACTGAATTCATTAAAGATCTGTGATACTGCGTCCCGGATTCATCGAAAAAATCGCTGGCTTGGTCTACCACATCAATATTTCAAAAGAGTTGAACGCGAAAAAAAAACTATAAGGTACAGCCCAATGGGGATGTGCGCAAAGGTGACGTAGGACTACGCAGCAATGTGCAACATCTGAATCGCTTGATTGTTTAAGGATTGGCCGAAATTGGTCTCGTTCCAAATCTTACTTCCATACACTAAACGTTCGCACTCCAACCTGTATTATTTGATATAGCCGGCCTTGGTATCTACATTCATACATCTTGCTTTCACTGCAAATAATATGTATGACATATGATATTAAGATACTCTATATCACGTAATATACACTGTAGTGCAAATGGGTTTTAAGTCATGTGGGACACTTTTACCCAAGATGCAGGTTTCATGCTCCGCCAATTGCATACGGGTTCTACAACACTGCCAAATGTACAAATGTCAAGATATTTTTCACAATCGACCACCCCAAAGCCCAGCACTCCCAAAGACATGTCAACTCTCTTTCCAGTTGTTTTGATGGCCCTGAAAAGGGCCAATTTGGGTTCAAGGGAAAAGCTACTGTCACCACCTCATTTCGTCATGAAGCTGGTTTACTTGGCCACGGCTTCGCTTCTCTCGGAAACCTCGTGTTTGGCTAGCTCTTCCGGCAGCAGGATCGAAAGGCGATTTAAATTTCCAGCGACGTCATCCGCCAATTGATTTCAGTCAGTCGCACAAGTAACATTGCCAAAACCATCCAGCTTTATTTAGTTTTACTAAAGTTTTATGAAAGCCACTAGAAATCAATTCGGTTTTATTATGGCAGCAAGAGATGCCAAGAGGTTTCAAATTATAGTCAGGTTTATAAGAACCTACACAGCTTCTTTGCAACGATCTTAAAACCTTGACTTCTAAAATTCCTTTTACTCCTATCAAAGGTTTTATTTTGACTTTGTAAACTCATAAAATGCTGTTTTGAAATGCCGTTTTAGGACTCATTAATATCAACTTATTATGGTCAGTTGAAAAAGCATTTTAAAACCATTTTGCCTCCAGTAAATGCATTAAACGGCTAATTGGCATTGAGGAAAGCTACCAAGTGACCAGATAGTTTTATAGTAGCCATTGCTAAGATAAATTGGCTTTTTGGCAAAATTGTGATTTCTTGCAATCGCCATATTGAAATATATTAAATAATTGAAATGTGGAAAACAAATACACCAAATTTTAAATGTTATACAATTGAACTGTAGATCTGAGACAAATTTTGGTATTTGTTCAGATAACCTAATTGAATTCTATGTGTGCCTATTATAAATCACTCGTATAGAAACAAGGAGGCCGGCGTCGGTGGTGTCGTGGTAAGCGTGACTGCTACTTGGTACCCCAGTTGCTCTGGGTTCAATCCCAGTCGACGTCGGTGGTTTTTCTGGGGCGAAAGAATCTGATCACGTCTTCCTTCGGAAGGGAAGTAATGCCGTGGAGTCTTCTCCCTGGCGTTGGTGATTGTCACCATGTGAGGAAAAATAGGCCAACGGAAAAAAATAAGAATAAATTCAAGGCTGAATTTCCACTCGCAAACAACGGTTCCTCTTTGTGATGGAAAGTGGGTAAATGCATGGGAGATAGTTTCTCAGCTTACGTAATGCCTGCCAATGCCATCTCACGACATCCTTCTCGTGACAGCCGACTCGGGTAAGCCGAAAAATGTCACCGCTTCAGAAAGACTGTCCAAGCGAAAGAATTTACGAAACAGATGACATGACAAAATGGAAAATTAACATCCCATTTGGCTTACTACGTTAAGAGCGTGGTGGTTTCAGCAAAGCTAGCGTAGCATCGACTGTTAGTATACAGCATTCTTCGGGTAGGGAACGAACGAACAGTAGCAAGCGACAGTTCGGTTCACACAAAGACAGTCAATGCAGTTCAAACTAACTGTGGCAGGAAGGCTGTACTATTGGGAAGCCTGGCTACAGCCAACTGCACAGCTCCACGACTGTTGTAAGACTGAGTCAAAATTCTGATAAGAGCTGGTATGTTATGGCGTCGGATGCTATTGCACAAAAGAAGGCGGTACCAACGAAGGCAGTGTGATACAAATTGCATCAAAGGGGACGATTTTTAGTCATTGTGCCACAATAATTAGTTTTAATTAGTGCACGCTAGACGGATGATTTGATGAAATATGTCTTGCTTGCCACCACCAACAGCTAATCCAGTATTCACAAATAGGAACTACAATGAACTCAACCACATGGTCGGTCTGATGTGTTGCAATTCAGCATGAATTATCCGATTTAGAATTTCGTTCGTTGGTTGGTTCAACGTTGTCATTTACTTAGGGACGCCATGTACAGCCGGGACGCGGTAATTTAAATTTCAAACAGTACAAGAGAAAAATAATGACGGGGGAGATATATGGTAGGCGATTGAACTCGGGCTTTCTTTCTTGGTTCAGCTTCTCGTCATTGCGGGTGGCCATTTGCAGGTGACGTGACGTGGGATGATTGTCACGGGCTACACTTTCCAACCAACTCGTAGGCTTCAGCAACCATGTTTTTGCAGAGAGGTTGACGGGAATATTGGCACCAACTCCAAACTGCACCAACGCTTCTCTGAGCAACGACTGCTCACCAGTGCACCCTTCAAGGTGCTAGCTGCCGCCAGCTGCGTTCCTGTAGCCACTGCACTGGTCTACGACTGCCAAAATACTGAAGCAAAATGTACTTACTTAATTTGTTTTTTATTTCAATTCTTGGTCTTACATGCTACTTTACAATTTTAAGAGTTTTAGCCCATTGGGCTCTTCAGCTTTGTTTAACGTTTTATGTGTTTTATGTGTTAAGTGTGTTTTGTGTTCTAATTATTTTTTTCAGTTCAGCCTCGGGTAAGCCGAAAAATGTCATTAGCAACATGGTTGCTAATAAAAAATATGATAACCTACCTAATCTATAACTAAAACTACAATTTGAAAAACCTAGGGGTGGGGAATCAGATTCCGGATGATCTGGTGATCCGATGTCAGGCAGCGTGCCCTGTACCGATTGATAGACTCACTAAAGCGATCGTCGAGCATTTTTATCTCGGCCAGACGGTGGAGCTCAGATGTTCTTGTCCTTGGCGGGGTGTTCAGGATCAGCCTGAACTTATTTTGAACACGCTGAAGCTTCAGGTGATGTGTTTTAGCGCAACTCTCTCAGATTGGCATGCCGTAGTCGATGACTGGAAGTATGATTTGCTTGTAGACAGCAAGATTGTTTCTCAGGGATAATGTAGACCTTCTGTTGATCAATGCGTACAGTAGCTTCAACAGAACGTTATACTTTGTGACAGTTTTGTCAACCTGCTCTCTGAAAATAAGCTTGCTGTCTATTGTAACGCCAAGATAGACAGCTGATTTGGCCCAATCCACCGTTGTATTGCTTAGGCTTATTTTACAATCCTCAGGCGGAACGAGTTTGGGAGAGTTGGAGTGTGGAAATTGGCTGACCTGGGTCTTTGCCGCGTTGATACAGATCTTCCAATCGGTGAAATATTCAGACAGAACATTCAGGCTTCACTGCAGTTTCGCTGGAAGCGCTCTTATTACCCTACCATTTTGGACGACTGCGGTATCATCGGCGAACAACGACAGAGATCCATTTTCAGGGAGCGGGGGTATGTCCGCGGTGAATAGGTTGAACAGAAGTGGACCTAGTATATTTCCCTGCGGAACACCGGCGGAAACCTCATGTGCATCGGAAACTGCACCTTGCAGCGAAACACGGAATGTCCTGTCCGACAGATATTTGTTGATTATCTTCACCAGAAAGATGGGAAGATTGTTTCGATGCAGCTTGTACACCAAGCCATCATGCCACACGTTATCAAAGGCCTTCTCGATGTCGCAAATGATTTCAAAACAGACTTGTTCCGTCTAAGGATGATGTTAATGACTCGATTAAGTTGTTGAATTGTCGACCGACCACGTCGGAAGCAAAATTGTTCGTCAAGCAAGATGTTCAGCTCGTCGGCAGATGGAAGAAGCCGACGGTGGATCGCTTTCTCAAACAGCTTGGATGAACCTAAGAGAAGGCTGATGGGCCTATAGCTCTTGGAACATGAAGGATCTTTCCCAGGTTTCCGAATGGGGATGACTTTGGCTGACTTCCAACAAGAGGGGAAGTAGCCAAGTCGGAGGCAATGATTGAAAACCATCGTCAGATGATTATAGAACTGGGGGCTCAGTTGCTTGAGCTCCAAGTTCAAGATGTTATCGAAACTTGGGGCCTTCATGTTCTTTGAGTATTTGATATAAGCCAACAATTCGTCAGCTGAGATCTCCAACTCCTCTGTGAAGTCGTTGGGGCTTAGATGGATGTTAGTAATAAGCGCGCTAACGGCAGCTTCGTGTGGACTGACGATGTTTTGTCCGAGATTGTGGGAGCTGACGAAGTGTTGACTTATCTCAGCAGCCTTCTCTGCAGGAGAGATCAAGCGATCCTGAGAGCCATTGCTGTCTAGTGGGATCGTTGGTGGAATGGATCTTGGCTTAGTTTTTAAAATTTTGGTCAACTTCCAGAACGGCTTTGCACAATCTGGGAGAGAGCGGATCTTGTCGGCGAAAATGTTATTTTTAAGGTCCACCATTCTGGCCTTAATAATTTTCGTCACACGATTACAGTGACGTTTGAGCGTTGGCAAACCAGTTCGCTGGTATTGCCTTCGAATGGCGTTGCGTAATTGAATAAGTTCTTTAGTGGGTCTATCAATGGGCACAGAGTCGCTCACCTGATCAATCACCGGTACATGTTGCTCCCGGGCGTGGGAGATCGCTTGCTCGATGCTCAGCAGCCGAATCAAGGTGCATGTCGAAATCGATGTTGCCGTCCACGTGTTGTCGGAACCTCTCCCAACTGGCGCGATGGTAGTTCCGTCTGGTGATTCGATGCCGGTTGACCGAGGACCCAACTTCGACCACCACCGGATAGTGGTCCGAACTGAGCTCCTGGTGCACTACCGGCTGGGCGATGTTGTTCCCCATGTTGGTGAGGAAGATGTCGATTGTCGAATGGACCCCGGATCGGCTCAACCGGGTGGGAGTATCCGGGGCCAGGACGGTGTAATGTCCCTCTTCCAGGTCTTCCTGTAGAATAATTCCGTTCCGATTCCACCGGGTGTTCCCCCAGGTTTCGTGTTTCGCATTCATGTCGCCGGCGATGATGAACTGCCCCTGCCTCCGAGTTAGCTTACGGATGTCGTATTGTAGGGCCGTTGTTGTTCCATTGGCGGTGCTGGCTTGCTTGGGACAATAGGCCGCGATGATGGTGATAGGGCCGACAGCAGTTTCGACCTCGACTCCGATGGCTTCGATAGACTGCAGCTGGAAGTAGATGACAGTTGATGTTGTAGCGCAGGGCGATCGCAACTCCTCCTCCACTAGAGCCGCTACGATCAAGTCGCACAATCCGGTATCCTTGGATATAGATGCTGATTTCCGGTTTGAGATGCGTCTCGGTGACGATGGCGATGTCGATGGCCTTCCTGTTAAGGAAGTCACCGAGCTCGATTGTTTTGTTCCGGATGGAACAAGCATTCCAATTAAGAATGTTGATGGTGCGTTTACGGTCCATACTTAAAAATGAACGTCATCGTCACGGATGTGGCGGCTTTGAGCTGTTCCTCCTTCGAGCGGCAGGAACGTAGTTGGCGATAGAGCTCTTGCATGAACTCCACCATTTGCTCCGAGTTATAGAGCTATCCATCGACGGGTGGTTGCGTGAAGGTACTGCGACTTGAATTGCCCCAGCCTGTAGGAGGAGTTGGGTTTGGGGCGGCGGCAGCTGCTGCGAAACGATGATGAACGGATGCTGGTGGGCGGTTTGCTTGGCGGTGATTTAATGGGATCGGCAGTAGGTTTGGCACCTGCTACCGAAGCGACGGGAAATTCTCCTCGCTCATTGGAGGTGGCGGACGGCGTTAAGCAGGCGGGGATTTGGCGGATGACTTCTTGCGGATCGCCAAAAATTCAGCAAGTTTTGGGCAGGTTCGATTGCTGCTCTCGTGGTTTGCGCCACAATTTGCGCACTTCAGTAGCGCACCTTCTTCCATCGGGGCACAATCGTTAGTACTGTGGGCTCCGGCACACTTGCCACATCGCGGTTTCATGTGGCAGTTACGAGTTCCATGTCCGAACGCAAGGCAGTTGCCACATTGCGTCACGTCGTGCTGTCTCGGATAATACCGGTCCCACTTGACGATGATGTCGAAAAGGGCCCGTGTTTTCATCAGTTCCGCCATCGTGACGGATCCCTTCTCGAGGTGGACCAGATAGAGTTGGTCCCGGTAGTTACCGTGTTGCTTAAGCAAAATGTGAAGGTGTACCTGTTTTATAACCTTCGTGGCTGGTTAGGAGACGTTCGTTACTTAAATATGAAGTCTTCGCTAGGAAAGAACTATGTATTTGGTAAATTTACTCTAAAAAAATCGGCAATATAAGACATCACCTTGTATTTGCGTTAATTTCAATAATAGAATATTTAAAAAAAACAATAGATTTAAATATTGGAATCGAAGCGTAGAAAATGTTCCGATCGATTGAGGCAAACACTTTGGAAATCAATCGAGGAATGACTTAGTTATTAACGTTCAAAACCTAAGCATATTTTGTGACGCTCCAAATTTTTGTACTCGCAACGTGCACTCCTGTATGAAAAACAAAGACGTAGTCCTACGTCAAAAAGTGATCCCGGTTACAGTGTCATTGCACTACGCAAAAAAGACAATCGTTCCTTAATACCCAGTTGATCCCATTTGTACCCATAAACCAGAATCCGACATATCTGCCTCAGTTTCACACAATTGAAGATTTCTTCGGGATTTCGAGCTCCTTGGTGTACAAAAATAACTGGAGAAGCACGAATCGCAAACAGTTGATTGGTAGAATCAAGCTTTGCATTCACAAAGTTGACATGAAGGCCGTACAATACTCCTATTCCGGCATCGGAACAACTGACACCGGACAACGGAAGCTTCATCAAAGTCGAGTTATTAGTACGAGACACTGAAGAAGTCTGCACATTGTAGACGAAATACGCGTATCTGGCGAAGATATGCAAAGGTAGTTGGAATTAAATGGAAGATACTAATTTTTCTTCTAATTTCTAGTTTCATCAAACAGCCAATTATAAACCGTTTTCAAATGTTCACTAATTATTTTACAAAAATGGATCATGTGTCTTTAATTTCAATAAATCAGATCAAGTATGTTTGTCTTTTTTTGACAGATTGAGAAAGAAATTTCAAAATTTTAGTTGCCACCTGCTATAAAGGAAATAAGTGATGAAAAAAATAATTTGTTTGTACTCATGATCAGGTTCCCGAAGCATGAAGCCGACCTTGAAGCTTTTGGCTTTTCAATGTAGTCCACCCCAGACAATCTTTGTGGCTTAGCCCAGAGAACGGGATCCCTTGAATTAGATCGTCTGGTTAGCCAGTAACAAACAAACGTCTACTTCTCATGCGGACGATGAAGGATTTCATTTGTAGAAACACTCCTGTTCAGTGAGGTTTCTTCTGGTAATAACCTGCAAAACTAAAACCACTGAAGTCGAATTCACAAAGCACCGATTTATAACCATCTTTAGACTTCAACTTTTCGAATGATTAACGAAATGATATTAGAAAAACAATAAAGGAAACGTGACAGCTCACGCAAAATAGAACCGTCCGCGGTTACTTCGTTAGCTGTTAAAGCGGTTCTTCTACACAGAAAAAAATAATCAATTTTAACAAGCGCGTGAAATTTCCCCTCGTGTAATTCCAAGCCAAAGGAGCGTAAACAACAATATTGTTTGCAATCTTTCATACAACAGGCTTGATTCAGGCGTTATCTGGCTTAAATTTACATGAAATATCCCATTATGTTCTGCCAAATCTAGCATTCCCTTTATGTGCATTAAATAACGCTGAAAATTCAGTGTTTCTTTTTATCTGTGTATTTACTCTTGCATTTCTGTCCGCTTGCTCAAGATTACAACAATTTGATTACGTAAGCTATGATTTAACAACATACGAAAATAAAGAAGCCACTAAGAGAAAGATGAAAAACTGTTCATTCAACCCTAAGTGTTCAAGTTACTCCAATTTACCATAAAGTACAAAAGGCGAGGAGGAATCTGAGCGAAGTCTTCCGTATCGTATCACCTTAAGATGAAGTAACGAAGAAGCACATAAAAGATAAAAGATAAAAGATTGATCTGAAATATCACTTTAATGATAACGGCATTTTGCGCGGCAGCGTTTATTCATTCCTATACGGATGTTGATCTTCCTGTGCATTGGTATAAAAACAAGCAACATATTGTAGAGAGATATCACTTTTCTTCAGATTCACCACAGCATTACAGCAAGAAATCAACAATGAAAGGTAAGCTTCAATTAGAAACCAGCACCTTGTAATTCAAAATTGAAAACTTCCTCCAGCTTTTATCGTCTGTCTGGCGATTGCCACCGTTGGCGTATCCGCACTTCCGGAGTACTACAGCAACTATCAACAGCAATGGCCTCAACAGGAACAGTGGTCGCAACACCAGCTACCTCAGCAACAGCAATGGCCACAGCAACCAGAACAGCCACAATGGGGCCAAGAAATGCAGTGGCAACAACCACAGCCCCAGCCCCAGCCTCAACCTCAAGAGCCACAAATGTACCAGCAAAACATGAACCCCGATGGATACAAAATCGTTCCAGGAGTTGTTGACTCTCGCTGCCCAAGAACGGATGACTCCAAGAATCCAATCCACTTGCCAGTTCGCGGAGATTGCGGCAAGTTCATGAAGTGCTATGGAGGCCGTGCGTATGAACAGCTTTGCCCAATTGGTCTGGAATTCGGAGTCGGAGTGAACCGCTGTGATTATCCAGCACTTGCCAGATGCAGCACCGGTGGATGGTAAACTAATCAAAAAGGTTATTATTTATCCATGTTGTGCTGACTTGGCGCTGTAGAACAAATATGGTATAAAAATAAAGTGGTTAACATGACATTCGATGATGATGGACGAAATTGATAATTTCACTTTTCTATACGATACGATGGGGTTTTGTTCAGTCATGTTTCGATGTAAAGCAACATTTTCTTACTGAACGTATATTAGCAAATGTATAGCTAGCTATATACCGCTTATAGCTCAAATAGGTTATAAGTTTTAATAAAAAAAACCTGTAATCGATCATTGCATATAAGGCTGAGTCAAAGGACACAAACCCTAACTCAAGTTTATTAAAACTGCTGAAATAATCAGAAACATATATGAAACAACTGGATTTGAAATTTATGAACAAATTAAGATTTCTTTAACATATTTTTTTTCATAGGTATAAAATCAGTAAAAAAAAAAGGCAAAAAACGGTCTCGTAGGACCACGTTGGGGTATATTAATAAGGGAAGGTCCATTAATTACGTGACGCAGTAAGGGGGAAGGGGGGGTTTGAGAAAACGTGACGATCCATACAAAAAAAATTGAAGGTTCATACAAAAAACGTGACAAGGGGGGGGGGGGGGGTTATAAAATCTAGACAAAATGGTCAAAAGGTCTAAAGTAACAATTGTAAACAATGACTTAAAACGTAAATTTCCTGGAAATGCCAGGTTGCTAGCATCTCTATCCACTACCGACGGGAAGATAATAACTCCTTGTATGTGTTTCTGGTGCTATTTTGTTTGTGGGAGCAAGCAGATCCCAGAAAAATACGCTAGAAGTCATTGTTTACAATTGTTACTTTCGACCTTTTGACTATTTTGTCTAGAAATGTCATTTTTTGCGTGACGTAATTAATGGACGTTCCCTAATGGTATTATTCAAATAATAAATACATACCATAATACATAAGGAGTGTATCGAAAATAAGCTATCCACAAACTTTCTTTCAAATTATGTTGAAAACCGATATTTTATTCATACAAAAAATTGATCCTTTATTGTACGAGGTTAAACTTGAACATAATGAAGACCGGATGAAATTTAAGTTATTCCTTCACGAATTTTCGAACCTTGGATCGAATGCTCTTCATCAAGTTCCGGACAAGTGTTGCATTGCATTTTTTGGACGCTTGAGCCCAAATTTTTTTGAACTCCTGCATGTTCCCTGCCTTACCAGTCTTCTTGAAGACCCTTTTCACGATTGCCCAGTAACGTTCGATGGGTCGAAGCTGAGGGCAATTTGGTGGATTGATATTTTTCTCAACAAAATCTATACCCTTTTCCGCAAGCCAATTGAGAGTGGTTTTGGCATAGTGAGCCGACGCTTAATCCGGCCAAAACAGTGAAGGTGTACTATGCTTCTTATATAAAGGCAACAATCTCTTCTGAAGACACTCAGATCGATAGATTTCCGCATTTATAGTTCCGGTAGTGTAAAAAATGGTTGACTTCAAACCACAGGAACATATTGCTTGCCATACCAGTACCTTTCGACCGAATTTCTCCACTTGAATCGACCTGTCCGCATCACTCACATCCTCCCCAACGACAGCAGTATAGTATTGTGGCCCTGGAAGGGTTTTTGAGTTCTCCTTTACATAGGTCTCATCGTCTATCAAAACGCATGCATCCGGACGCTGCAAAAGACGCGAATACAATTTCCGGGCCCTTGTTGCTGCTCGCTTCTTCTGTTCTGCACTTTGTTTCGAGATTTTCTGCTTCTTGTAGGTCTTCAGGTGGTTTCGCCTCTTGATACGCTGGATCATTCCGACACTCGTTCCTGCTTTTTTGGCCAAATCACGTATTGACATTGATTTGTTCTTCATGATTAGAGATACCACTTTCTGCTCCAGTTTCGGGTTGGAAGAACCGGGTTTTCTGCCTCTTCCTGGTAGCTCATCCAAAGAATAGTGTTCCCCAAACTTATTAATGATGACTCGCATGATGAATTCCAAACCACTTCGCCAATTTTCGCATAGTAATACCCTTCTCACTTAGCCAGGCCACTCAGCCAGTGTCTAGAACCTTAAAATTTCACTTCCTTTTCAATACGCGACACTTTGAAAACACAGAATTTGAACCGCACAAACAAATAAACAAAAGAAAGCTGACAGTCAAACGCATAGCATGCAGTGTTCAGAGCATAAAAAACCATCACAAATACATGCGGACAACGCAAATGTATGTGGGTAGCTTATATTCGATACACTCCTTATGGTTGATAATTATTGAACTAGGTAATTTGAGTATTTGCGAACACATGAAGTTGTATAATTTATCAATTCTTAAAATCCAACTCTTTGCAATTATAATGTTTTTTTTTTTGTTTCTGGCTTCCGCCTGCGAGACTCCGCAACGTACTTCGATTGCCTTTGCTGAGACATTTTTTTGAGAACGTTGTAGTCAAACTGGACAGTGAAACTTATCACTCTTTTGTTTTATGCCCACAGAAAGTCAAAGCATTAGAAAAGTAAGAAAATCCAATGAAACTATTCAGCGCCAACATTTGATTAGGGTGTATCTACTTTTGTAAACAAACAATTCGTTCGCTAATTTATCGGATGTAGAATAAAATTCTTTCAAATTGAATATATCAGCGGTGGGGGCGACCTCGGCGTATTGGTTAACATCCATACCTCTCACGCCAAAGTCACGAGTTCGAATCTCACCCCCGGAGAATTTACAAAAATGCCCAAAAGTGGTGTTTGAGTGACTAGGACGGGAGATGAACCAGCCCGAGGCTGAAAATCTCGATAATCAAGAAACAAACAAAATATATCAGCGGATAGAGATAAAGCTCCTCTTTTTTAAAGAGTGCTTAATCTGTATTTGTGAGCTTTTGTTCAAGAGAAAATAAATACGAAAGCTATTATTTACAAAAGTAGATTCGCCCTAGTCTCATGTTGGCGCTGAATTATTTTTTTTTTTACCCTGTCCCCTCTTATAGATTTTGCTTTATATTATTTTTTTGATGCCTTTTTTCTGGGTAATTCTATTCAATGGTGGCATAGATTAAATTTTGAAAATTTTACTCAAACAAATACTCTTTTACTGTTAAAGTCAATTGATCGTCCTGAAAAGGACGGTAATAAAATAACGCGTTGGAAAATAATTCAAGGGTTTTTTTTATCATTAGGGCGAATCTAACATTGAGAGACTCTCTTTGGTTACTTTCTCTTTCATTCATATTCCAATCAACTTTACTATTTGTAGTGTATGCAAGCCAGCACTGTTGTGTTTCGATCTGTACTATAGGATGCCTCGAAAGTTTTATAACGACGCTGTAATAAATGAAGGAGCGACGCTGTAATAAACCAACTCGAGAATTCATCCGTTAAGGAGAGATATACAGTTAGAACGAGAAAAAGTACTCATTTTTGAAAAAAAAAATCAAGGGGAAGTTTTAACTCAACTCAATCGAAACTTTTTTACAATTATAAGTGTATCCATGTAGTATACGAAAATATTTTTTTCATATTTTTTTCAACAAAATGGCGGCCGTAAGAGTGCGTTGAAAAAGTCGTTGTAATTGGCTTGTGCCGGCTCTCCTGGTCGCAGTTTTGATCTGAAACCTGATAACACAAAAAAATACATTAACTACATTTACAGTTCGTAGATGAATTGAAAAAAAAAATTTGCACATATGGCGTAACTTGTTTGAACAAAATCCACATTTTTCCGCCATTTTATGGGATTTTTCCGGATGTAATTATAAAATATTACAACAATTTTGAATTCATATAGAAGGTTATACTATAATAAAGAAATCCTATAAGTTTCATCTTAATCGAATAATTGGTTTTTGAGTTATCACCGGCATAAACTCCAAAAATGCTGTTTTGAGAAAAACGCGTTCAAAGTTATAATTATCGAAAAATACCTGCCGCGCGCGCAAAAGGCGTCTTCAAAAAACGATGAAAAGAAACACTTGGAGTTCGAATTTCGGAAAAAGGGTTTAAGGAGCGTATTCTAGGGGAATTCTACTAACTTTTTATGCAAAAAGAAAAAAATGAATTTTTTGGTCATCCTAACTGTATATGCGGCATTGCTTTGTCTCCCATACCACTACCAGATACACTGTGACGGGAGAGCAAAGCCTCCTTCGACCCGGCAGCATGAAGCTTTCTTGCCAACACTGAAACAATTCTAGGATTTTTTTTCAAAAGGGCGAATCTAACAATGAGAGGCTCTTTCCTCTCTCACTCTCTTTCATTTATTACAGCGCTTTTAACCCATCCGCGAGAACTTTTAACCCATCCAAAAAAAATCTTGTCTCGCGAAGATGGGTGAAAAGTAAACATCCATTTTGACGTACAGACCTTGTTCCCACTTATGGGTAAAACACTTTTACCCACCTACAACCTAGGTTCATAAACAAATTCAATACAAGACAGGCTCCGAAGATTATGTGATAAAGGTGATGCGTTTAACGGTAATCAATTTATTCATGTGGTGAAGTATTGTATATTCAGCTTAGGGAACGTCCATTCATTACGTCACGCAAAAATTGACTTTTTTAAACTCCCCCTCCCCCCCTTGTCACGTTTTTTGTATGGACCTCCAATTTTTTTTTGTATGGATCGTCACGTTTTCTCAAACCTCCCCCCTCCCCCCTTACTGCGTGACATAATTAATGAACCTTCTCTTAAATGTTTAACTAATCTAGGATTTGTTTTTCAAAAGAGCGAATCTAACAATGAGAGGCTCTCTCCTCTCTCGCTCTCTTTCATTTATTACATCGCCATTATAAATATTTCGAAGGGGTTCTTTAGTACAGATAGAAACACAACAGTGCTGGCTTCCACACTGTACAAATAGTTGAATGAAAGGCGTAACGCTGAATGGAATATGAATGAAAGAGAAAGTAATCAAAGAGAGTCTCTCAATTGCAGATTCGCCCTTATGAAAAAAAAAAACCCTAGTAATAATGTTTATTTTCAGTATTTTACTCATCTCTCGAATCAACCGATCGCACGTAATCCTGTAAATATTGGGGCACTTTCTTATCTCGAGTGCTCCGTACGATTCGAGGTTTTGGATCAGCATCATTCACCGGTGTACGTTGTTTAACCCGATCGTCTGCAATATGGTAATCACGATTCTCTCTGTCAACGTGAAAGCCATCCCGATCAACATGGTGTCCTAGGAACTTAATGTTTGTCCTATCAAACTCGCATTTGCTGGTATTTAGAGTTAGATTATTAATCTTGAATATTTCTAGGACTCGCTTCACTGTTTCCTGCAGCTCTTCCAGAGTTTCCGCAAAGATAAGAACATCGTCAATGTATACAATGATCTTCTTCTCGCCCGACAGTATGCGACTCATTTCGCGCGGAAAAATTTCAGGGGCGCAATTCACCCCAAACATCAATCTTGTGAAGTGATACATACCGTTTTTGGTAAGAAACGTGGTTAGGTCCCGGGATTCATTGCTTAGTTCCAGGTGGTAAAAAGCATTGCTTAGATCAAGTTTTGCAAAATATTTTGCACCGTGGACTTTTACCTTCATCTCATCTAAAAGGGGGAGGCGAAAGTATTCTCGATTAATTGCCTTATTGGGGGCCCTCGTGTTGACTACTAAACGGAAGTCATCTTTCCCCTTTGCAACAGCCGACATTCCGCTTATCCAATTTGTAGCCCACGTTACTTTCTCGATTATTCCCCGATCCTGCATTTCTTCCAGTCTTCGTCTAGCTGCCTCGCGAAATGCGGCTGGCACGTTATAGTAGGCGTTTTTTACAGGCGATATTGTTCTGTCTACGCTGAAATTCACCTTTACGCCGGGCATTTTAGGAAATTATTTCGGTTTTGACGTGGTTTCTAGGTAACTAATAGTTTTTTCCACTTGCAATAGACCCATATCGTTAGCCGTAGACCGACCGAGGAGTGATCTTCGGCCTTTTGGGATGACGTAGAACAATGCAGTTATTCCTGGCATTTTGGAACCCACTACGCTGATGTGTGTTTCGAATACTCGTTCGATTATCATAGGGGACTCTGAACCATATCCTTTGTACCAATGTTTTTGATAAATTTGAGTTTAATTAATCCTGATTTGAGGTTTCTTTCTAGTCGGATCCAATCTTCTCCACCGATCACGTTCACGTCTGCTCCAGAATCAATTAAGAAGATAATGGTAGTTGAAGTTCCTAGGGAGCAAGTGACTAGTACGTCTTCCAGAGATAGGGCGTTGACGAACTACAATGAAGGATGTATATAAAAGGACTAAAGTTTCAATACAACGAAAGTATGTATATTTCAAAAAAGTAAATCTGAACGTTTTATACCTGTTCACTCTGTTTGGAATATTCCTCTGGAGAGCATTCGCGTTTTGCTCGGATCTGTTGCACCTGATATTTACGACACGCCACTGCATAGTGTCTGAGGACTCCATAATTACTACATCGTTTCTGGAGAGCTGGACACGGGTAGTTCTTATGAGGATAACGATTACACCTTGGGCATCGAGTGCGACGCCCTCGATCCTGTTATCCTTGCCGCTGGTATGCTTGCTGGTGTTGCACTCCTCGGTGTGCTTGCTGATATTCGTGATGTGGGATCGGTGCAGACCTCCTTTCTTTATAATCTTGTCTTGAAAGTTGCCGACGTGGTGTTGACCTTTCTTCATAATCATGACCTGAACGTTTTCTGTCGTACTGTAGACTACGGTTTGGGCTTGGACGATTGATGGCATACACTTCCGGATGGTCTGGGACTGTTCTTTCGGATTCGAATGCTTCGTCACGTGTTGCGGTCTGTACCACAAACATAGTATAGTAGCCGTACGTTCTAGCTGCCTTCGCCAACACGGACGAATCGGTCCTGATCGGCTGGGCTATATTCACACAATCGAACTTTTCCCATCAGCCGTGCATGATAGGACATTGCGGTTTCGTTTTTCTCTTGTCTCATATTCGAGAATGCCTCGTGCTCGGCCGCTGAGTCGGTCATTGACTGAAGATAGGATTCGACGTTGTTTACAAAAGTATGGTAGCAGCTCGCATCCGTCTGACTAGGTCTTAGTTTCGCCGCCCTTATAATGCCTAGTAGCTCTTCTCCTACGGATAGGAACAGAAGTTGACATCTTCGTACTGGATCATTTGCATTGTTGAGGGTGGCCGCTATCTTGAAATTTTCGATATAGCGGTTCCACCCCTCGCTCATTTTGCTAGTGGAGATTCCGCTAGGAAATGATTTTATATTGTCCCAACGAATGTTGGCTAGTACTGTGGAGGGCAAGGAAGTGACGGCGAGCGATGCACCCCATGTATTGTCATTGTCCCTGGTGGAGGCCATAGTTTGGAAGGAGTTCATTGCTCTCGATAGGTCGACCAACATGTTTTCAACCTTTTGTAGGCGATCACTCGTACTGGGCTCAGCGCTGGGTTCATCCGAATTTGCAACATCTCCTGGAGTGTCGTGGTCGTTCTTATCACCTTTCTGCTGCACGGAATAGGCGTTTTCGATATTTTGCACAGTAGAACAGGCTTGGTAGATGTCTCCGTCGCTTTCTTCCGGATCGTAATCGACTGGAGCACGTACGCATTTGCCATCGCTTGTCATTTTGGGAAATTTCGATTCAGTCTTCAATGTATAACGCTGTAATAAAGGCATTATCTTTGTTATGAGCAAAATGTTGTCATCAAGCGCGTATACTATTGGAAAGTACAAAGTAGGAGTATGATAAAATTGATGCGATATAGAAAAAGAAAAACAAATCTGACGCCGTAAGGCCAAAACAGTTATTAAAAAGCTTATCGGTAGAATTTCACGTTTCTGTAGCATAACAAGGGAGACTATGGGGCCCGTTTCGTTCAAACACTGCGGACGTCCCGTTCCGCTAAAACACTTATTTCCGTCACAACTCCTCAAAGTTTCTACTTTAGTAAAATTATGCAGTTTTCCGTGCCTTAATAAACTAATTTAATGGAGCAACTTGCATTACCGCTCGAGACACTAGATTGAACAAATAAACTTAAAATTACTCGCTTCGATTACAAACTTTGTACTCTCCGATTCAAATATTCAGCATATATTTTAAATAGAGTCGAGTATACAGGTGATGACAAGGAAGATGAAGATCCGTGACCATGACTGATTTTCCTGCGGTGATCTTTTGAAGATCTTTTGTCTATACACGTTAGTATTTTAATTATGTTGCTATCCGCTGTAAATGCTGACAGTACGACGAGCTAGCGCTTGGGCTAGAAGCTCAGGTAATGAAATTATAAAGAAAATCCAGGCAGGATCGCCAAATGTGCGTTCTGCCGCCATTAAGGAAATCAGCCAAAGCCCGGATCCACCGAGATGAAAGCGCACGTCTTACCTCTTCCATGTTTTTGACACGAAAGGGGCCGAATTGTGCTGTACAACTACTTCGTTACCAGTAGTGTTGTCGCCGTTGTGATGTCGACTGCCGTATGTCGAGTTGCCTCTAGTTATACAAATAAGACATGCTCATATAGCATCATCATTAAGGTCATGCCACACAAGTGCCAACATGGTAAGTCCCCATGAAGCTGATGTTCAGCAATGAGGTGCGGGAAGGACATGAAGGCCCCCGGAAGCGATGTCATTTTCAGCCTGGTGCTGAAGAAACTCTCCGGCAAGGCGTTCCGCTTCCTGGCGGAAGTCTTCAACAGGTGTTTCGACCATTTTCCGAGCATTCCAGAGCAACTTGACGAGGATCGTAAGAAGCTATTTAAACAACCGTTCGTTCAGAGTACCGCTTGCAGGATCATAGTCTGCTCTTAAATCTATTGCAGCCAGTGTGCCCCAAGGTAGCCTTTTGGGGGGTCTGTCTGAAGTGTACAGATTTTGCAGGATAATCTGTACACTTCAAACGTACCTCAGCTCCCAGCTGGCTGCAGCCTGGTGCAGTACGCGGACGACAGTGCAATAATGGCCAACGGTTGGATGCCTACGAACTACCGGTTCCGGTTGCAAGAAGGGGTAACCGCTTACGTGATGTACCTCAGTAGCTGAAGATACAATTGAACGAAGGCAAAAGCCAGGCTATTCTGTTCCGACACCGACCTTCTATCTCCACCCGACTTCATCCAGGTAAACGTATGCTTCGTCGATTGGATGGATGACGTCAAATATCTTAGTGTCACCATCCACAATAAACGAAACTACCGTGCTCACCCCGAAAAACTACAGAACAAGTGCATCGGTCTGCTCAAAGCATTGTATCCACTCATAAACCGAAGGTCCCGTTTATCGCAGCGGAACAAACTGGCCGTCTTCAAAACTATTATCGTCCGGTGATGAACTACGCCATGCCGTTTTGGGGAACTTGTGCAGAAGCCCACACCCAGAAGCTACAAGTAATCCAGCAGCGACTATTACGACTGATACTCAACGCCGCACCCAGAACGTGAACCAGCTGAATTCAGGAAGGGAGAGACTGTATCGAGATATCTATTGACGCATTCATAGATAATTGCGTCACTTTGAGAGCCCGCTCATCCGAGCTTAAATAGGTATTCAAATTAAAACTTAATTGTCAAGCAAGCACATAAACACACAGACACCTGAAAAACAAGTAATCATCATTGATTCAAACAAACTTAAAGATTTAAAATATTATATTGTACATCACTTAAATATAAGAATATGTGTAAACACGAAATTAAATAAGGAATCAATTGATGCGAAAAAAAACAAAATGAATTCAGTGTTCGACACTAGCTCTCAGCTGTTGATTCGAATGACTTGGCCCATCCACCGCGGTCCTCCCGTTAGCGGCATGGACAGAGCAAGACCGAGAGGTGTCGGTCCCCTGTCTTCCCACTGCAATGATGCAATACCAAGTATCATGCCGTCGGTCATTCGCAACGATCAGGACATTGATAAACTTTTATCCGGAGTAAATATAGTACATGGTGGAGTCTTCGTAAACCGGAGAAAATATATTCTAACGCCTATTAAAACTGTATGCTGAATTTTATGTTTGTCAGTTGGTTAGTTAAAACTGCATATAGGATGATTGAAACTTCGGGCCCCCTCATTTTAGAGGCTGCAATGAAATGGGTTTCACTTATTCTTTCGCATGACATACACAGATAAAAAGAAACATTGAATTTTCTGCGTTTTTAATGCACATAAAGGGAATGCTAGATTTGCCAGAGAATAATAAGATATTTCATGTAAATTTAAGCCAGATAACGCCTGAATCCAGCCTGTTGTATGAAAGATTGCCAATATTGTTGTATGGAACATGAAAAGTTGCAAACAATTTCGTTGTTTACGCCTCCTTTAGCATGGATCTAAACGAGGGGATATTTTACACGCTTGTTAAAATTAATTATTTTTTTCTGTGTAGACATAGTTGAACTTAAGACTAAACATCAACCCACTAACTAACTAACTAATAAGTTGTTTGGTAAAAGTCGCGTGAGATTTTGACGTAGGACTACGTCTGTGTTTTCAATACTGGGGTACACGTTCGAATTGCGAAAATTTGGAGCGTCACGAAAAATATATAGGTTTTGAACGTTAATAACTAAGTCATTCCACGATTGATTTTCAAAATGTTTGCACCAGTCGATCGGAAAATTTTCTACGCTTCGATTTAAATATTAAAAACTATTGATTTTTAACATTCAACTATTGAAATTAACGCAAATATAAGGTGATGTCTTATAATGCCGATTTTCAGAGTAAATTTACCAAATACACAGTACTTTGCTAGCACAGACTTCATATTTAAGTAAGGAACGTCTCCTATGCATCAGGAAAAGATATTTAAGGGAGACACGTTGAAATTTTCCTTCAGTCTTTCAGCGATCTCAAAGATGTTGAGTCAGTGCTCGGCTACGCACCGTCACCGGATTGCAGCTACCACTCGTTCGCATTCACTGTCTGCTATGGAAAGTCTCTACACCGAGTGCGTTGGTGCTGGAGCCCCCGTCTATTTCGCTGCGGTGGTGAAATACCTGGCCGATGAAGTGCTCTAGATGGCAGGAAATACCAACCCGTGACAACGCGTCGACCAAAATCATACCACGTCACATGCAGCTGGCCATCCACACCGACGCAGAGCTGATGAAACTTTTCCGGTGTGAACATTTCACAAAGTGATGTATTTTTCATGCTGTCCTGCTGTACAAGAAGACCGAGTGAAAAGCCCAAGTTCAAATGGAACCATGTTCTCCCCGTCAACTAAAAACCGTCCTTTTCAGGACGAACAACATAATTTGCCCATCTAAAGAGTTTGTTAATTTGAAGTTTCTCTTGCGTTCATCAACATTTACATTCCCACGCACTGGCTCAACATGGCATAGCTTTAAAGGTCGCGTCTCGGAGTAAATGGCTAAACATCACAGATATAAAGAAACATTGAATTTTCTGCGTTATCTAATGCACATAAAGGGAATGCTAGATTTGCCAGAAAATAATGGAATATTCATGTAAATTTAAGCCAGATAACGCCTGAATCCAGCCTTTTGTATGAAAGATTGCCAATATTGTTGTATGGCATATGAAAAGTTGCAAACAATTTCGTTGTTTACGCTTTCTTTAGCTTGGATTTCAACAAGGCGATATTTTACACGCTTGTTAAAATTAATTATTTTTTTCTGTGATGTTTAATAACCAACAAACGAAATATATGTCCATATCTCGACTCTCTTTGGTTGGGGGTTTTGTCCCTGAAAAGGGCATTTTTCTTTTACATAAGGTGATGTGAATTTAACATCCGAAGCCATACAGCGTGATGATTTCATTTCCTCGCTGGTGTCTGCCGCAACTAGTGAGGCCCGTCCCCTTTTGTAAAATTTGTTTCGCATAGCCTTTGTGTTACCACCTTCCTTCCATTCAATGATACCCGATGCCATTATATGAAAAAGGCCCTTGCATGGTCAGCAGTCATTTGTGATACGTTGCTGTTACCAGTCGCATTCACCGTCTGCTTGGGAACGGTGACTGCGCCACGCCGAGCACGTTGGTGCCGGAGCCCCCGTCTACTTCGCTGCGGCGATGGAATACCTGGCCACTGAAGTGCTCGAGATGGCAGAAAATACCAACCCGCGATAACGCGTAGACCAAAATCATACCACGTCACATGCAGCTAGCCATCCGCAACGACGCAGAGCTGATGAAACTTTTCCGGTGTGAACATTTCACAGAGTGATGTATTTTTCAGGCTGTCCTGCTGTACAAGAAGACCGAGTGAAAAGCCCAGGTTCAATTGGAACCATGTTCTCCCCGTCAACCAAAATCCGTCCTTTTCAGGACGAACAACATAATTTGCCTATCTAAAGAGTTTGTTAATTTGAAGTTTCTCTTGCGCTCATCCAAATTTACATTACGACTCACTGGGATACACATGGCATAGCTTGGCATGGCATAACCGTCGCAGATGGACAAACAGGTTGGACCGCTGCCGAGAGAGCTCGTTGTTATCGGGCGAACAAGAAAGCGGCCGAAGGTAATGCGTCTCCATCTACTAGTTGGGACGCTGGAGAAGGCCCTTCAACTCGAGGTAGAAAATCTTAAATTACTTTCGTCAAGAAAATAGCAGGTTTTCAGATAGAGCGTCATATTCATGACAGTTTTCACAATGTCATGACAAATAAATATTCAAGCTGTTTTAAATAATAGCATGAGGCGATTTTTAAACATTTAGAGAAATTATTAAGGGCTTATTTAATTCCTGCACGAAAATTATCGTTTAACATTGATTAAATGACAATGATATTACATATTCTAGAATTGATTTTACTTATTCTTGAAAGAATATTGAATATTGAACTGTATAAGTTACATATACTGGAATGAAACCTTGTATGGCAGCCAATAGCTTTTATGAAGGTTCTCAAGTGGACTCTTTATGGTCTTATAAAGGTTTTATTAACTTATTTTTACAATCGTCTATAGACTGGGCCACTTTGTACAAATTTCGGCTTTAAAGAAGCATAGAGGAGGTATTGGTAGACAAAACAGTTTTGTATGTAGTTTAATCAACAAAGCCGGGAGGAGTGCTATACGGCTGGAACAAAACTAAAATTGTTACTTGGGAGTGGTTAATTTGTAGCCAGATGGTAGGCGCAACCACGAGGTGCTTGTGTTTGATCTAGTTGGTAGACATCATTCGGTAAGGCGCTACATTGGGTGGTATGAACGGTATAAGCCAGCCACCATCATCATCGCTAATGTGTGCAGAAAATGCATTAACTAGCAACATTAGCATGACCAGTTACCAGTGATTAGAAGATCATTGAAAATCCGTCCTTTTTAGGACAATATGATTTTCCCAGCTAAAGAGTGAAATCATAAAATATCCGCGTGCTTTGGGAAACCTGTAGTGAATACAATCGATTCCCACCTGAAATGTGTGAGTGTCGGTAGTATTTCCACATTTTGTGGTTTTTGGGCTGCGCCCCGCACCCGGAAGAGGAGTTACATCAGCTTGGTTTTGCTTATTAGTGGTAGTTAGGTTTGAGCGTTTTTCCGCTTTGTCGCGAGTGAATCGATGATTATTAGCAGTTTTGAAGTTCGATATAGAGTGGCCTCGTAGCGGGCATTTGATTATTGGTAGAGTGTGGAGTGCAAAAAAGAAGACCAGTGCGTGTAGAAAACGGCCATTTGCTTATCAGAAGCAGCATACGAAGACAATGCGCATGCGTGCGGGAAAGGCTGCCACATAATTTCAGATGCGTTCACCATGTAGTGTACAGAGTTTTCTTATGCAGGTAACATATATATCGGGCGGTTTGGCCACGTTAATTTTTGCGCTTATTTTGGCGGGAGTGCATGAAATTAATTACGAGGCAACGACGAGAAATTTTATGTTTACGAATGAACAAGAGAGTGTAACGAAGGAAGCGGCAATTGGTGAGATGTATCTGACTAGAACTATACAACGTCAACCTTATTTTTAAATAATACCAAATACGTGCCTGGTTTGGAAATTAAAGATTTCCAAATCTGGAAGTGTGTTGCAGTGCCCTTATCCAAATGATATCGGTAATGTTTACATGCGGGGCTTATTGTATGTGAAAGTAACCTCGGAATGGGCGTGACTCTCCAGACATTCTGAAATGGGTTGCTGGATCTGCAGTAGAGCTATCACTTTCTAGCTCTCGGATTAAAGCTGCTTCCAATGGCCACTTGAGGGATTGTTGTAAACAGATTTCTTCCATAATACCATTGCCGGCCAATGAGTGTTAGATTGTACACACACACACACACACACACACACACACACACACACACACACACACACACACACACACACACACACACACACACACACACACACACACACACACACACACACACACACACACACACACACACACACATATGATTTTCCCAGCTAAAGAGTTTGTTTGATTGGAATTTATCTAACGGTATCGACATTTTTGTCAATTGGCAGCCAGCGGTGACCGAAATAGTTTCAGTTTTCCCTTCGTCGCATACTTAAAATCTTGTGTACAAATTTAAACACAACTCGGAAATTAAAACGGTCTCAATATTATTCCGAAGCGCAAGCTTATGGCAAGAACAGCATACTAAATAGAAATTTTACAAATTGCGACCGTCACGAAATATTGGAAAAATCAGCTGGAGATTTTTGCCACGGTCAAAAAACAAATATCATTAATAATTGACTTTGAATTCCCATACAGACTTTCAACAATCTATAACGCAATAAGGATAATGGTCTCCAGCTGGTCAATCATATCAACATAATCACCACTGCCAGCACAGCCGTTGCCCTTTCATCACACCAACATTTGAACCCTGCCAAATGATTTCTAAAGAGCAAATTGTAAAATTTTCTAATAAACTTACTTATCTATGCCGATCCAACCTCCCATTAAAACAGCACTTACATTGCAATGTCACTACGTAGTCCTACGTCAACTTTGCGTACAGTCCCGTCTAGTTTTTCATTGAAAATGGTACCTCATTTATCGGCAAGAATAATAAAACCATTTCAACATACACCAACCATATGTGTTACGATATGTATAAACTACACAGAAAAAAATAATTAATATTAACAAGCGCGTAAAATTTCCCCTCGTGTAATTCCAAGCCAAAGGAGGGCGAACAACTATATTGCTCGCAATCTTTCATACAACAGGCTTGATTTAGGCGTTATCTGGCTTAAATTTACATTAAATATCCCATTATTTTCTGTCAAATCTAGCATTCCCTTTATGTGCATTAGATAACGCAGAATATTCAGTGTTTATTTTTATCTGTGTAGATGATTCTATTATTACTATACACCAACGCCGTTCTACGTGAACCTCGTTGGTACATCCTTGATATAACCAACCTCTAAATTTTTGCCAAAAACATCTCTTAATTGATTGCCTACAAATATGTTGCAAGATGAAATAAGAATCTCACTTTGCATTGCTTCCACGGTTTTCATAGAAGTAGCAACGGTTCTGCTGATAAAATCTTCGATAATAGAAATCACTTAAACGGAACATTTGCAGAAGCTCGTTTTCATCAGATACACCGATAGAACGGTAATGGTTATTTGTATATAAATATTGCACTTGCTGAAAAACAACATCATTTTCCTTCCGCTCTATTAAAAACAAGACATTGATCATGCAAGGTATTATTCATAAAATAACAAGCTAAGAAACGCACATCTAAATTTAACTGACATGTATTCAGAAAACATTGCAAACATTAAGTCATAACTGATGCGCATGTTTCTGCAAAACAGTGTACCCTTTTCATCTAGGAATGAAAATTCCATTCTTATGACAGTTAAATTCAAACAACTTATATGGTAACATCTTTCATGATGTTATAGTTGGCTAAAAACAGGTTAATCAACTATTTCTATCATTTTTTTCCCTCCAGCAATTCTTGTTTGTGTGGCTGTCACTGTCTTTGGCGTCATTGCTTTGCCAGAAAATTACGATTCCTCCTTAAAACAATGGACTCACCAGAAACCGCAACGAATGCAGTGGATGCAGCAACCAGAGCAGCCCCAATGGGAACTGGAAATACAACGGTATGAACCACAGCAACCAATTCCACAGCCGCAATATCAGCATTTGGTATACTCTCAGTCACAGGAACCACAAGGGTATCAATATAAGCCAACAAATCCAGAGCATACACAATGGGGACAGGAAACGCAAAGGCAACAGCCACAGCCCAATCCTTTCGTAGAATCAAAGCCACTGTCGCATGACTCGCAGGTTTATGGTTATGAGCCAGCAATTCCCGAACAGCAAAAATGGGGACATGAAATGAAATGGCCATTGCCACAGCCCAAACCTTTGGTCCATTCAAAACCACTGCCACAAGATTCACAGGTGTATGAATATACACCATCTATACCTGTTCAGCCACAACAGGAAATGCAATGGCAACAAACACAGTCTCAATCACACCCTCAGCCATTGGTCCAGGCAAAGCCACTTCCTCAGGAGCCACAAGTCTATCAAAATAAGCCATCAAGGCCTGAACAACCACAATGGGGACAGCCACCAACTAAACCACAGGAGCCACAGATATATCAATCTAACCCATCAAGGCCCGAACTACAACAGATTTATGAACACAAGCCATCAATGCCTGAACAGCCACAATGGGGTCAGGAAGTGCAAAGGCAACAATCGCAGCCTAAACCAGTGGTTCAGTCTAAGCCACAGGAGCCTCAAGTGTATCAATACATGCCAACAATTCCTGAACAGCAACAGGTTTATGAATATAAGCCATCAATGCCTGAGCAGCCACAACAGGAAACACAATGGCAACAAACACAGTCTCAATCACACCCTGAGCCGTTGGTTCAGGCAACGCCACTTCCTCAGGAGCTACAAGTATATCAAAATAAGCCATCAAGGCCTGAACAACCACAATGGGGACAGGAAACGCAATGGCTTCAGCCACCGACTAAACCACAGGAGCCACAAATACATCAATATAACCCATCGAGGCCTGAGCACAAGCCATCTATGCCTGAACAACCACAATGGGGACAGGCAATGCAAGGGCAACAGTCACCACCTCATCTTTTTGTAGAGCCAAACCCAGTGCCACAAGACTCTCAGGTATATGAATATCTGCCATTGATGCCCGAACAACCACAATGGGGACAGGAAATGCAATGGCAACAGTCACCGACTAAACCTTTAGTTCAGTCAAAACCACAGGAGCCACAAATATATCAATCTAACCCATCAAGGCCCGAACAACAACAGGTTTATGAACACAAGCCATCAATGCCTGAACAGCCACAATGGGGTCCGGAAGTGCAAAGGCAACAGTCGCAGCCTAAACCATTGGTTCAGACTAAGCCACAGGAGCCTCAAGTGTACCAATACATGCCAACAATTCCTGAACAGCAACAGGTTTATGAATACAAGCCATCGATGCCTGAGCAGCCACAACAGGACAAACAAAGGCAACCACCACAGTCTAAGCCGCAGTCAAAACCTCCGGCACAGTCAGAGCCACACCCACAGGAGCCACAAGTGTATCAAAATAAACCACCAATGCCTGAACAGTTACAATGGGGGCAAGAGATGCAATGGCAACAGCCACAGCTTAAACCTTCGGTTCAGTCCAAGCCCAAGCCTTTGGTTCAGTCAAAGCCTAAGCCTCTAGTTCAGCCAAAACCACTTCCACAAGACTCACAGATGTACGAGTATCTGCCATTGATGCCTGAACAGCCACAGCCAAAGCCTCAGGAACCGCAGGTGTACTCTCAATACCAGCAAAACATGGGCTCCGATGAACATAAAATTGTGACAGCAACCGTTGATTCTCACTGCCCAAGAACTGATGACCCCAAGAACCCAATCCACCTGGCAGTTCGTGGAGATTGCAGCAAATTTATGAAGTGTTTTGGAGGCCGAGCTTATGAAATGAGTTGTCCAGCTGGACTAGAATTCGGAGTCGATGTGAACCGCTGTGATTATCCAGCATTAGTGAAGTGCAGCAGTGGATGGTAAATGGAACTATAAGTTCGTCCTTCCAGCTGTTAAAATTTAAGATTACTATAAAATATTTACAAATACATACTGGTATCTAAGTTTTTGTTTTAACCCGGTGGCTTGAATTGAATTAAAAACCAATCGATACATATGACTATGTGTGAATATATATGTTCTATACGAAAAGTCATGTCGGGCACATAACTTTAATATACCTAGATCTACACTTTGAGCTTTAAATTTGAATATTGTTCATTCAGCAGTATAACTCTGATATTTTACATTTTCCAAAATAACGGCTTTGAACTAAATTTTAATAACGGGAATTTCTAAATAAAATAGTGCTTTTCTGTTATAGCCATCTATTCAGTTTATTTCAACAGGGTCCGGCAACTGAAGTGCTGCATTGAAACAAACAGATAAATTGATCAAAACAAACACCGAATTTAACCTATTGAGTAGCACAACGGACTTCGTTTCACTTTTCTATACTGGGTGTCATATCAAAATTTTGAAAAATGAGAGCGTTACGCGAAAGTGAATGGTTTTGGAACGCTAATAACTATCATTCAACTGAACACAATGACTTCATTCATTCACCATTTGATCAGAAAAACTTACAAAATTTTTGCATTGGCATTACAACTAAGTACTATTAGTATAAGTAGTTCCATTTTTTACTTAAAAATAATCTACTTTTGCTCCCATACAAATATCCGTATGCACAGGTTGAAAATATGTATTCCCTATCCGGGTCCTCAAAGACGGGTAACAAATGGTTCAAGTTGTCTTGTTCTTTCCATTTCATTTAGTTTCATTCCAAGATTGGTACAGAAATAGCCACAACCCTCACCTGCAAAATTATTTTGCTTCGTTGTCGGTATCTGATTATATAACTGAGCTTCGTACTGTATTTTTGTGCCTCTCTTTATTCAGGGCTAGCTATCAACGTAGGTATATTGCACGCGAGATGATTTCAGTGTTTGACACGAGCTCTCAGCTGGTGATTCGAACAGGGCTACCCTCAACCGGCAAGGATGTCCCGACTGCAGAAAAGAAGTTTGCGATGGAACGTTGTTTTTCACTGCTTTGCTGCAGACAGCAATGTAAACAACGGACGATGGTACGAAAAATACGTAATGAAACGTTCCGTCGGCATCGCGGGAGTTTTCCTCGTAAACACCATATCGATGCACGATCCACCCAACGTAGTAGGTTTGTTGGAAACCAAAATAAGATCCAAGTCCAATGCATCTTTCATGTATCTAACAAAAACAACATTCTCTTCTTTTGAAATGTCGATGTTGAAATCACCCGTTACGATGACAGGAATATCCTTATATTTATTGTAGAACAGGTTTCTTGCCAGGAAAGCTTTGCCAAGCTTCATCGTGGTGTTTGGTGGTAGGTAAATACAAAACAGCGTCATCATGCACCCATCGACTATGATATTTGCAGCGCAAATATCGCCATAGCTATCAGCTTCCAAAAGAATGGGATCGTATCAACAATCAATATGCAACTAGCGATTTGAAATTGGTTCACTGTTGTAGAACCCCTTGGTCCGAAGTACACCTTGAAGCCAGCACCTAACTATACATATTTGCGCCTTTGTTTTGATTTGCTGTGTTATTTTGACAGAATATGTGAGAGTGTGTTCGTGTGAGTTCATTATTAGGGGCGTATTATTAGGCTTGGGACCGAGCTTGGGACCGATGTGCTAGTACTGACTGAGCCAAGAAAAAAATCGTGTTTGTTCGGGACCTACTGGTCTTAGAGTTAGTCTATGATCGTATCGTTCATTCAGCTTTTCGATTGCGTGGGACGTTGATGCTGGTGAAATTGTATTCTTCTCGTATATGGCCACGCCACCAGCTCTCAAGTTCTCCCTATGGATTATTTATTATATACCTCCAGCAACTTATTCTCTAACATTTGTAACATAAGTCCTGGGAAAAAATCAAAAGCATGGTACTTGAAATCAAACAATCGGATTTTAAAATGCTCTTCAGGGTATTTTATTCTATTAATAAATTGTTGAAAAATATATTTACAGAACGCTCAATGGACCATTATCTTCGATTTTACGCAGTGTACGGCGAACATGTTGAATCAGGTTCGGTGTCTAAGTCTATTTCTTTCATCTTCCGCTTGATTCACAATCATATTCCATAAGAAGAATCAGCTCTTGCCTTAGGTGGGGAAATTCAGGTTTTTCTTGTTTCTTAGTGACTGTTAGACTAGATTTTAGTTTTCCTGTTATATTTATCTGCTAAATAACCAATCTTTTTTCAGTTCAGTATCAATTCAGTATTACAAAGAGTAGAATAAAAAAGAAATAAAACAATATAAAAAAAAAGATAAAAAAGTCTTCAAAACTAAGCACACTTAATTAAATTCTGCATCCAATTCATCAATAACCTTTGCCAACAGAGATTCATTTGCTTTTAGCAACATAAGTGCCTTAATAGTTTTCCCATTAAGACGCGTTCTTGAGTCCGTAATCAGTAATTTCAGTTGACTGAAAAGCCTTTCAACAGTGACCTGCGTCGAGGGTATGGAAAGTAAGGTTACAGCTATTCGGTACATCCAAGGGTTTGTGAACTTTCGCTGTTTCCAATATCGAATGATATCGAATTTATCCGGAATGTTACCGCTGCCACTGGAAGACGGCACTGACTCTCTATTGAATCCGTAATTCTCTGAAGAAGCTGTTATCGCTATTTTTGGACGGGTCTCTAATTTCATGACTTCTGATAAGAAATTATCAGATGATGTGCTCCCGGACGATGAATTTATGTTTCCGCGAAAGAAATTGCAAAGATATTTCTCAACGAAGTCTTCGGAAGATGTTGGTTTTGCGGGTGCTTCGCATTCTTGTACGGGAAGTCCAGTTAATTCGTCCAACTTAGCGTTTAATGCTAAGATATATTGCTAAAAAATCAGTGGGGTTGTGTACAAGACACGATCGGTTGACGTAGACTACGTTTAACCAAGTGATGCATTATAATGTCAGGGAAATTCTGTGTGGCTATTATTAGCGTTAAAAAGGTTTCAATTATTCGCGCCGGTCGCGACGCAGTTTGTCATAATATGACGTGTGTGGCTCTTATGGGACCTTAAAGGGTGATACGGTCAAAATTTGGTCAAGGGAAAACGCGTGTAAATCGGTGAAATCGTTTATTTAAAAAATCAAATTAAATTTCTTTTTCAAGTTCAATTAGTATAAAATTCAGGAAAAATATTCAGTTAGGCTTCCGCTTTTCCAAATCCGAATTGCCGGCCCTTACGCTTGACCCCTGCCATCAGATTTTGTACAGCCACCTTGTCCACCTTCTTCGCCGCAGAAAGCCAGTTTGCCTTGAACTGCTGCTCGTCCTTAGCAGTTTTTTTGGTCTTCTTTAGGTTCCGCTTGACAATAGCCCAGTATTTCTCAATTGGGCGGAGCTCTGGCGTGTTGGGAGGGTTCTTGTCCTTGGGAACCACCTGCACGTTGTTGGCGGCGTACCACTCCATGGCCTTTTTACCGTAATGGCAAGATGCCAAATCCGGCCAAAACAGTACGGAACAACCGTGTTTCTTCAGGAAAGGCAGCAGACGTTTATTCAAACACTCTTTCACGTAAATTTCTTGGTTGACAGTCCCGGAAGCTATGAAAATGCTGCTTTTCAAGCCACAAGTACAGATGGCTTGCCAAACCAGATATTTCTTTGCGAACTTTGACAGTTTCGTGTGCTTGAAAATATCTGCTACCTTTCCCCTTCCTTTTGCCGTATAAAACTCCTGTCCCGGAAGCTGCTTGTAGTCGGCTTTGACGTAGGTTTCGTCGTCCATTACCACGCAGTCAAACTTCGTCAGCATCGTCGTGTACAGCCTCCGGGATCGCGCTTTGGCCGTCGTATTTTGTTTATCATCGCGATTTGGAGTCACTACCTTCTTGTAAGTCGATAGTCCGGCTCGTTTTTTGGCTCGATGCACGGTTGTAGACGATACACCCAGCTTATTTGCGGCATCTCGGAGAGATAGGTTAGAGTTTCGCTTGAAACTACCGGCAACTCTCTTTGTCGTCTCAGCGGCTTCCGGTTTTCGATTACCCCCCGATCCAGACTTCCTGGCTGTCGACAAACGTTCCCCAAACACTTTAATTACATTTGTAACGGTTGATTTGGCCACTTTTAGCGATTTTGCCAACTTTGCGTGCGAGTAGCTCGGATTTTCGCGATGCGCGAGCAAAATTTTGATACGCTGCTCTTCTTGCTTGGACGGCATTTTGACAACTGAAGAGTGAATTCCAAAATCAAAATAGGAGCAACATTCTACACACACACACCTTCAAATGAGGGGTGTTCAGGTTTTTTAAATGCAAAATTGAAAGAAATACGTCAAGTTGATGTTGACCAAATTTTGACCGTATCGCCCTTTAGACCAGCGTTTTGAAGCCAGTATATAAGAAAATTCTATTGTACGCTCTTGAGATATTATTTGGTGGCCCTGAAAAGGGCCTTTTGGTTTAAATGATGACACGGTCACGCTTGCACGTTTTACGATGGACTATATTTAAGGACTAGAAGATAGTTGAGGATCTTTTAGGGAAAATAAAATTATTAAATCAATGATAGTTTTAGTCATTCTTATAATCATAACCGCTTGACATTACTTAATGTTTATTCGTATGTCATACTGTGCCTGAATGGCCAGCATCTCGGAATTCTCACCATCGCTGGAACCATCAACAATGTTTTGCATCGTTTGGGGGATTTCAGTAACGACAGGCTGCGGAGGAAATTCTATAATACGTACATACAAACATGTATTTTGACTGATGCCTTGTCTCCTTTTCAACATTCACCATTTAAATGCCATACCATTCGGATCATTTCAATACAATCTGAGTTGTAGTATGCCTTTGCATAATTCAACTTCAAAGAATCAAAAATTTGCGGTTTTAGCAATTCTGGATTTCAAGGGTAATAATAAACATTGAAATACTCTAGAATTCAAATTACGATAAAATTCGTTATCAGAAAATATCCGACAGGTTTAGTGATTGTTATGAAAACACAATAATCAATTGCAACATTTTCAGATGTGTAAGCGTCTCTTAAAATGTTCAAAGTTCAGGAAGTTTTATCAAACAGAAAATAACAAAAATTATCTTGCAGTTGTTATAAGGTTATATACAGGTATATAGAGTACACGTCCTTTGACTCAGTCGATTATGTAGCGCACGATTACAGTTTTAACTATAACTCACTCAATAATTCAGCTAGAAACGATATTCAACTAGTTATACCTTTGCTAAGACATGCTTAACAAGGCGTTTGCTGTACTGGACCATGAAAAGTCACCAACAAACATTATTGAGTCGAAAACTTCCGATGGATATAGATATCATTAAGGATACTTATTCGGACGAATTTTAGTAAAGTTTGTTTATTTCATCGCTCCGGGCATTCAGCTATATTCGGTATACTATACGGAATAAAAAACTTCTTGATAACATCTAAATGACTTTCTCATGTGATCAATCGGCCATTCCATTTCAAAACATTAAAATTCCCACTATATTCATTTAGTTATAAAGGTGTTGGTATGAATAAGCCCTTCGAAAAATACACAACCGCTCACTCTTACTTTTCCATTGAAAACTTTTATATTCTACATTTTACTATGTGATGAATACATTAGGCCAAAGTTGGGAATATAAGGTTAAATGCGTACCTAAAATATGGTTTATGGTTTTTTTGTGAAATTATTATTCATGTTTCTATGTGAATGTCAGGTAAATTAGTGAATCCATTATGGCTAAAACTTTCAGGAAATCGAAATATATATAAATATATTAGATCTCGCAGAAGAAAGAGAGTGAGTTTTATAAAACATCATTATTCTTTGCAATGAGTATGGGAAAAAAGGTTGGTTATTATATGATGGCAGCATAATTAATCATCAATTAAAAGAGAGATTTGAGCAATAAAAAATGAAAAAAGTGCCATTAAATTATTAAGGCCTGTGCCAACAAATAATGTGTGATCAGCATTAAAAAATTAGGAATGAGCAATAAAAAATGAGAAAAGATCTTCGGATAATTTAATTGTGACCGGTAAATCTGTCAAATAAAGCAACAGCTATTAGTATATGTGCAATTAAATATGGCAGTATTTCCGCCAAATTATGTAATTTGAGCACTAAACTATTCGCATATGTCTTTTAATTTTGTTATATTTTCCCATAAAAACAGTAAAATGAGCAATGGATATTTATTTATCCATTGCTCATTTTACTGTTTTTATGGGAAAATCCAACAAAATTAAAAGACATATGCGAATAGTTTAGTGCTCAAATTACATAATTTGGCGGATATACTGCCATATTTAATTGCACATATACTAATAGCTGTTGCTTTATTTGATAGATTTACCGGTCACAATTAGATTATCCGAAGATCTTTTCTCATCTTTTATTGCTCATTCCTAATTTTTTAATGCTGATCACACATTATTTGTTGGCACAGGCCTTAATAATTTAGTGGCACTTTTTTCATTTTTTGGTGCTTTTTCTGAATTACTAAGTGCAGGTAAATATTTTAGTCATTATATGATAAATTCTTATGAATATAAAATAAACACCTGATTAAATAATCACACATTAAAACATGTTCAGCGCATTAGTTGTATCGATATTATGTGAAGCTTCATATGCAGTAAAAGCATGCTGCGCATGTCATCACCAGAATACAATCAATAATATGTTGAAATGTAATAAGACAGGGAGCCCAATGATGACATGCAATTTGTAAAGTCGAACCTTCTAAAGCGTCCCAACTAGTTGTTGGCAACGCATTACCTCTTGCTGCTTTCAATTTCGCCCGATAACTACGAGCTCGCTCGGCATCATCGGTGCATGGTCGTTTCGGAGGATTTCCCGTATGTTCGCCTTATATGCGCTTTCTGAATCTGCGCAAGCGTTCTGGATCAAATCGGTTAGGCATTCTCACTTTCACTATGTTTCTCAAAACGTTTTTCTTCCTAGAGGTAGGACTCTATCCAACGCGAATCGTTAACACAACAGAACAACTGTTTATAACACACTACTAATTGGAATTTACAGAGAATTTTGGTTCGGAATATCATGTTCAACATCGAAAATTGTGTCCGTGATAGGGAATTTGTGTGGTTTAAGGTATGCAACGAAGGGAAAACAAGTTTTGCTAATACCACTGGCTGCCAATCGACAATTTGAAACGTAAATCCCAATCAAACAAACTCTCAAGCTGAGAATATTCAATTGACAGTAGCAAAGATGGATTTGTATCTGGTAGAATTTATTGATTTATTGATTCATCTCGGGTTGCGCCAACCAGCCAAAATTTTCCCGACAGCTCGCCCTCCATGCAGGAGTTTTTGCAGTTGCGGCGAACGAATTGGCACCATATTAGGCGCACAAACCCAACGAAATAAAAGTTTAATTCTTTTATAAACAACTCTTTTGATTCAATTGGTTGTCCTCAAAAGGACAGATTATCAATTAATGGATAGCGCAAACCAGCTGGGTGAAATTTTCACCGACGGCACCGAACTTAATTTAAGATTAGTTCATTTTTGAATAAACAACTCTTTTATTTGAATTTATTGTCCTCAAAAGGACAGATTATTTCCACCTACTGCTTACTGCTGCTCGCCCCCAAGGACGCTTTCCCCCAAACAGCAGCGTTTTCGAAGTCGCGGCGAAACAATCGCCACGAAGAGGAATATGGTGGCTTGCACAAAACCGACGCGATTGTGCGCCCTTATAATCCGCCATTTTGCCTCATCGCGACGATCGCTGTTTGGGAGAGCCTTGCTACTTACCACCACCAGCTGCTACGTGACCACCAGCTGCCTCTGCACCAGCTCCGCTGCCTTACAAATGAAGGCTCCACCAAACTGCAGCAATTTTTAGCCACCGCGGCAGCGAAATCGCGGTGGAAAAATCGCCGCTGTGAGATTACATGGCGACTTATGGGAGCGCACAAACCAACGCAATTAAAAAACGCATCGCGTCGGTTTGTGCGCTTCCATAAGCTGCCATGTAATCTCACAGCGGCGATTTTTCCACCGCGATTTCGCTGCCGCGGTGGCAAAAAATTGCTGCAGTTTGGTGGAGCCTTCATTTGTACGGCAGCGGAGTTGGTGCAGAGGCAGCTGATGGTCACGTAGCAGCTGGTGGTGGTAAGTAGCAAGGCTCTCCCAAACAGCGATCGTCGCGATGAGGCAAAATGGCGGATTATGAGGGCGCACAATCGCGTCGGTTTTGTGCAAGCCGCCATATTACCTCTTCGTGGCGATTGTTTCGCCGCGACTTCGAAAACGCTGCAGTTTGGTGGAGCCTTGAAGCAGCTCCCAGCGACCAGCTCCCAGCGACCGGCTCCCTGCGACCAGCTCCCTGCGCTCCCTCCGCACAGCTTCAATGCTGCCAAATGACTGAGGCAATATTTTCCTTAGTGTTCGTTTTATGCCGTTCTCAGCTGCGTGCGAGACGTACATGGAAAGTCGAATGACATGATTGGTTAAAGTCCCTCTCTAACACAAAGAAGAAGAAGATTATGCAAGACGTTCCTTGCTTCGATTTGAAATCTGTGATAGGAAATTTGGTAAATTTACTCTGCAAAATGACATTATAAAACATCACCTTATATTTGCGTTATTTTCAATAGTTTACTATTGATTGAGAAAAATGTTTGACAATTGAATTGGAGCGCGGTAAAATTTCCGACCGATTGAAGAAGAAATCATGTAAATCTATCGTGGATTATTTGAGTTATTCGCGTACAAAACGTACGGTTTTTCGTGACGGTCGCAAAATTTTAGATTTTCATTTGACACCCTACCCTTGCCGTAAGACGTAGTCTACGTCAAAAATAAATACAATTATGAATATACAACATAAATAAAACATAAAGTGGCTTCAGCAGACGAACCTGGATATCTAATTTCTCCTCGGTACTTAGTCTGTTGGACCCTACGAAATTAAATCTGGGATCGATATATAAGCATGCTGTGAATGGCATACAGTTGCGTAAAATCTTCATCCGTTTTTCCATAGCTGCG
The DNA here is from genome assembly GCA_034211315.2 of Aedes japonicus. Lineage (NCBI taxonomy): Eukaryota > Metazoa > Arthropoda > Insecta > Diptera > Culicidae > Aedes > Aedes japonicus. The sequence continues at coordinate 35,792 of JASCZW010005084.1, read as the reverse complement.
AGAAGTTTCTTCGCAAGAGTGTTACTTCCACTGCAAACTACGCTTAATTGAGCTTGGCCAGAGCTCGAAAAAAATGACAGCCGTCGTGAACGATGAGTAAAAAAAAAATTCAGTAGGTACAATTTTCGCTCCCTTCATTTCGTTCTATCAGTCACGCAATATATTCGTGTTTACTATTTTGCTATGCTCAGTCATTCCGTTGTACTTGTGTTCCACACAACTCATTCACACCACAGCAAAGGACACGGCTATTCAAGCCTCAAGAGATTTTGGTTGCTTGACTGAATGTTCTGGTAACCAGTCATTCATTTTCGCGTTCGTGAGTGATTTTTTCTGCCACAGGATTTCAAGTATTCCCGAGCATGGCTGAAGGCAAAGGAAGCCAAAAGGCTAAATGGCTGAAATCGCTACAGAGTTTGTGGGGCATTTGTTCGAGAAAAGGCATTTGCAGGATCGATTCGAGAAGTTTTGATTTTTTTCACTTCATTGATTCTCCAAATGAATGACTGTTCTTCCGTCTTCACGGTAGAACGTTGAAATTGAATGAGTTGTTTGCACTTACGTACATTCACTGCTTTCCGGAACGAATGAATGATCAAAGTAAAGCAACACAAAACAAGTTGACTCATCTTGCACAAGAGATTCATGAAGGCAAATTTGTGTTTACTTCATGTTCGCTAAGAACAGTGCGTGATGAATAATATTTTAACTCAGTCAGGGTGCAGTTTGAGAATTGAATATTGGCTCATAAGCCAGTCTGCATAGAACTGGGGTAAAGGCACGTGATCTCTCTGTGATTTCAAGGTCAGAATGAAAAGTGGTTCAAATGCATCGCAAAATTTTTGAATAAAAATCCAATGTCGAGAAAAATCTAAAAAAACATATTTGATTAGCAAGAGAAACATTACACGAAGCAACGATTTACATTGAAAGAAAAGAGCAGTTGCAGTCAATAAATGCAAAAAGAATATTTATTATATAGTTGTAACGCAAAAATATTAGCACAGTATTTTTTAAATTTCGTCGATTTAGTTACGCTTTCCATGTAACACACTTAATTCAACTTGAAAATTTAATAACTTATGGAATGGACGTACATCCGTTATAAATTATTTTGTTTGGTTTTTTTCATGGCACAGATAGACAAGAATACCTATTTAAAAAAATTAAAAGTGACGTGACAGGATTTTTTCGGCTTAAGGATGTGCCTGTCGAGTTTAATTACTTACCAATGTCAGAGTCGCTATTCTTCAGAAGAGCCAAAAATGGAGTCTTTTCCAACTCCTTGAGGTAGCGCAGTAGAATATACCAGATATTCCAGCGTGTCTCACAAATCTTCGGGGGAAGCGGTATCTTGTGGAACATAAACAGCTGACGGTTCTTCCGATGGTGCATCCGTAAACATTTTTTGTTTATGTTCGCTAGTCTTGGTTTGTATTCGCGTAATACGTCCCACACCGCCAATTGGGCAGTGTGTGCTCCGCACCTGACGCTTTCTAGAATATCTATATTAATATCGCCGTCGTTGTTGTCCTCGTCGTCCTTGATTATGTCATGATCGATGTTGATAGCATTCTCAGTGAAATCATCGTTCTCTAAGCACATTTCTAGGTCACATTCTTTAATAGAGTCGTCTCCCTCCTCTACATCATCGTCAGTCTCCTGTATATTTTCTTCCTCTTCCATACCACCAATTAATTTAACTTCCTTGGCAAGTACAGTCGCTAGTGATCCGGTAACACGTGAACCAAAAATACGGTTGCTAGCATATTTTGTCCATTGTCCGAAATGATCGTCAAGATTTGTTTATATTCTAGTCCAAAGTCTTTCAACACTTCTTCGATTACATTTTTAAGATTCTCTTTGGTCTGTCGTTCCACCATTTCATGCGCCGCTTAATTTAGAGAAAGAAAGAGTTATAATATCATAATGAAAAACAATAAGGGAAAGGGATGTTCACGGTGTTCAATAAGTTCGAATACAAGTTTTCATCACTGCGTAGGTATGCGCCATGTACATATTCTGCATTGGTATTGGTGTCAGCTTTAGCTTCATTCATACGCTACCGAATGTGCGCGGTGTTGACATTCTGTTAGTTGTTGTTCGTTTGTTACGCGCGATGAAAGAGTATCGGGACTTCGTAATTAAGCGTTTTTTGAACGGTGAGCGACCCGGCGATATATTCCGGCTGCTGAAATCGCATGGGGTCAAGCGGAACTTTGTTCACACGACCATCAGGCGATACCGGGAGACGTCCTCGACCAATGACCGTGCGAGATCCGGTCGGCCGCGTTCAGCGAGGACGCCACGGGTCATCAAGATCGTGAGGGAGCGAATTCGGCGCAAAAAGAACCGCTCAATCCGGAAAACGGGTGCAGATCTCAACGTTTCCATTGGAACCGCTCACACCATACTCACCAAGGACCTTGGTTTCAGGCCTTACAAAAAACGTAAGGTCCATGGCGTTTCGGAGGCTACCAGCAAAAAGCGGTTGGATCGAGCTAAGAGGATCCTCTCTCGGCACGCTGGTCAGGAGTTTGTTTTTCGGACGAGAAACTGTTCGTGCTGCAGCAGCCGCACAATGTGCAAAATGACCGGGTGTGGGCGCCATCGAGGGACAGCATTCCTGAATCCAATATAAACATCCCTCGGTTCCAAAGTGCCGCGTCGGTGATGGTTTGGGGGCAGTATGCAAACGTGGTAAGCTACCCTTGGTGTTTATTGAAAAAAACGTCAAAATCAACGCGGCGTACTACAAAACTGAGGTTTTGGAAAAGGTTGTTGCCCCCAGTCTCCGAAGCCTCTACGGCGATGAGCACTACGTGTTCCAGCAGGACGGTGCACCAGCCCATACGGCAAATGTGGTTCAAGCCTGGTGTCGGGACAATTTAACCGACTTTCTGGACAAAACTTTGTGGCCTCCCAGCTCCCCGGACTTGAATCCTCTCGACTTTTTTGTTTGGTCCTATATGATGGCGAAGCTGAACGAATACAAGGTCAGCACTTTGGATCATTTCAAGACGGTAATTCTCAAAATCTGGGACGAAATGCCCATGCAGTCCGTGCGTGCCGCCTGCGACGCGTTCGAGAAACGTTTGAAGCTCGTTAAGGAGTACAAAGGGGGGGTCATTCCAAGAGAAATGTTGTAAACGTTCCTTGTAAACATAGCTTTCAATAACATAAATCCAAAAAATAAAAAAACATGTTTTCATTTTTTTAACAAATTTTGAAAGTGTATCCGAACTTATTGAACACCGTGTAATGTTGACCTAGCTCCTACATTCGGCCTGTGTACCAAATATGTCATAAATTAAGCGATAATGATCAAAATTATGTTGCTATCAAGACGACCGATTTAGTTAGAAGGAATTCAGATATTATTAATCAATTTATTGTTGTTCAATTCCATGTAATTTTTTTTATCCCTCGAAAGTTTCAGACTTTATAAAATGAGTTGTGTATCTTTTCGTGATACATACTTCCAAACTTCTTATTAAACGTATCCAAGCTATTGTACAACTAGCTAGACATTGCTTTTAGCTAAAATAGTTTATGAGTTATAGTAATCTTTTTTTGCATGTTAGGCTGAGTCAAGGGACACATACCCTTCAACATGCTTATAGGAAGAGAGTTTTGAAGGTTCACAGTAAACGTTATACAGGGCGGTAAACGTATGAAGTGTGAGCAGTCGCTAAGGTATTTTAGGCTAGATACTGACCCGGATATCATACATGGTTTGAGTGAAGTTTTTGACGTAGGACTACGTCTTGCAGCAATATACTTGGTGTAAAATAAAAAAAAGTATGATTAGGGCACGCTACAAAAAGTCGTCTTTTTCTAATTTGCTTTAACGCTCTTTCAACAAGCTTTCGCCTTCATTTAAAATTAGTGTTCTATAATCTTTTCCACAGTTATTAATTGAAGGCTTTTTTCGCCAACACCAATGCATGAATTTGTATATTCCGTGGCAGGCACAATGATACTCTACGCCCAGGAAGGTCGAGAAATTTTCCATCTCTAATAATTCCTTGACCGGTCGGAAACCTATAATTTTGAACAACAAAAAACATAATTAAATAGTTTTGAAATGCGTTAATTTTAAATTGCAACTTTTTTTTTAATTTTTCATTCACTAGACGTTGCATTTTTTACGAGATGCTTTGAAATATGAGCCAATACTTGTTTTTCAACGTGCTCAATTTACCCCATTTTCATATGCCCAAATTACCCCACCGCTCATGACATAAATTCAACCAGGATATCAAAAATAAAGAATAAAAAAATAGCTACTAATTTTAGGGATATAAATACAATTAATTTCAACACCTCCTTGAAGTGAGATCTTTAAATTTGGATCAAAAAAAATATTTTTTATTGATTATCCATTTCCTTCCTCAAAACAACATTATGACATGCCAAAGAAGATGTTTGCCTATATTCGATTGTTAATACTCGGTTATGCTTAAAGTAATCAGTACAAAAGTAATTATTGAAAACTTTTTTTCTAAATTGTTCCATCCGGCAGAAAAACCACCAGTCACCCATCAACCACAATAATTTTGTCAAAAAGTCATTGTCAAGACTATATAAGATAACGATTGCATAAAAAAAAAATATTTTTTACCGATTGTTCAGCTCAACTATTAAGGCCCCACTAACCAAGGAAATGTCTCTATTGTCTCAATCTACAGGGAAAAAATACAGATATCGCCATTTTGTAGCCGCCATTTTGAAATTTCACAATTTTTTTACAAACGAACCGAATTCTCCAATCATTCATAAAAACGCACATTATGCAATTACAGCCGTATATAGGATTGCCAACCAAATAAGTCATTTACCTCTTCAGTCATTCATGTTACACCGTCCAACGCTTTAAAAATCAAATTATGCCCATTGGCACCATCAAACACATCACGGCAATGAAGGCATCCTATTCTGACTACAGGAATTAAATGTAAATCACACCAAAACAATGCAACAATTGTAAAATGTATCAAGAGAACAATTCCATATATAAACCCCATCAATTTCTTAAATAAATATCAGAGACTTCTCAAATCATCATAGAAACATTTCTCTCCTTCAAAAACCACCATATGCCAAATTTGGTTCCATTTTCTTGATTAGCTCTCGAGTTATGCATAAATTTTTGTTTCATTTGTATGGGAGCCTCCCCCCTTCAGAAAAGGGAGGGGTCTCAAATTAGCATTGAAACAGTATTCATCTACAAAAACCTCCACATGCCAGATTTGGTTCAATTTGTTTGATTAGTTCTTGAGTTATACAGAAAATAGTTTTTCATTTGCATGGGAGCCCCCCTTTCTAAAGGCGGGAGGGGTGTCGAACTATAATAAGATCCTTTCCCGGACCCAAAAACCCCTGCATACAAATTTGCAAAGCAGTAGGTATAGTTCTCATGTGTGGTTGAATATTTTTTCATTTGTATGAGAGCCCCCCTTTTTAGAGGGAGGAGGGGCTTTGAACCACCATAAAAACATTTCATGCCTTAAAAAACTCGTCCATTCCAAATTTGGTTCCATTTGCTTGATTATTTCTCGAGTTATGCAGAAATTTGGGTTCCATTTGTTTGAGAGCACTACCTCCCCCCTTCTTCCTCATATGACGGAAGAGTCTCAAATCACCATAGAAACATTTCCCTCCTTCAAAAACTTCCACATGCAAAATTTGGTTCCATTTCTCTTATTAGTTCTCGAGTTATGCAAGGATTTGCGTTTCATTTGAATAGGTTCCCCCCCTTTCAGAAAGGGGAGGGGTATCAAATCAACATAAAACATTTTTTTTTCTTCAAAAACCACCACATACTAAATTTGGTTCCATTTGCTTGATTAGTTCTCGAGTCATGCAGAATAGTGTATTTCATTTGTATCGGAGCCCTCAACCCCCCTCCCCACCCTTTTTAGGATGGGAAGGGGTCTAAAAACACCACATGCTAAATTTCGTTCCGTTTGCTTGATTAGTTTCCGAGTTATGCAGAATATTCGGTTTTATTTGTATGGGAGCCCCCTCTTTTATGACGGGGAGGGTTCTCAAGCTACCATAAAAACCTTTTTTGCCTTCAAAAACTCACACATGCCAAATTTGGTTTCTTTTGCTTGATTAATTCACGAGTTGTGTAGAAATCTCTTTAGGGTCTCAAACCATCATAAGATTATTTTCCGGCCCCAAAAATCTCTGCATACAAAATTTCACGCCGATCAGTCCTTCCGCTCGCGAGTTAAATCGTGACAGAGGAAACCCCAACTCATTTTTATTTATATAGATTATTCAAAAGTTAGGGGGTGGGGGGGGGGCAACGGCCCCCTCTGCCCCCCTCTGGCTACGCCTTAGATTAAACCATTGGAGATATTGAGCATTTTCTTTTTCAGTTGTACAAGTGTTTATAATTTACTTACCGAGATGATAGATTTGGATGTTTCCATCTTCATCAGCCACTGTCAAATTTATAGCAAACACATTTTTGCCATGCCGTGTTGCCGAATCTATTTTTAAACACACTGGCTTATTGCGGAACAACGCGATTAAATGATTCCACATTATTTCTGCAGCCCGTTCAACAATGCCCGGTAGAGTATTTCGCGAAATCTTTAAATTTACCGCCCTCCACAATGGTTCGTTTAAAAGTTTAATTGCTTGCCACTCAGGGAACCGAAGAGGGAGATTGTTCACCGTCACCAACTGGATCGTTCCAAGTAGAACAGTTTTCCTGTTGGTTTCCACCACCACTTTATTTAACTTCGCCCTTTTTGCGGGGCTTGGCTGTCCATCCCCATTGTCACTACGGAAACCACGATTCTGTTTTTCCAACCCCAACCGCCGAGCCACATCGGGATGTGGCGATATTAAATGCCTTTTAAAATTGGCGGCCACAAATGTAATCGGCTCATAATCACATCTGCGTTCATTTTTTTCAGCCAGGCAGCGGTATTTTATCGAATCACAAGCTTCCGTCACTTCCTCAATCACACCACTAAGCTACTGATTTAAATTTTGCCGGCTCATTGTGACGAACGACTTTTCCGATTCGCGTTGAAGAATAAACTAAACGCGTTGAATATTCATTCTACATTCTTCATGAGGATCAACGCATGCGAAGAAGAGCGACAAGACCGAAGAACACTCGGGTCAATCAAACCACTCTTCTAGTCATGATGTGAGCGAATCAGAGCAGAAGAGCACGAAGAACGAAGCTTTACGTTTTGCATTGCCACTCATATTCTTCTCAACCGAGCCACTCACCGCAGTATGCTTTGACATTGGCTTGCTCTTCATTAGAGAAGGGTGGTTGTATATCGCTGCGTCGAAGATCGTCGCACACGATGAGCGAATAAGGAGAAAATGATGCGAATATCAGCAAGCCTGGTTGTATGCAATCATCCATACAACATACAAAAATGTTTGTAATCTGTCATGCAAAAAGCTAGATGCAGGCGTTATCTGACTTCAATTTACATGAAATATCCTATGAATTTCAGCCAAATCTAGCATTCCATTTATGTGCATTAGAAAACGCATAAAATTCAATGTTTCTTTTTATCTGTGTACGTTATCAAAGGCCTTCTCGATATCGAGAAGTGCCATGGCAGATGATTTAGAAACAGGCTTGTTTCATCTGACGATGTTAATGACTCGATTAAGTTGGTGATTCGTTGACCGACCACGTCGGAATCCAAATTGTTCGTGGAGCAAGATGTTCAGCTCGTCGGCAGCCGACGCTGGATCGTTTTCTCAAACAGTTTTGATACTCCTGAGAGAAGGCTGATGGGCCTATAACTCTTGGAACATGAAAGATCTTCCCGGGTTTCTGGATGGGGAAGACTTTGGTATAATTCCAACACGAGGGGAAGTAGCCAAGTCGGAGACATTGGTTGAAACCCATCGCCAGATGGTTATAGACCTGAGGGCTCAATTGCTTGAGCTCCAAGTTCATAATGTTATCGAAACCTGGGGCCTTCATGTTCTCTGAGCCTTAGATATAAGTCAACAATACATCAGCTGAGATCTCCAAATCCTCTGTGAAGCCGTTGGGTTTTATATGGATGTTAGTAATAAGGGCGCTAACGGCAGCTTTGTGTAGACTTACGATGTTATGTCCGCGATTGTGGGAGCTGACGAAGTGTTGACTTATCTCATCAGCCTTTTCTGCAGGAGTTATCAAGCGATCCTTATAGCCATTGATGTCTAGTGGGATCGACGGTGGAATGGGTCTTGGTTTAGTTTTTAAATTTTCTGTCATATTCCAAAACGGCTTTGAACAATCTGGGAGAGAGCGAATCTTGTCGGCCAAATTGTTATTCTTAAAGGCCCTAATTCTGGCATTCATAATATTCGTCACTCAATTACAGTGACGTTTAAGCGTTGTGAAACCAGTTCGCTGGTATTGCCTTCGAATGGCGTTTCGCAATTGTGTTAAGTCTTTAGTGAGCCTATCAATGGGTACAGAGTCGCTCACCTGATCAATCACCGGTACATGTTGCTTCCGGGCTTGGGAGATCGCTTGCTCGATGCTCATCAGCTGCCCAACTATGGCCATCACTGGATAGTGGTCCGAGCTGAGCTGCTGGTGTACTACCGGTTGGGCGATGTTGTTCCCCATGTTGGTGAGGAAAATGTCAATTGGCGAATGGACCCCGGATTTGCTCAACCGGGTGGGAGTATCCGGGCCCAGGACGGTGTAATGGCCCTCTTCCAGGTCTTCCTGCAGAATTATTCCGTTCCGGTTGCGCAGGGTGTTACCCCAGGTTTCGTGTTTCGCATTTAGGTCACCGGCGATGATAAACTGTCCCTGCTTCCGAGTTAGCTTGCGAATGTCGTTTCAAAGGGTCGTTGTTCTTCTGTTAGCGGTACTGGCTTGCTTTGGACAATAGGTCGCGATGATGGAGATAGGGCCGACGGCAGTTTCGACCTCGGATCCGATGGCTTTGATAGATTGGCAGTTGATGTTGTTTGCGATGCAGATGGCGGTTGATGTTGTAGCGCAGGGCGATCGCAACTCCTCGTCCACTAGAGCCGCTACGATCAAGTCACACAATCCGGTATACTAGGATAAAAATGCTGAGTTGCGGCTAGAGATGTGTCTATGGCAATGCCGATGGCCGTCTGTTAAGGAAGTCAGTGAGTTCAATTGTTTTATTCCGGATCGAACAACCATTCCAATTGAGGATACTGATGGTGTGTTTACGGTCCATGTTTGAAAATAAATTACGTATTTGGCGGTAGAGTTTTTGGACAAACTCGACCATTTGCTCCGTGTCATAGAACTGTCCATGGGTGGGTGGTTGCGTGGAGGAACTACAACTCGAATAGCACCAGCCTTGAGGAGGAGCCGGCATGGGAGGGGCGGCACCCGCGAATCGTTGCTTAACGGATGCAGGCGGGTGGTGTGCTTGGAGATTGTTTAATGGAATTGGTGACAGATTCGGCACTTGGTACCGGAGCGTCGAGAAATTATTTTCGTCCATTCGAGGAAAAACAAACTTCGTATCGATAGAGCGAAAAACACGACCGTACGTGCCGCTTATTTTAACTGGAATGTTATTCTGATGAATGATGAAGCATTTTGCGAAGGTGTCACCTTATTTATTGCACACTGCTGGATTCGTGACGCTCAATCTTTTCACACTCTCAACGTGTATCCCAGTATTGAGAACAAAGACGTAGTCCTACGTCGAAAAGCTCAAACTCTTCCTAAGGTGGTCTTAAGCTTACTGGACAGAGTGTATGCGACTTTTAGTGAAACATTTTTATAAGCGAAGCTAAGTTGTAATGCTAGTTTTCCAAGCATTTAGTGTCACATTGATCAAAGGAGAAAAACAATGGTAAGTAAATAATTATTCACTAAAAGTCACAAAAAATGTCATCTAAAACTTGTAACTATCATCAAACTAGCATCTCATGCTGGTCAAATGTGTTAAATTATTGAAATCACTAATTGAAATGGCTTCACAACAGAACTTTATTTTTCAATCATCTACTTATTGGCTTAATTTACGCTTAATCAGCATTTTTGATCGTTTCAATGAATAGTCATCTCCTTTGAAAGGATTCCATGTCATTCCTTTGCCATGATATTTGGTATGATCGACTGATCCTGATAGGTATTGCCCGTTAAGGTTACTAAAACAGAAAAAAAAAAACATATTTTTTGAAAACCGAGTATAGAAAATGACTCCAACTCACCTGTAATGACCCTTCCGATACCACCACGCACCGGTCCAATCGACTCCACCATTATATCCGGCCGCATCATTATTGACATCCATGGTGGAGAATTTTTGGCCCTTGTGATAGCTCAAACCATCTCCTGCCGTTCCACTGTAGTCTCCCAGCTTCGTTATAGCATATGATTCGTGTTCATTTCCAACGGCAAAATTTGCAAATTTCGCCACCACGGATGAGTTGTTGAAATCCTCCAAGAGCACGTGCAGCTCATAGGGAGCGGAATATGTCAATGCATGTAACTTTTCCAGACCAAGCCAAAACTCGCCGTTCAAATTACCAAACCCATTCTTGTACTCCTTCCATCCACGATAGAAATCCACAGATCCGTTAAAACGATTCTGTACGACTATCCAGCCTCCTCCTTCGTACTCTTGGTCACAGGATACCGAGAACGGTTCCCCAAATCCTGGGTCCGGAAGGAGTTTTTGAATTTGCGAGGCATTCCTCGGCGCTCCATCACAGCTTTCATAAATTTTTTGTTCGGCTGGAACAACTCGTGCTGTGATCGATTCACCTTTCAAAGGATATGCTTGCTTCTGGCGATGACCTTCAACTAGCAACGATTCAATAATTATAACACTTCCAGCTAAAGCATTTAATTGCTCATGCGAGTGATTTTTGAACAGCAGAATTTCCTCTCTGACGAGTCCAATGTCGTTGTGCACTCCGTACACCAACTGACTAATGTTGCCGATCTGTTTCAAGATATTATCTAGCTTTGACTCCAGTGAAGAGAGCTGCTCTCGTGATGCCGCTTCCACTCGGGTGATTCTGCAATGGGGATTCACATCAATAGTGAAAGGGAATGATCAAAAAAAAAATCTTTCTTACTTTGTATCCAATATCTCCAGCTTGGCGAGCAATTTCTGATAGTCGAGGCCAGGCTCTGTTTCATCGTTACCAAGCGTTGGACTTGTCGCGGACGCAATCCACTCGAAGCAGTAAATCACGGCGAACAAAACCACCCATTGACGATGGCACATGTTTACAGTTCAAGATCATGACCAACACTGCAAACGCCGTACCGGTTCCTGATTTCATGCTTTTGGGAAAAGATTGGTAAATATACCTATGCATGTGAGTATAGCGAGCGGCGTTTCGGTGGATGGGCACGACAACGACGATGTGAACCAATTATCGCCTTCTTGTTACGGTACGATTTGAAATAAAATTTCAACGTTATCGGCAGCCGAACTTTGGGTCAAACCGGTAGACGCGGGGAGAGAAATGAAGCTAAATGAAAGCTTTAAATCTTGAATTGATAGTTCTGGGGTGTTTTGATAAATTTTCTTGATTTTTAGATGAAATGAGCAGGGTTGTAAAATAATCTCGATCATTTCTTTTCACGCGAATTATACAGCTCGTCGTTTCGATAACGCCGCAGAAGCCACTTAGCTTGGAAAATCAGTGGGGTTGTGTACAAGACACGACCGGTTGACGTAGACTACGTTAAACCAAGTGATGCATTATAATGTCAGGGAAATTCTGTGTGGCTATTATTAGCTTTAAAAGGGTTTCAATTATTCGTGCCGGTCGCTTAGCCTTACCGATAGAAGCAGTTTAAGTCACAATATGACGGGTGCGGCTCTTATGGGACATTAGACCAGCATTTTGAAGCCAGTATGTAAGAAAATTCTATTGTACGCTGTTGATATATTATTTGGTGGCCCTAAAAAGGGCCGTTTGGTTCGATGAAGTCAGTATGTGGGAAAATTCTCTTGTACACTCTTTATAACTCTTTGGTGGCCCTGAAAAGGGCCTTTTGGTTTAAATGATGACACGGCCACGGTTGCCCGTTTTACGATAGACTATCTTTAAGGCCTAGAAGATAGTTGAGGATCTGTTAGGGAATATAAAATTATTAAATAAATGATAGTTTTGCTCATTCTTATAATCATAATCGCTTGACATTACTAAATGTTATTCGTCAGAAATCAAAATCGTTGGACGGTGGTTCAAAAAAAAATGCATAATATTGCTGGCATTGCAAACGGACGTCACGAACGAAGGTTAAAGCGGCAGAATCTTCATCACCACTAGTTGTTTGATCACAGTTCAAAACCAAGTCGAGATAAAGGTACTTCTTCATGAAATCAATGAAGGGAAGTTTCTCTGACTTTGGAACAATGATGTTAAAATTGCCAGTCGCAATAAAATGCAATAAAATATTTAATCTGTTTGATTGCGAGATCTGGCAAAAACATATATAAAGCGTTGAACATATAGAGTACATGTCCCTTGACTCAGTCGATTATGTAGCGCACGATTACAATTTTAACTATAACTCATACAATAATTTAGCTAGAAACGATATTCAAATAGTTATACCATTGCTAAGACATGCTTAACAAGGCGTTTGCTGTACTGGACCATGAAAAGTCACCAACTAACACATTGAGTCGAAAACTTCCGATGGATATGGATATCATTAAGGATTCTTGTTCGAACCAATTTCAGTAAAGTTTATTTATTTCATCGCTCCGGGCATTTATTTATATTATCGCTCCGGGCATTCGGCTATATTCGGTATACTATACGGAATATAAAGCTTCTTTATAACATCTAAATGACTTTCTCATGAGATCAATCGGCCATTCCATTTCAAAACATTAAAATTCCCACTATATTTATTTAGTTACATAGGTGTTGGTATGAATAAGCCCTTCGAAAAATACACAACCGCTCACTCTTACTTTTCCATTGAAAACTTGTATATTCTACATTTTACTATGTGATGAATACATTAGGCCATAGTTGGGAATATAAGGTTAAATGCGTACCTTAAATATAGCTTATGATTTTCTCGTGAAACTGTTATTCATGTTTCTGTGTGAATATCAGGTAAATTAATGAATCCATTATGGCTAAAACGTTAAGGATACAGAAATATGTAAAAACATAATAGATCTCGCAGAAGAGAGTGAGTTTTATGAAATATCATTATTCTTTGCCATGGGTATGGGAGAAAAGGTTGGTTAATATATGACAAATTTTTGGAATATAAAATAAACACGGGAGAAAATAATCACGCATTGAAACATGTTCAGCGCATTATTTGTATCGATATCAAGTGAAGGTTCGTATGATGTAAAAGCACGTGGTGCATGTCATCAGCAGAAAACAATGAATACTATGTTGAAATTTATTAAGACAGGGAGCGATAACATAGAGCGATATACATTAATTGTTATGTTATATATTCTCCGTGCGAGGCGTAACGATTATGATGTAGAAGGAGATGTTCGCTCATCACCATGAGGCACCAAGAGTGAACAACAATGTTTTTGGCTAAAATGAAAGATATGAAGAGAAAGTTTTGATAGTTCCGCTAGTGTGCGGCAGGCTTGGAAATATAACAGATGTTTTTAGGAAAATTGAGCGAAAAGGGCATGTGTACAGTGGTACTCGAACCAACGACATTTAGAGCGATAATCAATTGCTATGATGACATGCACTTTGTCAAATTGATTTAAATTTAATAAATATCAATTTCCTACCTCGACTCGAGTTGAAGGACCTTCCCCAGCGTCCCAACTAGTTGTTGGCAACGCATTACCTCTTGCTGCTTTCAATTTCGCCCGATAACTACGAGCTCGCTCGGCATCGAAGCATGGTCGTTTAGGAGGATTTCCCGTATGTTCGCTCTTTATGCGTTTCCTGAATCTTCGCAAGCGTTCTGGATCAAATCGGTTAGGCATTCTCACTTTCACTATATTTCTCAAAAAAAAATTCTTCCTAGAGGTCTCTCTATCCAACGCGAATCGTTAACACAACAGAACAACTGTTTATAACACACTACTAATTGGAATTTACAGAGAATGTTGGTTCGGAATATCATGTTCGAGATCGAAAATGGTGCCCGTGATAGGGAATTTGTGTGGTTTAAGGTATGCGACGAAGGGAAAACAAGTTTTGCTGAAACCACTGGCTGCCAATCGACAATTTGAAACGAAAATCCCAATCAAACAAACTCTCAAGCTAAGAATATTAAATTGAAAGTAGCAAAGATGGATCTCGTAGAATTTTTCGGTGAAAATTAATCAAAGCACCGGCAGGCTTTTGGATTGATTGTCCTCAAAAGGACAGATGATTTTCACTGATTTTATGGATCCGCTGCATAGCACACTGTTGCCTAGTAACAACTTGGCAAAATCCTATATGACTGAAAATCGACCGAAATGTAAGATAAACTGTTATACAAATAACTCTCCTAAATTAGAAATTGAATTGATTTATTGATTCATCGCGGGTTGCGTTCAAATTTTCACCGACGGCGAATTGTCCTGCTCGCCTTCCATGGAGGCTCTCCCGCAATCAGTAGCGTTTTTGCAGTCGTGACGAACAAATCGGCACTAGATTAAATGGCGCACAAACCGAACGAAATATGAATTTAATTCTTATATAAACAAATCTCTGAACTGGATTGGTTGTCCTCAAAAGGACAGATGATTTATTAGTGGGTTGCGCCAACCAGCTGGGTAAAATTTTCCCGACGGCTCGCCCTCCATCGAGCACCGAACTAAATTTAAGATTAGTTCTTTAATAAACAACTCTTTTATTTTAATTTATTGTCCTCAAAAGGACAGATTATTTCCACCTATTGCTGACTGCTGCTCGCCACCAAGGACGCTTTCCCCTAAACAGCAGCGTTTTCGAAGTCGCGGCGAAACAATCGCCACGATGAGGTAAAATGGGGGACGCAAAGGACTCGGTAAAGGAGGAGCCAAGCGTCATCGCTAAGTGTTGCGTGATAAAATCCGGGGAATCACCAAGCCCGCCATCCGCCGTCTGACTCGTCGTGGCGGTGTCAAACGTACATGGAGAGACGAACGACATGATTGGTTAAAGTCCCTCTCTAATACAAAAAAGAAGAAGATGATGCGAGACGTTCCTTGCTTCGATTTGAAATCTGTGATAGGAAATTTGGAAAATTTACTGTGCAAAATGACATTATAAGACATCACCTTATATTTGCATTATTTTCAATAGTTTACTATTGTTTGAGAATAATGTTTGACAATTGAATTGGAGCGCGGTAAAATTTCCGACCGGTTGAGGAAGAAATCATGTAAATCTATCGTGGATTATTTGAGTTATTCGCGTACAAAACGTACGGTTTTTCGTGACGGTCGCAATATTTTAGATTTTCATTTGACACCGTACCCTTGCCGAAATTTGCCTCATTCGTTTGGCAGCATTGAAGCTGTGCGGAGCTGGTCGCTGGTAGCTGGTCGCAGCTGCTTCATTCATCCGGCAGCGGAGCTGGTCGCGTAGCAGCTGGTGGTGGTGAGTACCAAGGCTCTCCCAAACAGCGATCGTCGCGATGAGCTAAAATGGCGGATTGTGGGGGCGCACATCGCGTGTGCAAGCCGCCATCTTACCTCATCGTGGCGATTGTTTCGCAGCGACTTCGAAAACGCTGCTGTTTGGGGGAAAGCGTCCTTGGGGGCAAGCAGCAGTAGGTGGAAATAATTTGTCCTTTTGAGGACAATAAATTAAAATAAAAGAATTGTTTATTAAAGATCTAATCTTATTT
This sequence comes from Aedes japonicus, assembly GCA_034211315.2. Classification (NCBI taxonomy): domain Eukaryota; kingdom Metazoa; phylum Arthropoda; class Insecta; order Diptera; family Culicidae; genus Aedes; species Aedes japonicus. The sequence goes on along the minus strand of JASCZW010005084.1, from coordinate 20,014 downwards.
ATTTATTTATTTATTTATTATCATCATCTGGCTTGCTGCCTTAATGAACTTTCACCGATGAGGATAAGCCCGTTTGAATTGGGCGTAAAAACCTCATATCTTTTCAGCAAAACATTGCATGACATGAACATACATTAAAAAATAAGGTCGAACAAAATAAAATACAATTCAAAAATTTGAAAAAAAAAAAAAAAAAAAACTTACAACTATGTCCATATCGGTTGGAAACAAATCGTTTGAAAGGCAAATTGGCGTGTGACGGTCCAGGCATCATTGTAGAAGTCATCGGGTCAGTAATCTGTGCTGAAATCAGTGTTTGCCTATTTCGTATATCACCGAATGGTTCACATGCCTTTTGTTCCTGAATGATACGAAATGAATCATTTACTCATGTGAGAATTGTCTATTCCTAAAGCAACGAATCATCGCACAAAAGGGGACAAGAAGATTTTTTTTCGCTAGGCTCCAGTGACAAATGCATGGTCAAAGTAAATTCTGCTGCTGAACGTTCTCGGTTATGATCATTTGTGTTCTTCTGTTTTCCGTTTTCGGTATGTATCGGATCAGTTTGTCTTCATGAAACTGTTGTGTCAATACTGTTGCGTATACTGATTGGTTCATATTCAGCTGATGTCAGGGGCCTGGCAACTCTATCTTATTTACTAGAGTTTCACAGAATGCAACATATCACGGGCCATATTGGAATAAGGCCCGTCTGACGTTTGTTACTACGAGTAGGAACAGGAGCTTTGTTTACAAACAATGCATCTTTTGACGTGTGGTTGTTAGAGATGTTGGTTACAGGAAAATCGCTGTCCGCCAGGTCCCTGGCTGATGTAAATGAACGTGAAAACATTGGTTCAGCGGCTGCTGCTTTGGTGAACGGAAGAAAAAAAATGTTTCAATTGAAATCTGTTTGTGTTTGCAAATTTGAATCTATATAGCTGTAAAGCTTTTCTGCACAATTCGGAATTACATTCAGAAATATGCTCGATGCATTAAATGTCAACTGCAACTTAATTCTATGCTGATTTTTCTTCGAAAAGAAAGTTTCAACTCTATGTGCCGTATATAAAGGAATTTTTTTCTTTTCTCACTGCTTGATGACAAATCATGAATAGTAAACTGTAACAGTACCAACACATAAAAATATGAAAAATGTTTTTTGAGCTCTAACGGACAGTAGGTCCACGGCATGTAGTTTATTGATATCTTAATGCAAAACCTCGAATTTTGAACTGCCGATACTAAAAACTGATGTTCAAAATTGTCCTCAGCTGTCCTGGCCCTACAAGATTCAGACGTAGAGCTCCCGAAAGTGATAGCCTGGACCACCAGGACCGTGATGATCATTTTGAAGATCAGCACACAAAATAGTACGTACCCGCATAAAAAACAACCATAAGAAGTGCCTAACCACCAATTCGGGGTATCATCCCAACTATAAGTGGTATGGTCACACCATTTATAATATCATTCCTGAATGGTACATGTTTATCAGGGTAGTTATATCAACCAAAATAGGAATAATTTCAAATAAAATTTTGGTTCATATATAGACCAATAAAACTGATGAACTGATTCAACAAAACCATTGAGTTGAAACAAAACTTCATGCATGCTTTATATAATTTTACGTCGTGTTTTATTGATATAACAATTAATATCTATTTATATTTGTTTTTTTGTTTATATTTTTATCTTTACATATTTATATTTATATCGATACGTACATTAAAATTAAAATACATTATTCTTGAACTTACATTAGAAAAACTATCGAGGCCGGAAGCAGAGGCAGCAATTTACCATGTCGGCAGCACTGAAAAACAATAACAATGCGGCTGCTCGGCAGGCTGACAGAATGAAATGTGCGCTCCTAAAAATATTTTGATAAAACATTAAGTTAACCATTTAAGTTTGAAATAAATTTGATTGTTATAAATCGAATATTATTAAATCAATGACAGACAGTGATGAGTACCATAAATTGTTTTATTGGTTTGAAATGAATACAATTTTGAATTGATTTGAATCTTTATTATGAATTGAAACAAATAGAAACATTGTATTGAATAGCAACAAAACATTTTTTAATTTCAAAACAGAGTGATTTCTTAAGGTGATAAAATATCATTTGAATTAATATCACACAGCAGTGATTTCTTTAAATAACTTTATTGGTTTGATTTGAATGAAATTTTGAATTTATTCGGAACTTTTTTATGAATTGAAACAAATATTACAACACGATATTTTGTTTATTCAAAACAAAGTGATTTCTTTGTGTGAGTATGAAGGAGCTACATATGTTTTTTTTTGTTTATTTATAAAGGCCTGTTCATAAACCACGTAGACCCACTTTTTTGAAAATCTTAGACGTCCCTTTCCCCCTTCGTAGATTTTATCCATACTTTTTTTTTTGAAATTTTGTATCGAGTGTTGACTTTGGTCAGATCCCCCAGACTTATCGAAATTTACAGCCTCGAGCTGATTCATCTCTCATCATGTATGTAAGGTAGCCACATGTATGTAGCTCCAATTAATAGCAAGATCAAATTGAGTTACCGAGTTGCATTCACAGTAACGCTGTATAAAGGGCCAAAAACGGTGGGCGGACCCGTAAGCAGAAACCCGCGGGAACATAAGATTCTCCTTCCAACGATACGATACAACAAATCGCATAACCCAAATCGAAATACTCATTAAGCTTTATACAGGATGGCTTGTTAAGAAGGGCGCGTCACTCACGCTGAAACTGTTGGAGTAGAATTTGCAACATCTTAATCGAATCGGTAGGATAAGAAAATGATACTGTTTATTCCCTCCTAGACGCCGGTTGTCATACCACTCCATGGTCCAATTCCAGCTTGAGTGATACCCTGATGCTCCCGCCCTGCCCAATATATATTCAATGTCATGTAATAATATATAAAATATAGTGAATAATAAACTGATAAAAAATATAGTGAATGATTATTATAATGATATTAAATATAGTAAGTAAATGTAAGAATGATAGGTGTAACCCTACCACCCTATTGGTTTCCCCGCCTTGTTTGTAGATGGCTTAAGCGCCACTCCGTGAGGAGACCATCCACCTGTTTAGAAGCTTGCCCAGCCTGAGACCCTTTCAGGGTATGTGTTCATGTGGAGGGGGAACGAGTGGATCAGATAATTATTTCGCAAAGAAAGAATCACATTCAGGGTATATAAGAGCATCAGATCGCTATTATGCGTAAAACCGATCCAGATTCTAAGCAAAGCCCAAGATCACGCAATGTATCATCACAGGCCAACCTTGCCGACAAATCGATCCCGAAAATGGAAAAAGAAAGGAGTTTTCCAATGGATGGTTTCGGAGCCACCTTCCCCAGTACAAAAAACCTACAGAAAATTACGAAAACGAGCAATGTGAAAGTATCTTACATCACGTCATCTAGTTCAATTAAAAATACTGTTCTGTTTGTCTGTGAAGCTGCTAGCATTTATTACCGTAAACATTTGTAAGGATCCAAAGAGCTTTCATTTAGTTTTATCTTCCTTTATTACACATTTTTGCATAGGCCTAGCTAACGGTTTCCCTCTTACTGAGTTCTCTCATTTTTCCTATCTCTAGAGTGCTGTTTAGTGTGCTATAGGCTCGAGAAGCTTTGGGGAGCGGCTAAGGAAAGCTTCTGAGCACTGCCACGCATCACGAGTTGGCTATGTGAGCGGGCAGAAAATAACCATACGTATGGGTTTACAGTGCATGCATGCTTTACTCACGGTTTGGACGTTGGTTGGATGACTTTCTCACTCTCTCTCCCTCTCGCTGGACTCTCTCTCTCTCTCGCTGGTCGGTTTAGGGTCGATCACTCATCGGTCGATACTGAACTTAGGGTGTCGTATGCTACGACGGCTGTTGCTTCTCCTTGCTCTCGATTGCGGATGATGGTACTCACTGCTTACGCATCGCTGTTCGCGGCGCGCCGACGGCGCCTCACACGTTGATTTGTGGACTTTCTAGTTTCGACGGGGTACTCGTCGCATACTTTCGATCGTCACCGAAAGCGGTTTATATGTTCACGAATGAATTAATGATGGGTTGCTTTAAGCCCTGTCTGGGGTGCGAGTGTAACGGTTGCAACCCCCTTCCGGTCACGTGTACCACCGTACCGGGTTACTCCGAAGCTGGGTAGTGGGGTCAGGAATGGTCGTAACTCTGAGGAGTGGTGGTGTGACGGGCTGGCACTTGCCACTAATCTGATCTCCGTTTTGCACACACTAACAGCCAGTACTAAATTAAATCGGACTCTTTGTCTACGAACTCTCTATGCACTATCAAACTAATCACACCTCGACGCGGAACTGATATCGAACTACTCCTGCCTCTTCCACTAGCCAGATCAAAGTGGGTTGTATCTTCTTACACCAGGCCAATGCCGATAAATGAAGACAACACTTACGAAATTTTCCACCGCTGTGGACAAAACTGTAGTCCCGTTGGCAATCTCCACCCCAGCTCATAGCGAGAAACGGGATTCAACTTTCCCCACGAAAATTTACCGTTTTATTTCCGATAAGCCGACACCAGTAATTATTAACTGCGATTTACGCTTAACGAGATATAAAAACAAATATACTTTACTTTTTGACAGAATTTTCAACGCCAGGAATTTCCGACTGCAAAATTCTGAAAGAGTAAAAAAAAATTCCCGAAACCCAACCATTCATACACCCCTCGCCCCAAATTATTCAAGTAACTCAGAGCGAAGTCATGGGTGGATTGCGTGGTTTAGCTCCTTCTTGAAGCATAATTTCATGAGTTATTAAGTGGGTTCTACCCAATTTCCCATCGGATGTCAGCTCGAACCTCTTGACTACCTCAGTTAGCTGCATTTTCTGCGGCTGGGATAGATTGTGTTCTGTTTCGATCGCTTCTGGGTTTGGAACAGACTGCGTTGGCCCCTCGTATACGGGAATGTCTAACGTATCATCTTCTTCCGTGTCCTCCGGTATCAATGGTTCTGCAGAAGGTTCGATGGTGAAACACGTCAGCTGGTTGTCTGTCAGCTCTACGGTTTCTATTTCCTCCATCCCTTGGCCAACCTTTATCATCGGTTTTATCCCAAAACTTTCCCAAAAGTCTACTCCCAGAATCAGATGTCGTGAAATTTCTGGTACTACGAGGGTAGGTACTACTTTAGTTACCTTCTTGTACGTGAAAGGAATGTTCACGTATCCCAAGCAACTGTATACGGAACCATCGGCTGTAGTAACTCTGATGGCGGCTGGTTGAATTTTTAAATTGTACTTTTCCACAATTTCTACTGAGTTCAGGATGCTTATACCTGCACCCGAGTCTAGTAAAGCTTCGACTTCAGAATCAAAGACCTTAACTTTAATATGTGGACATTTCGTCCTATGAAATTTTATGTGAAAAATTTGAGCAAATGGGTCAAAGTGTGTCTGTTTGTTGGGAATTTTTGCTTTAGGTGGGTTTGATGAATTCCCTACGTCGCCCCCTATTGCTCGTTTCCCTGGTCCGTGGCAGTAGTGTTCACCGCCCTGGAGCAGCGCTCACAGTTCCGGATCGTTCTTCCCAAATTTCCGCAGCCGTAACAAAAAATAACCTTTGGTCGATTGCATTGCCGCCAACCGTGACCTTGCTCTTGGCAGTTCCAGCAGCTCATTGGTTTTGGCGTATTTTGTACAGGCCTCGTTCGTTGTTCCGTCGTCTGTCTGTTCATCTGTGGAAAGCTCCTGTTTGGTCGAGCATTAATAGCGTTGACGGACTGATCGCTCTCGTAGTCGCTGCCTTCTGCCTCTACTTGATTTAATGGTCGACGTTGAAACCCAGATGACCCTTCCGTATTTTGAAACTGAAGCTGGGGATCGGCTGCGTCTATTCTGTAGTTTAACCTCGTCAGTTGTTGTAAGTCCGTAACTTCTACGATGGAAATTTTAGACCTATAGTGCTGTCGCATATTGTCCCAAATCACTTCAAACTTCCTGCGGGTTGAAAGTGGTTTGGACAATAAGCGGTTCATCTTCTCAATCTCCGTTACGAATGCAATAAATGGTTCGCCTCGCTGTTGTTTTCGCTCTTGGATCTTCGTTCGAATGCCCTGGTCTTTGTTGGGGTTCCCAAATCGGTAGGAGATTGATGATTCAAACTCTTCCCACGTTTGCAGATCGTCCACGAATGTGAAAAACCAGTCCGAAGCAGCTCCTTCTAACAGCATGTGTATGTCTCTCAGAAGGATACTCCTAGATACCCCTTCTCTCTCTGCTAGCTTTTTAGCTTTATAAAGGAAGTTCTCCACCGTCATTGTTGATCTTGATTCTCCAGTAAACCGTAACTTCCATTTTTCAACACGTCCGTGTCCTGAATATCTTCCGCCAGGATGTCTTAACATCGATGGATTTCGGTAGTTATTCCAACCACTATCGTTGCCGTTTTCGGAGTGATGTCCTCCTATCTGAGCAGAGCTATTTCCCCAGACTGGATTTGGCCTCCTTATTTCGTCTTCACTGTCGTCTTCGATTACGCTTCCATGGTAACATTCCGCTGCTCGACTTCTACGATCGTTTTCCACCCTGATTGGTGCCGCCATTCTCCTTGGTGGCGAGTCTCGGCATTGGGTCTCCCTGTTAAGAAACTGCATAGGACTCCCACTATGGTCTTCACGCTGTGCTAGTTTATCCGCTAACTGTACCAAAATTGTCTGCATTTTCTCCCACTCGTTGCGAGGTACCGAAACGTATGCGGACCTATCTGCGACATTCTGTGGTACTTCAGGATTTGTCATGGTAAGTGTTCTATGTTCGTTGGTTTCTACTAACGGCTTCTTCGGAATAGCACCTAAAGATACTGCTGGAGCTCCCCAAGCGACATCCGGTTTACCAAGCCCGCTTTGTTCACCGTGTACATCTGATTCATCGTCCTCCGGTAATTTCCAATCAAATCGAGCACCGAGTGTCGATTGGCTCTGTGTTTGATATTGTCCTCCACACGCCTGGTCTAAGCCCCCCTGAATGATTGTATTTATCTGTGACATGATCGGTGATTGCGGTGGCCCGAATTGAAATTTAATCATTATCCTCTCTAATGCTTGTACTAATTCCCTCTTCTTCTTTTTCTCCTCTTCTCCCTTTACCTGAATCCATTTAACCCTATACCAATAGTGAAGAACTCGTGATTCGTATTTGGATTCCACTTTCTTTTCCAACGCTTTTTCGAGGTTTGTTATCCTACCTTCAATATGTTCATATTCGTCATTAATATTGTAAGGTGAATGATATTTGCGACACTCCTTCTGATCATTCTTGAACACATTCCTTAAGTGCCTTTGTTTTGCGATCAAATCAAGTTTGAAGACTTCTTCTGGTTCATTGCGGATACGAAGCTCAAAATCTATCTCCTCTTGGTTGAGGTCTTCTGCGCGGGGAATATACGACTCATTTTTTTTTAATTATAAGCAATTTAATTTGAAAACATCGATTACCGTAGCTACTTAATTAATAACACTGACAATTTTATATTTAAGATAAATAATATGTATATATTGCGAACAAACAATCAAGAAAACAAAAAAATCTTCACCAGTTCTATAAGATTCCTAAGCAAGCACAAATATAAGTTAACATGAAAATTATAAGAAAAAAAATATACGAATAAAGTTCAATAATTATATACAACTATACGAATATAGAAATTCATTCAGTAACTTCAAAAAAAGAGAAAAGCCTGGTATTGTTGGGCGCCAAATGTAACCCTACCACCCTATTGGTTTCCCCGCCTTGTTTGTAGATGGCTTAAGCGCAATTCCTTTTGTAAACCTGAAAGTTAAGACAATATTGTAGCTATGAGAAAACACTTTTTTTTTATTCAAACATATTTTACAATACTTGGAATATTCATGGATGATCTGAGATTATATAGCATATGAAGAATAGTAAACCAAACATTTCGAAGTGCTGTTCCGTTTCCTTGAATCACAAAAAAATTTGTAGTGACCCGAGCAGGAGCCAACAACAAATGAATACCTAAAGCTAATTCATCTCTCATCATAGTCACATAACCGTAAATTGCAGTTGCAACAAGTTTTTGTGTTTAAAAATAATGTCAATCAATTAAAAAAAATGTAGATTAAAAATAAACCGTAACAAATATAGTCTTACAGTTGTCAGTGAATGTGTATGTTTTCAATGTTTGCCTATATGCCAGTTTTGTAGCCTCAATTTCTACGCTTTATTCGAAAAGCCTCACCAGAGGATATATTATTTGAGGAGGTCGAGGAAGTTAACGACGCGCTAGTCGATTTATTGATTAGTTTTAAACTTTCTGAGCCACGGATTGCTTCCTTGGTAAGAAATTGAAAATTTATATTGAAATGTATATTTACATTTCTATTTACAGAACATCAGTACACCATTGAAATATTAAAGAAATATTGAAATCGAACGGAAGGAAACAGAATAATTAATACCTACACCATTTATGACCGAGCAAACGAAATGCATTTACGGAATAAAGGCTTGAGGGGTGCGGCAGGTACGAATCTTCAAAATCAAAGTTTTAAAAAAAATAGTGGATCCTGGAGGATTTTAGCTGTTTAGTGGAATACCTGTAACTAGAAATTATAAGAAAAATTAGCATTTTCCATTTAATTCCAACTACCTTTGCTTATCTTCACAGATACGCGTATTTCGTCTACAATATGCAGACTTCTTCAGTGTCTCGTACTTATAACTCTACTGCAAAAACGAAAAGGTGAGATATGTCAGTGACATATCTGCAAAGTCGACGTATGACTGCTTGTTGATGTGGAGGAATTGTAATAGAATTAATAAATATCTACTATATTTTGTTCAGTCTAAAGACTCATCATACCATCTGTTATTAGTTTTAGTTTTCCACAAAAATTAATATAGTCAACTCTTTATAACTCTTGAAGTGGACCTAAATAGGGCCGTTTGGTATTCAGTTATTCGCTATTCCTGGAGTGATCCGAGTAGAACCGGTAATTGTCGAGTACCAGATGATGATTTGGTAGACAGTCGAATGGGTGGTCGTTGTTGTTGGTTCTGTTCCATGGAAGAAAAGCATATAATATTAGTCTTTATGTGTTTTAGGAGCGTTAATACTGTGTATGAAAATCTTGAATTCAACTCTTTAGAACTCCTTAAAAGGGCCGTTTGGTATTTTGTCGTTTGTTGTTTATGGTCCGAGTAGTACAGACAATGGTCCAGTGCTAGGTGATGGTTGGTTGTCGAATGGGTAGATGTTGTCATTCCAGTTCATGTTCCACAATATCTGCTACCTGTTGATTTAATGGTTCGGGTGCTTCGAATGCGAGTACAGACAACATAGGTCTATGAAAAATATGAACAATAACGTCTGCACTCTACGCCGATATTTTTAACAAACGTTAAATCTATACAAGAACCACCAAGTGTGGTTGCTTCATTCCGAAGGTTTGCTAAAGTAAATTTTAAATGTTTTTGCATAAAATCTAGAAAATCTATGTTTTCATGTTTGGAAAGGTCAATGTTAAAGTCTCCGGTCAACACAACTGGCGTATCTTGCGCAGCATACCTGAACAACTTGCGAATCAAGAACAATTTTAAATTCTTGGTAGTTGTTCCTGGTGAAATGTCCATTACTGATATATTAGCTATGCACAACTAGGAACAATGACGAACTCAACCACATGGTCGGTCTCTGACGTGTCGCTGTTCGGCTCGAATTATCTCTTCTAGAATTGACGAATCCATGTTGAAAAAAGAAGAAGACACCGAGTGGTGATAAATCTGACAGCTCCCATGTTAAGGTATAGGACGAACATTTTGAAATGCTTCTAAATAATTCAAATAAAATTCTAATTAAAAGCGGTTTGTTGTATGGTGAAAGAAAAATCCAAATCTACTCAATAAAGTCATTTTTAGCAAAATAAAAATAATGCCCGCATTATTCAGTTCTGGATTTTTCTTCCATCATACAACAAACCGCTTTTAATTAGAATTTTTTAGAAGCATTTTAAAATCTTCGTCCTATACTTAACATGGGAGCTGTCAGATGTATCACCACACGGTGTCTTCTGCTTTGTTCAACTAGAATTCGTCAATTGAGTTCGTTAGTTCTTTGTGATACACTCCGGGACTTGGCGTTAAATGAATGCTATGTTCAGCCATGACGCGGTAACTGAATTACTAACAGCATAAGAGAAAACTTCAACCAAACTCTTTAGTTAGTAAGCTGGTCGTCCTGAAAAGGACGGATTTGATTGACGCGGGAGAAATAGTTTGCGATTTCCTTTGGGCTTTCTTCCTTCGTTCAGTCCTTAGGACACCGTTCTGTGAAATGTTCACACTGGAGAAAAAAAAATTTCAGCTCCTCGTCGTTGCGGATGGCCAGCGGCAGTTGACGTGAGATGATTCTGGTCTTCTTCTTTGCACGGGCGGCCTTCTCTACCAGCGCGCTTTGCGAACACGTCTGTCGCATACGGATGCACAGCGAGGACTGATTATTGGTGTTCGGTCGTTCCCACGTGTTCCATAATTGCTAGCAAGGTTACTATGGCAGTATGAACCAATCAGAGCGTAGCGCAAATATGATGTCGTTTTCGACCAATAGCTTTGTGCGTTCAGAAATTTTTGTGGGACGGGGAAAAGTTATTATGAAGAAGAAGAAGACATTCGTTACTCGTTTCCGTATGACCTTGCTAGGGAAAACACATTTTTCAACCTGTTGATATGCAAATTTGTATGGTAGCAAAAGAAGGTCATTTTCAAATGAAAAATTGAACTACTTATACTAATTGAACTTCATTCAAATTTCAATGCGAAAAATTTGTGAGTCTTTTTGATCAAATGGTGTATGAATGAAGTCATTCTGTTTAGTCGAACGAGAGTTATAAGCGTTCAAAAACCTTTCACTTTTGCGTAACGCTCTCATTTTTCAAAATTTTGAAACGGCACCCGGTATAGAAAAGAGAAACGTAGTCCTACGTTAAAAATTTGAGAGTTTTCAATAGAATTTTCTAACAAACAGCTGATCTAACGATCTATTACCACACCCACACGATTTTGATCAGACGGTAAGGGTAGGAGCAAAATGAAAATTCGAAAATAATTGAAACAGAAACATTTCTCGATAAATTTTCGAGATTATTGCTTCAATCAGTTGAAGTTTTTCACGACTGTAACATACATCAATCACTTTTTACTTTGATTCCCCAAACAGGCCCTGATCAATCTGTAACACGATAAGGATAATGGTCTCCAGCCGGTCGATCATAACACAATCGCTATAGCCAGCCCTTCCATCATACCAACATTCAATCCAAACATCCATTTCCACGGCTGCCAAATAATTTCTAAGAAGCGAATCATAGAATGTTCTACATACTTATTCACTTACTTATGCTAACCAAACGTCCCATTAGAACAGTGCCTGTGTTGGAATGTTCCGCAGCGGAACTTCCGCTATGAACATTACAGAAACTAATCAAACGGTGTAACGTAGTCTACGTCAACCGGTCGTGTGTTATACACTGATTTTTTTGTTTTTTATCTACTTACGCTGGTGATTAAAAACAATAAATTAAAAGCTGTAATTATGACAAAGAACAACAATTATGCATAGGCACTTTTGATTTGCACGTTCACATTTTCTTTGTTCATGATGTGCCTTCTGCACACTGATTTTATGGCTATCTTACGGAAGACTTGTTTACCTGATGGTGGTCACGTTGTGCTTTGTGTTGAAATAATTTTCTCCTACAATCGTTGAAAACTGTAATTTTTCTATAACACTTTTGAGTTCGAAAAGGGTCAATAGCCTAAGATGTGATGAGTGTTGTTTTGTTCGCGAACAATTCATTTGACATTCCACCAGTACCGATGTGTCCCAAGGATGTCTAGTGAAATTTTCGATTGGTTTCAAGATCAAAAAGAAGAAGTGCACCGGGATCATCTTTAGTGGCGCAACGTACGTAGCGTATTGAAGAACTAAAAATATAAAAATTGATTGAATAAAGGGCGATACGGTCAAAATTTGGTCAATATCAACTTGACGTATTTCTTTCAATTTTGCATTTAAAAAACCTGAACACCCCTCATTTTGAAGGTGTGTGTGTGTAGAATGTTGCTCGTATTTTGATTTTGGAATTCACTCTTCAGTTGTCAAAATGCCGTCCAAGCAAGAAGAGCAGCGTATCAAAATTTTGCTCGCGCATCGCGAAAATCCGAGCTACTCGCACGCAAAGTTGGCAAAATCGCTTAAAGTTGCCAAATCAACCGTTACAAATGTAATTAAAGTGTTTGGGGAACGTTTGTCGACAGCCAGGAAGTCTGGATCGGGGGGAAATCGAAAACCGGAAGCCGCTGAGACGACAAAGAGAGTTGCCGGTAGTTTCAAGCGAAACCCTAACCTATCTCTCCGAGATGCCGCAAATAAGCTGAGTGTATCGTCTACAACCGTGCATCGAGCCAAAAAACAAGCCGGACTATCGACTTACAAGAAGGTAGTGACTCCAAATCGCGATGATAAACAAAATACGACGGCCAAAGCGCGATCCCGGAGGCTGTACACGACGATGCTGACGAAGTTTGACTGCGTGGTAATGGACGACGAAACCTACGTCAAAGCCGACTACAAGCAGCTTCCGGGACAGGAGTTTTATACGGCAAAAGGAAGGGGAAAGGTAGCAGATATTTTCAAGCACACGAAACTGCCAAAGTTCGCAAAGAAATATCTGGTTTGGCAAGCCATCTGTACCTGTGGCTGGAAAAGCAGCATTTTCATAGCTTCCGGGACTATCAACCAAGAAATTTACGAGAAAGAGTGTTTGAATAAACGTCTGCTGCCTTTCCTGAAGAAACACGGTTGTTCCGTACTGTTTTGGCCGGATTTGGCATCTTGCCATTACGGTAAAAAGGCCATGGAGTGGTACGCCGCCAGCAACGTGCAGGTGGTTCCCAAGGACAAGAACCCTCCCAACACGCCAGAGCTCCGCCCAATTGAGAAATACTGGACTATTGTCAAGCGGAACCTAGAGAAGACCAAAAAACTGCTAAGGACGAGCAGCAGTTCAAGGCAAACTGGCTTTCTGCGGCGAAGAAGGTGGACAAGGTGGCTGTACAAAATCTGATGGCAGGGGTCAAGCGTAAGGCCCGGCAATTCGGATTTGGATCTACTTTTCAATTAATATTTTTTCAAATTCAAAACTGTTATTTTATCTCGAATTAGTTCAGTTTAAAAAAAAAATATTTAAAAAATCAAGTTTTTTGCAGAAGAAAATATGTCATACGATAAGTTCTGTCCAAGGTTCTGTCCATCTGCTACAGAAAAACTAGCAGAGAGATAATGCGATGAGTGTGGAGTTTACTTTGCAGCTGGCGTTCATTTGAAAAAGCATGTTGTGATCTACAAAATACCGCGTCAGGGAAAACTACGGCCAAAAAAGGTCATTGCCAAGACAATTGCCGAGACAAAAGAACATCTGGCTTCCCTTGACGACGAAGATGACGAGGTTCAACGACTAGACGAAGACGAGGTCGACTTACATGAATGCAAATGCCAAAAAAACTGAAATTTGATGGACGTCATTTTTGAATCACCCCTGAGGATGACAATCATCTGTAAGGACATCGAGGAAGAAGAATCGAATGACTTGGAGATTTGATGAAAAAAACCCGCTGTGTTTCAAACGAGCAGATGGGAAGCAGACATCTCCCTTGCAATGAAAGTTCACTGCAAACCTTCTCCTGAATCCTGTACTATTAATTTCCTTAGAAAAGAATATCCATTCTGCTGTAATGTGATTTAGGAAAAACTGATAAATACACCTAAGCCCTATTGAAATGACCGTTTTGCATCGGCTAGTCCAAATAAATGTGTTCTGAGGATAAAATACTGGCTCTTTGTCACTCTGAACAGCTCCTACACTGCCGATCAAATGAAGCATTTCATGTAGGTTTTATTTCGTTCACTGCTGCATATGAGATCTCCCTGATATATGAAATGTGTGATAGGAAAATACATGGCATTTAGTAAATTGACTCTGCAAGGCTAAATTAAAAGACATCACCTTATATTGGCGATATTTCCAATAGTTTAATGTCGTCAATCAATAATTTTCTATATTTGAATCGATGCGTATCAATATTTTCGAACGATTGAGGTAAACATAACAATAAGAAAACCCTCCTCGAATCAGCGAATCTGATTCGATCCAAGCTCAATTTGAGTTCATGCTCTACGGCACTCGCTTGAATAAACATATCAGTTGATATTATTTTTTAGTTGCGTCACAAAAATCCCCGTCCACTATTTGGTTTGCTTCCGATTCAGAAGTCGACTGCAAGGTGTTTCATTAAGTGCGAGTCAGTTGTGCCAAGAAGTACGTTTCTTAGTCGGAATGGATCTTCTACGACTATTGTTGCTAGCATTGTGCATTCTAACCGGGAAGCTTTCTGCCTGTATTTGTTCGGGATTTGGCTATGAGCTACTGGTAGGAGATATAGAAGCACTAAACACTCATATCACTAGTATTGACCGAAAATTGGATAAATTGAGCGATTCAATCAAATCTCAGCCAACTAGGGAGCCGGTTTATGCATCCTGTGATATGATTCCGTTTAAAACATCTGGTGTCTTTAACGTGAAGGTTAACTTAAGAGAAGCACTTGACATTTTTTGTGATCAAGAATATGACGGTGGTGGCTGGACTGTCATTCAGAGGCGTTTTGATGGATCTGTAAATTTTTATCGGGATTGGACCGAATACAAGCAAGGATTTGGCAGCCTAGATGGAGAGTTTTGGTTGGGACTGGATGTGATTCATCAACTAACATACTCTGCGCCACATGAGCTGGTTGTATTATTGGAAGATTTTGAAGGGAATTCAACTTTTGCGAAACTGGATCACTTTGAGGTGGGAGGAGAGCAAACATCTTACACTGCGACGATTGCTGATGGTTTTAGTGGACCAGCGGGAGATTCCATCACCGGAATTAAAGGTGCAAAGTTCAGTTCATTTGATAAGGATAACGACACATGGAGTAGTAGCTGTGCATCTACTTATCATGGAGCTTGGTGGTACACGGCATGTCATTCTAGGTTCGTGTTGTTTATTTATTTGAAAAAAGTATGTGACTAATTTGGTTTTCCTAATTTTCAGTAATTTGAACGGAAAATATTCAAAGGGAGAAACAACCGAATATGCCACAGGGATGGTTTGGTATTCGTTTCGAGGACACCACTATGCATTGAAATCATCCAAAATGATGATTAGAAGAAAGAAGACGTAACATAGATGGACAAAACTTGTGCCATACTCGGCTGCGAATTACTTATATCCATGTCACATTATACGTTTCCATATTCATGTAATCTCATCGAAATGATTGGAAAACTAGGCAAATCTGTACTAACACATAACTTGTTCACGTTTTCAAAATAAAAAAATTAGGAACTGAAACAAAAACTATTACTGGTAAACATGAAGAAGTTCCTTAAAATTTTACAATGGGTGGTAACTTTTAACTTATATATGGGTTCCTACACTATTCGTCGTGTTTTATTAACTTAAAAATCTACAGATTCCTATCTGATCGGTAGGTGTGACTAAGGTAAACATTTAAACAGCCATAAATACCCGTTACCTTGAACTTTGTTCAATATTTTTTGCAAATTTGTTTTGCTAATTTTTACGCTTGCTGCTACTTTTAGCTCCCCAGGTTTTGTAATATATTTTAATATTTCTGTGTGGTTCATGTTTAGGAAATGGTTTTGTTGGAAATCCTTATTAATTTAATTATTTATTCATTAACTCTCTAGCAATATACAACCGGTGATTCAAACGATAGTACGAATTATGTCCTGCTTATATGTGAGTTGCAAGTCAAGGTGAATCTTTTTGGTTCAATTTTTACATTAATTTTTACGTAACAATTGTCCAGCCAAAGAGGATCTTCATCTTCGTTCTTCTTTATGTTTGTTTGTGGTGTGATTAGTTAAATTTTATATTCTAGTTTACATTTCATCCCTTATTGGGATTGGTTGGTTAAATTTAAACAATTTGACCTAACTACAATGACTACAATTTGGAAAAAAAAACCTAGGGAATGGGTACCAGGTCCCGAATGAATTGGTGGTCTGATAGGTGGCAACAAGTCCTGTAGCTATTGATTGTCTCATTAAACGATCTTCGAGTGTTTTAATCTCAGCCAGAAGGTGGAACTCAGTATTTCTCGTCCGAGGAGGTGTGTTCAGGATTATCCTGAGAAACTTGTTTTGAACCCGCTGTAGCTTCAGGTGGTGTGTTATAGCGCAGCTCTCAAAGATCGCCATGCCGTACTCGATAACCGGGAGTATGATCTGTTTGTAGATAGCAAGCTTGTTCTCCAGGGACAATGCACTATGGTCCAGATTACGAATTTACGAGGAAACATGCTCCCAGCGCCTAAACTTGAAACGTTACAGCAAAGTGATGTTCTACACTACAACATGGTTTGTATAACTAAGACCCATTTTGTGATGTTGATTAAAATTAGGGTGGTCCCCATTTTCACGGAATCACATAAACTAACTTTTTTATTTGCAGAAATAGACGTTTACACTGTAGCGGAGAAAATATCATGGAATTTTCATATATACAATTTTTTATAGCTTGAAAATTGACCGATTTAGAGCAATATTCCCTCATCAACTTAGGGTGTACCAGAAAAAAAATACAACTCGTCGCAACAAAATTTTACGATAGAAATTGAAATAAAAAAGTTAGGGCAAAAAAACCATTTTTTTCTGGTACACCCTAAGTTGATGAGGGAAAATTGCTCTAAATCGGTCAATTTTCAAGCTATAAAAAATTGTATTTATGAAAATTCCATGAAATTTACTGCGCTACAACTTTGCGCAAGAGTGTAAACGTCTATTTCTGCAAATAAAAAAGTTAGTTTATGTGATTCTATGAAAATGGGGACCACCCTAATTTTAATTAACACCATAAAATGGGTCTTAGTTATACAAACCATGTTGTAGAACATCACTTTGCTGTAACGTTTCAAGTTTAGGCGCTGGGAGCATGTTTCCTCGTAAATTCGTATTCTGGACCATACACATTTACCGAACTTTCAACAGCTGAACGTTCGGTAATCCGATTTACCAGATTTCGGTGAAATTTTACAGTATTCCGGTAAAAAAATTACCGAAACTTGTCAAATTTTACCGAAATCCGTTAAATCGGAATACCAAACTGTTCAGCTGTTGAAAGTTCGGTAAAAAATTACCGAATACTTTAAAATTTTCTAAGTGTGTAGTGCAATGTAGACTTTCTGTTTACCAAGAGGTACATAAGCTTCAACAGAACGTTACATTTTGTGACAGTCTTATCAACCTGTTCCCTGAAGTTCAGCATGCTATATAGAGTCACGCCAAGATAGATGGCTGAATGGCGTTTAGACAAATTTTAACATCCTCAGCCGGAACAAGTATGGGCGATTTTAAATGTGGGAAGAGGATGACCTGGGTCTTCGCTGCATTGATGCAGATCTTCCAGTCTGTGAGATACTTCAACAGAACATTCAGGCTTCGCTGTAGTTTCGATGCGATCGCTCTCACTTCCCTACCATTGTGGACGATTGCGGTATCATCGGCAAACAGCGACAGAGATCCGTTTTCAGAGAGTGGGGGTATGTCCGAAGTGAACAGGTTGAACAGAAGTGGACCTAGTATGCTTCCCTGCGGAACACCGGCAGAAATTATCATCTTCACCAGGAAGACTGGAAGATTGAACCGATGCAGCTTGTACACCAAGCCATCGTGCCACACTTTGTTAAACGCCTTTTCCACGTCAAGAAGGGCCATGGCGAATGTTTTTGAAACAAACTTGTTTCGCCTGAGGATTTTAGTGACTCGATTCAGTTGATCGTTGATGTTGATGACTGTTGATCGACCGCGTCGAAAGCCAAACTGTACATCAAGCAGGATGTTGAATTCGTCGGCAGAAGCAAGGAGCCGACGGTAAATTGCTTTCTCAAAAAGTTTTGATACTCCCGAGAGAAGGCTGATGGGTCGATAGCTTTTGGAACATGAAGGATCTTTCCCAGGCTTCCGGATGGGTATAACTTTAGCTGACTTCCAGCACGAGGGGAAGTAGCTAAGTCTAAGGCATTGATTAAAAATTAATGCTAGATGTTCATAGAATTGGGAACTAAAGTGCTTGAGTTTCAAATTCAAAATTTTGTCGAAACCTGGGGCCTGCATGTTCTTCGATGTTTTGATATAGGTCGACAGTTCGTCAGCTGTGATTTCTAATTCCTCCGAAAAATCATTGGGATATAGATGTTATTCGCATGCTCGTTAAAGGTAGCTTCGTGAAGACTAACGATGTTCTGTCCAAGATTGTGTGAGCTGACAAAATGTCGACCTACCTCAGCAGCCTTTCAGCGGGAGTAATTAAACGATCCTTCGAGTCAATGTTGTCTAGTGGGATCAACGGTGGAATGGGCCTAGGTTTGGTTTTTAATTTTTTTGTTAATTTCCAGAACGGCTTTGCACAATCTGGGAGGGCGCGGATTTTGTTGGCAAAATTATTGTTTCTGAGATCCACCATTCTAGCCTTGATTATTTTATTCAGTCGATTGCACTCTGATTTTAAGGCAGGCAAACCAGTACGTTGATACTGTCTGCGAGTGGTGTTTCGAAGACGGATCAGATTTTTAGTGAGACTATCTATCAATGGGTAAAGAGTTGCTCACCTGTGTTACTTCTGGAATGTGGTGCTCCCGGGCCTCGGAGATCGCCTGCTCGATCGATTGCCGATCGATGTAGTCGGTTGATTCGAGGCGTCTATCGTAGTCGACGGTGTTGTCGACCTGATGACGGAACTGGGTCCAGTTGGGGCGATGGTAGTTCGCCTGGTTACCGAATGCCGGTTGACGTAGGACCCAACTTTAGCCACCACCGGATAGTGGTCCGAGCTGAGTTCTTGGTAGACGATCGGCTGGTTGATGTTGTTCCCCATGTTAGTGAGGAAGATGTCTATCGTTGCGTGGACCACGGATCTGCTCAACCGGGTGGGAGTATCCGGGCCCAAGATGGTGTAGTGGCCCTCTTCCAGGTCACCGTGTAGGATGGCGCCGTTCTTGTTTCGTCGTGCGTTTCCCCAGGTTTCATGTTTTGCGTTCAGGTCTCCGGCGATAATGAACTGCCCATGCCTCCGAGTGAGCTTGATGACGTCGTTTCGTAAGATCGTATCTGTCCCGTTGTTTATGCTTGCTTGGGACAATAGGCCGCGATGATAGTCATAGGGTCGACGGTGGATTCGACCTTGACTCCGCTGGCTTCGACGAATTGGAGCTGCAAACTCGGAAGCATCTGGCAGTTGATGTTGGTTCGCAGGGCGATGGCGACATCCCCTTCGGCGGAACTGGTTCGATCAAGTCTGATCAGATGGAAACCTGGGAGGAACACGTTGATCTCAGGCTTGAGGTGCGTTTCAGTGATGATTGCGATGTCAATAGACCGCTCGTTGAGAAAGTTTATAAACTCGATGTTCTTGCTTTTCAGCGAGCAAGCGTTCCAATTGGCAATGTTGACGACTTCACGGTCCATTGAGGAACGCAATCATCGCCTGAATTTGTTCTGCACGTATTCTGCAGGATCGCTTGATGATGATAGCCTAGGTCAGGATTGCAACGACTTCCTCCGTTGAAAGCATCGAATCATCGATCGCGCCAGATGTTGCACCAGAGTACGACGGTCTTGGAAGATCGCTTTGGGATGGTTGGGTTGCTGCAGCTGCGAACCGATGCTGAACCGGGTGGTTTAGTGGCACTTGACGTGTTGGAAAAGCGGGAATGTTCTCGGTCGTGAGGGCTGGAGCCGGACCAGATCGTCGTCGACGACAGGGTTGATTGTTGACTGACGACTTTTTGCGAATTTCAATAAATTCGGCCCGCTTCGGGCATTCCCTGCTTGTTGCTTTGTGTGCCGCACCGCAGTTGGCACACACTGCACAGT